>JARHVA010003021.1:1757500-2213397 GCA_037957365.1 Torreya grandis | reverse complement strand
GAATAGGTTATTGCCCAAATGCCACATCATAAACATGTGTTGAGTTGCTCGCATAACAACAATTATTTTCAGACTGTAAGGGTGCTTTGGACTCAAGAAAGTAAAACCAAAAATACTAGAAAGCCAAAAATTGAAACCTATCTACACTTCCTTTTTGAGTCAATGCGGGATCACATTCAACATGAATGGTCTGCAAATCTTTAAAATATTATAATAAAATAAAATAATTAAAATATTAAAATATCAAAATTTATGAAAATATTTAAATAAACACAAATAAAAATATTACAAAACATAGTAATTTATTTATTGACGATTTTAAGTTTTAAAAATCTATAATATTAAAACACAAACTTGCACCATTAAATTTAGGCCCACGAGATATATATTATCCCTAAGCATCAAGTAATATATGTTGAAATTTAAAACAATTTGTAAGCCTAAAATTATGCTTGAATTTTATAACACAAACTTGCACCATCAAATTTAGGCCCACAAGATATATATTATCTGTAAACATCAGGGAATATATGTTGAAATTTAAAATAATTTGTGAGCCTAAAATTATGCTTGAATTTAAGGTCTAATTAAGTTTCAATTTGTGTTTATATATATATATATATATATATATAACCAATTTAACATATGTTTGTAATTTTACAATATTTATGGTTTTGGATTTATGTTAAATTTTACAAATTCAGGAGTATAAATTATTTAAGATTTTAAATTTTATGGATTTTAAGGTTTAATGACAATTCATGAATGTATAATATGTAAATTTTAAAGTTTTAAATAACCTATCTTAGTATTAAAAATTTCTATTAAGAGTCACGAGTATGATTTTTAGCTCTAAATTATATGATTTTATTTAGGTCCAATGGGATCTATTTTAGTATTGAGAGCTCTCTGCACTAAATTGAGTAATTCTGAAATTTTGGACAATTCAAGAGCATACCTTTTGGAATAGATTGAATTCCTTTTTAGGCCTAGAATTGAATTTGATTTTGGTTGTATGTAAAACAATTATTCACTAATAAAATGTTATTAAATAATTTTTAATGAACTTTTTTCATGTGAGATAAAAAATGGTGTTTTTAATGGTCCTCTATTCACTAATAAAATGTTATTAAATAATTTTTAATGAACCTTTTTCATGTGAGATAAAAAATGGTGTTCTTAATGGTCTTTTGTTAGAGAGATGTATTTTTGTTTGAGTTGTTTTTGTCTAAAAATACAGATTTGCTCCTTTGAGTGTAAAAGATTGTGAGATTAAGATTGTTCTCATTTTGTTGGAAATAGGATTTAAATACTTTTGTTGTTGAATTCATTTTAATTATCGGTCTTCAGTGTTTCAATATGGGATTGTATTTCATTTTCAATTATTGTTCAAATGTTTTGAAAAGTTTTAAAAACTTTTTTTTTTTTTTTTTCTAGAAATTATATCCAAATCATTCTATTGTAGTGATGAATGAACAAAATTAATTATGTACGACCACCAGTGGAATGAATTAGCAGAGAACACAAATCAAAGTTAACCAACCATAATTTTCTCGAAATTTTGTAATTCTGATATTTGAAATTGTTCTCTTTTTTGATTAACCAATATGCAAGTTTCAAAATTTTCAATATTTTTGTTCGTTGTTAGAAAACCTACAACACCATTCTTTTGCATTGTGTGAATACTATCATAGTGAGTATGCCCAATTTTTTCATTCTAGTTAAGACTTTTTGGCATTCCTTATTTAGCAAGAAGAGAAATATTTATTGGAACTGAATGCTCACCCATGAGTTTTAAAAGTTTCCCTTTTTCAAATATAGTTAGAACAAGAGCATTATCAAATTATCTTTTGATATTAAATACTCCATCATCCAAAATAATGAAGTGGCCTTGTTTTTTGGTATCCATAATATAGATTTTTTTTTTTTAAATCAATTGAGGAGGGTATATGACATTGGGGAGAATGAAATCTTAAAGCTCTTGTTAATTGAGTAAAATCGAATCTTTTCCTTAAGGTTGCAGATTTGGTTTATTTACCAAATTTATTGAACCACAACTTTATTCTTAAAAATATTTAAAAAATTCACTTCAAAAAGTCATATGTTTTGTGGCACCAGTGTCTAAGACCTATGCATCATCCTATATTGAACACATTGAGACATTACCTACTTTGTGTGATATGAAAAGCGAACATTCACTTAAAAATTGTGTAGAGTCTAGTTCTAAGCTTTTCTTATTTTCTTTTTATTCTTTTTGTTTTATACAGGCTTCAATATTGTGCCATGATTTTTGAAATCATTGGTTACATGACACTTTTTTATTTCACATTGTTTGTAAAACATGTGTTTTTTGTCATTTTGTTTCACCTGATTCTTACCATTATTTTTCCTAGCTTTTCCACCTCACCCTTTATTTTTTATTTTTCCTTTTTCAACATTTGAGGAAACTTTTACCTTTTGATTATCATAGAAATTGTTTTTTTCATATGACCTTGATCTTTCTTCCAAAGTTTTTTTCTCTTTCGGTCATATTCTTAACTTTTTGGTATAAAGTGAGAGTCTTCAATAAATTATGTGCTTGAAAAGACTACAAGTAGAGTGAACATGTAATGAGAAATGATTTTACTAATGTAGTCATACATACATCAATATTTAAACCAAAAACACTATCATATTTCAAATTTTAAGTGAAACTCATAACATCATTTATCTTTAATTAAAGGTTGAATAATTTCAACTAAAATTGTATGATCTCCAATTCTTATAATATTAAACACAATATTAAAACAAATCAAAAAATAATCTAAAAAACAATATTTTAAACCATACTTCATAATCCATATTCAAAATTGACTCCTTTCATAATTTATTTAAAAGAAAATTTCCCCTTAGAATATAATTTTAAACCTCCCAGAAAAAATGTTCAAACCCTAACCACCACATTCAATTGTACGAAGCCCATCCTTACTAACTCCACTTAATAAATCACATGGAAAAAATATATTAACATATTACAAATTTCAAATTATAAATAATAGGAAGTAGGGGCGGGGGGGGGAGGGGCGGGACGGGGGGAGGGCTGGGGGCGAGGAGGGACGTGACATGCTAATACTTTTTCTAGTTCATCTCCCACAACCACAGGACATTGCTAGATGAAATAATGAGATGCTAACAAGAAACCACATTGCAAAACTAGAAGGCATCTGAACAAATCCATTTCAACCTCTACAATTGTTGATGTGGTTTTTATGCATAGCCCAAGAAACCTTATGATGTATCCTCTAACATTTCGGGATATATCAATGAAATTCACTCCACGACACAAGTTGTAAGGTATTCAATTTTGTAAACAATCTATTGGTGTAAGAATGGTGAGCAAATTAGTTTGTTTACCATGGATGGGTCAACTATGGATGAGTTTAATTATACTTGATATGGGAAGATGGTTGATGGTTCTAACATAATTTGGACAGGACTTAAAAATAAAACTCAAAAAGAGGGAAAGATAAGGTAGAAAAAAGATCCTTGTGGACCACACTAGATGAAACGTTTCTAGACTAGCACTTAAACTAAACATTGAACAAGGAAGCAAGGACCAAAGTCTACTAAAGGATACAATAGCACACCAACAATCAAGAATAATTAGGAGTAAAAGGGAATCATGGTACAATAAACTTAATCATATATAATCAAAGGTTGTCGCATTTTTAAGACAACATTAACACATCTACAAGGGGGATCATGATTAATATGCAAAAGACATTGAAATCAATAATAGATCAATTTGAATAACTATATATTAAAATATATAACTCATGCATAACTATAAGAATAAGAAACTAAAATGACATAACTTCTTACACAGTATAAAAGTTTGGAAAAGAATCGGGATTTGCACATCGAGATCAATTCAAGAACTTTCCTTACAATTTAGTATTAATTTCAATAGCCAAAATCATCCTCCCTTTGGGACTAGGAGGATACAAGTATAAATAATCTTAGATGGGGAAGGCCTCATATCTCAATTGAAGTCTAAAATTACATGTCGAAAAATAGCACTATATGCCAATTTGCATGCATAGCATGTATGTATAATGATGATTACTCAAAAGTTGAGTTCTTAAACAAAATATAATATATACATGCAATGTAAATTTTGAACTAACATTCCAACCTAGCTAAACATGCAAATACATATGTAAAGTTAGAGAGTCCTGATGTGACACCATTGAAAGAAGAAAACTATAGAATAACAATTGTAGAGGCTAAAGTGGATGGAACCGAAGTTGTAACTTGAGTTACAATTGACGGTGGGATTGTTACTTCCTAAATGCCCAAATTTATCTCTGATGTAGTGAAAAACCAAAGTGGTAAATATGTGAGCTCATTAGGTGTTTGCACCAATGTATAATTTGGATCCTAAGTACTTTTAGGAGGTGATTACGTTGCCCTTGTTACTGAAGTAATTTTTTTGGTTGCTTCCATCTATAAAAATAATGTGTGGCTAGCTTGTAAGTCTATAGCTATCATTCCATAATCAAGCAAGGGTCTTTCAAAGCACTGTGGGATCTTATCCATTAACTTCTAATGTGTAACCAATTCATCCTTGACCCTTGAATGAAGTGTCTTAATTCCAATGACTTGGTCCCTAGCAAAATTTACTCATTGCATTATTCCATCAGATGTACTAGAGATTGAGCCTTTGGTCTCTGCTCAAAGGTTGTCCACTATTGGTCATAGGATATTTTCAAAAAAGGGTTTTGGTACCAATTGCCATTGGAGAGTGCTTATTTGAGTGACTCACATATCTTGCAGAATGGAGATTGCTTCATTTTCCTCATTGGCAAATTACTTCACAAGAATTCACATCCCCTGATGCCACTCAAGAAAGCTATCCCTTTTAGTAGTTACAAAACTCTGGGCCCATGCAACCTCAAATGTTGTTATTAAATTCAAATGAATATAAGACTTATTTCTAGTTACTTGGATTATGAAGCAAAGCTTGCATGCCATCTATTCTTTATTTTATTGAAAAAATGAATGAGATCTCCCCACTTAGGCTAAGATATGACCTTTTCAGACCTTATTATATGAATAGTGTCATAGCGTTTTCTCACTGCCCAATGCACATTTTCTATGATTTCTTTAGGATCATAAATGGTGATCCTCTCTGGCGGCCTCTAAATAGGTTGATCAATTAACATCTCTTAAATAACCCATCTAACAACATCCACAAAACTATAATGATCTTCTCTATATTGATCCAAGTCTGAGGGATTTGACACAATCAATTTCTAACTGCATTTACATGACCTAAATCTTTGTCTAATTTGTTTCCTTTCTTTCCCATGGCCCCTTTACATGCAAACATACCTGCATCAATTTTGTTCCTACTCCTCTATTGGCCCTTTAAAATCCTTTGGCTTCCCAATGATATTAATAACGTCGATACCTCACATGTGCCAACTTTGTTGCTTTTCTTGTTTTCCCCATGCCCCCCTTCATATCCAGACATATTTGCATCAATTTTATTCCTACTCTTGTGCTAATCCTTTGGGATGCTTTGGCTTGCCGAAGATATTATTGACCTAGAAACTTGCATATTTCAACTTTGCAACAATTATATATTCTCAATCTTCCATGTCACAAAGCCCAAAATACGATTCCGTTCGCCGCTACCGACCTCCCATCCCCCTGCCCCCCTCACTGCCCCACCTACCCTCTCTCTCTCTCTCTCACACACACACACACACACCCATCTCTTAACTACCTTATTTTCCTCATCAATCCCTACCTCAAGTATTTGTGCCCTAAATGAATTTCATTCAAAGTCAGAAAACTTACCCAACTATATGTAGCCCATTGTACAATATGAGTATTTAGTAGTCTCAAACCAATATACAATCATCCCTATCCAAGGTTTGTCGATTTGTGCCAAGTCTCGGGTCTTTTGGCATATCCAAAAAAAAATAGACTTTCTATAATCTGCCACGACTGCACGGAGTGAGTATATTCTACCCAAAATTCTACTTCATCCTCTTTGAAGCATTCATCATGTTATTGATTATAGGGTCAACCCATTCTCTTTGCTATAGGTTTTAAATATCATATAGTTTTCAATTCCACCAAGGCTCAAGTATGCTCTAAGAAGGTTTTCAGTATCTCAAATGGACATTGAAAATTGGTCATTCCTAGCTTAAGGTCATGGCAAGAGAACCAAATATTGGCATAAAAATATTGTAACTGAGTTCTAGACCAACAAAAAGAGTTCAATCCCTAAATAAGGAAATCCAATTACTAATCTAAGTTGTTATGAACTTTTAAAGCATATATATTAACTCATTAGTCTTATACAACTCGTCAATACAAGGCTGAGTATCCTCTGATTTATTTGATCTTCAATCAAGTTCTCTATTACATTCTCGTACTTCTCTTGCATGTTTAGATTCAATCTATCTTCACCATTCTTATCATTCTCTTTATATCACTTATTATTCTCTACATCATTCATTACACTACTGCAGTATAAATTTTTGACCGAAAGGACACACGGCTTAAAAGTCTTAGTTGGCATAGATCTTCTGTTATTGAGGTCGAGGTGTTACTTTGTTGACGCTTTGCTTTCACATTCCCAAAGTTAACATCAACTCCACCTGATGCGCTTCAACTTCATTCTGCAATAAAAAAGTGTCATCTTAAAACCACCAGTACAAATGTGCCCAACAAATCTGTCGTTTGTGAGATGAAGATAACCAAGACTTTAAAAGACAGGCAAAACATAAAACCACTAACCTATAGATGGACCACAAAAACATGGAAAGCTTAGAACCAAGAAAAATCCTAAGCAATTCCCAATGATAGGGTCATTCTCTTGATTATCTTATTCCTATGTATCTAATGGGATCGTGTTCACACAACCCATTGACTTGGGACTAGATTATATCCTTATGTGCAAGAAAGGAACTGAAGTTCAATACAGACAGAGAGACAAATTTGGGCTTTATCCCACTCCCGCACAAAACAATTGATTGGATGTGGTGAAGATGGGGGGGATCTTATTTTATCTGGGACGAAAAATATCTTGATTCTTCACAGCTTTTTCAAAGATTGAAAGATTCATGGATGCATTGCTATCAGTTCAAATCTAAGTCTGCTTGTCCTGAGATTTGTTTAGTTTTATTTTTCGACTAAGGTTTACTAGTGTTTTAATTTTCTATAATTTTGATTTCTGAAATAGCAGGGTTATCAGGAACATTAATTTTATGATCATCATAAACAGAACCTCTCAGTTACAGACTTTCAATTTGAATCAGAGACTCGTTACGGGCAGGGGAGTATTCAAATACTGCATGGACATTTTTGTTATGATAATACGATGCTCTATGACTGCATGGAAATATACTAGACTGCAATCTCCTTGTATTTTGTTTTGTTAATTAATATTGTTTTGGTTTTCTTCAGAAAAAAACCATGACCAAAAAGAACAGCATAATCCATGAATTAATGGTCGGGGCAAGAAGATTGGTTTTGTGTGGCCTCCAACATCATGCAAACGCAATGAATTTGCTGTTGAAATAATGCAGACCGCTTTTTTTTAGGGAAGGAAGGAGAACTACCTTTCCTTCCTTACGGCCCATATTCAACCTGGGCAAATCTGGCTTTATACAACACACACAAACATCCTACTTCTACAGTGGGCCCCACACCTTCCATTTGATTCCAAGGAATCAGGATGTAGGCCTGGCACATTGGGCTGTGTTTGATCCTGGGTGGAGAGTATGAAACTCCCACTTGCACAGATGCAAACCAACTAACCTAGGACCCTAATGTGCTTGCAGACCACTTTTCAATAACAGACATTTGGAAACTTCAAAGTTCATTCATTCATTCACATGACTCCTTGACGTCGAAGGAATATCAAAGTCGATCCATTTTGAAACAATTGTTCTGTTTTATAAACTAATTATTTTTGTCTATAATGTGTATGCGCACGAATATATATATATATATATAGATAGATAGATAGATAGTTTCCTCTGTATCTCCTATGAATCCTTTGTTCTTATTCCTGTGTTTATCATATGTTTTTCTATTTTTGTTAACTGTGTGGGGGTAGAGTCTAAAAAGGGGCAATGGTTATGGTAGACGTGAAGGAAAGTGGAAGACATTTCCTCCATAATAGCTCAGGTGTATGGATCATCCATGGATAGCTAGAATTATCAGTATAATACGCCAAAAATGAAGCACAATTATTATAGTTAAGAAGCCTAACAAGCCTTTCACTGGTACCTTGCATTTCCTGTAACAAACACCCCATCAAAGTTTCAAGTTCTTCAGAATTATGGGGCAAACTTTCATATAGGTGCTATATGGTGTTTATATGAAAGTCAACCCCTGTAAGTCTACAGTTTTATTGTCTGTTTAGCTCCATCCCTAAGTGCATGATAAGATGTTGCTTAAATCTAATTGTTTGTATGAAACTTCGGATTATAGAATGCAAATCTTCAAATTCTCAAGAGCACCGCTAGATCTTTTTTAGTAAAAGGGTGGGGTTAACGTAACTCAATTACTTTAATCCATGCATATTATGCAGCAAAAGAATGATAAACCTCAGATGGTGTTGAAGGTAATCAAAAAAATATTTATAATAAAGCCAGTGTCTTTAGTGATATGTTTTCGATAAGGGTTGTCAATGTTCTTCAAATAAGTCAATTAATCCTTTTTCTACAACATGGCCAGATAGACCCAACAGTCAAATGATGCGCCAAGAAATGCAAAATACTTCAAATAAATATGTTACTCTTATTAGAAATGGTAAACAAGGTCAATGAAAGAGGTCATGAATATGCCATCTTATTTAATATAGTCTTGCAAGTGAAACCATGAAATAAACAATGCACACAATTGTATTCCATTTTAGACAAACAATGTTAAATATTGTAGTCCTGCCTACATGCCTTGCCCAAGTAACACCACAAAACGATGATAAAATGCTCAAGTTGAGATTCTTCTCCCTTGGCATTGAATTCTTCAGTTCAAAAGTGCAGACACATTCAAATAATTCGCACATTAAATAGAAGTATATTAAGGGGCGATTGCAATTAATAGGTAAGAGTCTAAGAGAAGTAATTCAAATATGTGTACATGTATTTTACAGGTGAAACGTAAACGAATCTTCAAATTCTCAACGGCAATAATCAGCAAGTTGGGATTCTTTACCCTCACAAGTGAATGCTTCAGGTTCAAACAATCTTGACGATGCATCACTGTAGGCTCTTTGTCCAAATGATTCATTAACCTCCGCAGAGAGGGAGGAATCTACCTGTGGGCTTTTGAGGCTAATAAATAGTACAATACCAGTAAACAACAATATAGCAAGAACAACTAATGTAATTTTCACCCTGTTCAGAACTGGCTTCACCTGCATGAAGTGCAGATGCAACCCATATAACATGAGAGTGACTACATGTCTAAATGAAATGTATGTTGCATTTTCCATATATGAAATATTATGAGATTTTTTTACTTCATTTTTGGGATACTATACAAAACTTACTGAATAAGAACCAAGTAGCCGATCTCGTGCCAAAACTTCAGGAGGCTTCACCCAAACCTACTAGGAAAGAAAGGTATACAATTTAATATCATAAAAGCTACTTTTTAATTCATACAAATTCCATTAAAGAACTTTGACTGCAGGAACTTAAACTTCTTTGGCAATGCACATGAAATTTGAAGAAAATCAAAGATATCCTAACGCATTGGCAAATAGAAGATTCAACTTATAAATATCATTCAAATTTAAAATAAGCCATATGAACCCCCACTCTGACTTGATTTTTATGTGCAAAAGATGCTGCGTATTGGAATGGCATAAAAAATATAAAGCACATAAGTAAAATGATTAGAAAATTGAAATAATGGACTATGAGTTGATTCAGAAAACCATAATCATTCTGCATGCACATGGAATGTTCCAATGAAGTTTAAGCATTTTTATGAATCGTAAGGTAGATTACATCTTGAAACGACTCCATACAAAACCATCAACAAAGTCCCTGAAACGTTCACAAAGACAAAAACCTCAAAGTTAGATCATCATCCAGCATCGGGTGAGTATGCCATAGGCAAACCAAAAGCCTCGTTGAGGCATCTGACATCCCAATATATACAATATAATTTAAAATAGCATGTCACAAAATGCCTCACAAAGACATACAGACAAAGATACAAGTAACCTAACCAACCAGAGGCGTCATCATAAACCCAAAAAATTAAAAACTGGAGAGCATCTATCTAAACCATTTGAAAACTACACTGATAGACAATAAAGTAATAAATATGACTTGCCTGGAAAAATATGGATACTGGAGAAGCATACTTCAAAGTCAGTATTTTCAGTCTGCTCTCAGGTGTTGAAGGCATCATGCAAGTTTCATGTAGAGATGTCTACACGCTCCTTAGTTAAAAAAAAAACAAAAACAAGCAGATTGTTCTAAGCCATCTGAACACTACGCTGATAGACAATGGGGTAGAAAATATGCTTTGCCTCACCAATATCTGGATACTGAAGAATCATACCTCAAAGTGAGTACTTTCACTCTGTTCTCAGGTGTTGAAGGCACCATGCAAGTTTCATGTAGATGTCTACAAGTACCTGTGTAGAAGAAAGACCACATGCAAGCAGATTGTTCAGCATTTCCTGTTTGAAGGTATCCATCTATTGTCAATGACAGGGAGAGAGGAACCTCAGAGGTGGGCAGTCTAGACTCTATACAGTCAAAAGTCCAATTATGAGCAGCACGGTCAGATCTTTCTACTTTCTAAACTGAAGTGAACACTGCACCCTGCTCTCTACATGAAGTATGTGATATTCAATAGCTAACAAACACCATTGTTATATAGTCCAAAAACGCAACTTCTTCCTTGTGAGTTGTTGAATTTGACCCATAATCAGCTAATTCTATGAATAATCTCAATCCACTTAACAGTTATTTATAAAGAAAGGAAACTAATTGTGTGGAACAGCTACACAAAGCAAACTGTAAAAAAAAAACCAGAAATTAGACACAATCATTCAGACAAAATAAAACAAGTATTCTCATGGAGAAACCCTCTTGGGGTAGAAAAACTCGACGGGGAAAATGTTGAAAACAATTACTCTATTTGGAATACTTCTTCACATAATTACAGAGATATAAATTCATTTGGAATACTTCTCCACATAATTACAGAGATATAAGTTCGCTTTGGAACATTATACAATGATCCCTCATACAGAAATAACTATCATGGTCTTTGCCGGTTCCTGACTCTTCCTCCCCGTATTCCTTCTCATATCCTATATTTATCTCTTCTTCCTGTAAATATCTGTAATTGGAAGAAGTACACAAGTCAAGGAAGTTGACACGATTCATCTGACTGTCACGAGATAGGAGATCCTGAGTTGAGTCCAACATTTCCCCACTTGCAGTCAGATGAACTAAACTGCATGTCAAAAATTTCAACTTGATATTTGTCCCATTATTTAATAGTGAGACATGTTACCCTAAGTGCATCTTGAAGGTAGACCTGAGAAGTGTTGACTGTCTTTTTTGATCCTGCATGAAAATTGAAGGTCGGCCAGAGAAAAACTGGCCATGCTTTCTTTTACCAGATGAAACTTAATATTTGGCCAGAGAAGGGTCAACCATCCTTTCTGCAGGAAGGTCAGTCAGAAAAGGATTGGTTTTCCTTAGGACATCAATTCCCAAAGCAGCCATCCATGTAAGTCTTGTGTGCATAGACCTTCGTGATTGTTTGCCTTGCCCACCTTGGTCCTCAAGTTTGAACATATGCATCATGATTTTACCTCGAGGCTACCAATGAGTAAGAAACTAAGAATCTTCATCATCTTCAAAATAACCATTCCTTAGTTTGTACTTTGTTTTCTTATCCATGTCCAAATTTTAAGTCCTATCAACTCCACTATGATTTGTCGGTGGGAGCCCTTTTTCTTATATATAGGAAATATTCCTTCCATAAACCACCTTTTCTTTAATCCATCAGCAGCTTAATCCCCACTTTCCATTAATGCTCTCAACTTTCTAGCGTTCAGATAAATTAGCTCTCCCTTCTCCTAGCTCAGATTATATATATTCCTAGTATTTCACTATCACTTCTCAGAAATTCGATTCAGACACAAAACCCCTCACTGATCTTTTTAATGGTAAAATAACCTGCTTCAAACCCCTTGTATTACTAATCAACTGTTTAAAGTTTTATTTAGAATACCAAAGAAACATGAGCCAATACCTGAAGTCGTCATTTTGTCCATTTACATTCTAGATAGTTTCATATATGTCGTAGTACTTGGAGGGATTTTCTCTACCATTCCCACCAGAAGTGGGAAAACTCACTCTAATCCATGGTGGGCTTGGGCATATTGTGTGAATTGTGTGGTTCGTGAATTTTTGAAGTTGTAAAGATGATTTTCAGCCGCTCCAAACACTTTTGCCTTCACTCCACAGTGTGTAGCGATCTCCTTACTGGATAGAATCTTGTAACGAATAGAATATAGTTAGGATAATACACACAACAATATCTAAAACATATACATACAAAAAAGTAACCATAAAACATAGACCATTTATAACAGAAATTTCTCAAATTGAACATAGAGAGGTGTCTTGGCTCAATTTCTAATAGGTAAGTGTTTTTTATTTCCTTTTTTAATTTAGAGTTTTTTCCTTCTCTTTTGTAAATATTTTATGGATGCATCTCCTATTTCATAACAGCTGTATCCAAATGTCTCCCGACTGTACTTGGTCCATAGCTGGATAGGGATACAGGGACATGCTGGGAGGGGCAACATAGTTATCATCATATCAGGAGAAACATTTTTGCAGGCAAGTGGTTTAGCTCATGAATTGATTATACATGATAAATCTAAATTTCTGCTATATGAAACTCCTAATTAAACAGAGCGGCAACAAGGCATAAACATGCTTTTTGTGTCAATCAAAAAACATCAAACATTTGCCTAAAAAAACTATTTGACTTTCAATTTGTATAAAGAATCACATTCATTAGAGTATTTTGAGTTGTGCAGGATATGGATCTGTTACAAAATTTGACTCTCAATCTGTATGCACACTGACGTTCATTATCTCATATCCCACTTGTAAAAGAAATTCTGCTTGTGACAAATTTCAACCTTTATAAATAGAGAAAAACTACAACGATTCTATTTGTTTATAATCAACATGTACACTTCTTGAAAGTCAAAAACATGAGAAATTGACTTGTAGCTTTTCATATGCTACCAACTTTCCTTTCATGATATCTATATGCAGGAATGAACATTATCAATTGCACATCAACTTCCTCAGATTAAATTTATCTAAGGCTTAAGATAGGCAATGTAGGAGCACTATGTTCACAAGCAATTTTGCATCAACCAAAAACATGGGTTGAGTTCTTCTGCACGTTTGTGCACATGCATGTATGTTTGTGCAACTTGTCAGCCATGTTGACAACATTGCGCGGAGAGAAGAAGATCAACAACAATCTCGAGAACATCGTCAAGAGCCCAGCATGTCAGAAAAGGCAAGTAAAGATGGTTCCAGTCACCTCCCTGAGGTCAAATGACAGGTTTTTAAGAAGGTGACAAAACCACCATTTAATGCAGGTTGCAGTTTCAAACTGCAACTACCAATCTGTATTAACTAGCGGTTATGTGCAATAACCAGTGATTTCACCTGTGTAGGAGGCACAGGTAAAGTAACTTCCCAGAGCAGAAAAACGTGACATGTTGACCATTTTCCAAGACAGGGATATCAAATAGGCTTGAAGGGTGTCAATGTCAAGCAAGCAAGATTCAAATCCATTTGCAAGAGTTGAAAGTTAGTTGGAAGGAGATGAGATTTGGAAAAGAAGAGAGTTCCAACTCCAAAAGAGAGGAGAGCTGAGATAGAACAGTCTTTAGCTCTAGGAGAGAGAGAAGCAGAGCTAGAGAGCCTGCAAGTGTCATGTATGTTCCTTAAAGCAAATCCATGAGATTGAGTGTTATGTCTTCTTCATAGTTCAGTAGAGAAAAGGTTGTATATATGTGCGGATCTCTGCAATATTGTATGTTCATTCTATAACGACTGTGATTGGTTTCGATTTTGAATTCTCGTGTCAATGTGTGTGTCCATTTGAGAGTGAGTGCAAGTCTCAGCTGAATAAGGCAGCCATTAATTTAGCCTCCTTATTCCTGTCTGCATCAATAGGACTCATAATACTAAGACTCAGAATGACACTTTCATTGCCTTCTAGTTTGATAAAAAATAGCTTGTCGTGATTCAATGAGAGCACAAAAGTTAAACAACATGGACAAACTAAACCATCAAGAGCTACGCAAAATGAGTCCTGAAAGGTGTAGTTTCAAAGTATGGCTTAAAGCATCAAACACTTATTGGAGAGATTGGAAGTGATGCAATGGTAAGGCTTTTTTTAATTTTTATGACAAAATAATTCCTGGAAGGTGTATCTTCAAAGTATGCAGAGATTGGAAGTGAAGCCATGGTAAGGCTCTTAAGATAGGACTTATAATAGTAAACTGTGAATGAAGATTTCAGTGCCTTCTAGGTTCATAAAAAATAGCTTGGCATGACTTAAATCAAGCACAAAAGTTAAATAGGGTGGGCAAACCAACCCATCAAGAGTTATGCATAATGATTCCTGAAAGATGTATCTTCAAAGTACAGCTTTGAGCATCAAACACCTATTGGAGAGATTGGAAGTGAAGCCATGGTAAGGCTCTTTTAAATTTATATGACAAAAGACTTATCTGATAGGGTGAAACACACTTCTGCCATAACTCCACATCTGGACAAGTCGTGTGGGGTTAGAAATCTTTAAGTGCAAAGGCAAAGACGCTGCCATACTATATGAAAATCAAGGACTTCTATCAAATGCAAGGTATGGGGGTGGTTCATGCTTCACCATAGTTTAACGGTTAAAACGAGACTTCATAATGTTCCTATCTATTCACTATGCTGTCTACATGAGAATAAGGAATCGGTCTTGTTTTCTGGAGGCATATATTTTCCAGATTGTTTTGAGCATGTTTACCGGCATAATTTTAATATCTATTCACTGCTACCATTTCTTGACCAGGTCCTCTGTTTAGGGACACTTAGATGATAATGGATAGTTGCAAGACCCTTTAGCATACAATAAAGCTTTCTACCATAAGTTTCCTCTGGAAGACAAAACATAAGACTACTTTTAATTAGATCAGTTCTATGCTCAGGTTAGGGAAGTTGGGGTCTTTCAACCGATGATTGGATATGTTTTTCAAAGCTAATATCGCCTTCATTTGTAAATATTTTGTCAGTCTCTTGGGGC
The DNA here is from genome assembly GCA_037957365.1 of Torreya grandis. Lineage (NCBI taxonomy): Eukaryota > Viridiplantae > Streptophyta > Pinopsida > Cupressales > Taxaceae > Torreya > Torreya grandis. Next base: position 2,198,025 of record JARHVA010003021.1, on the reverse strand, counting down.
ATAAACTCAAACGTTAGCTTTTCTGGCTTTAATAGGGAGGGATTTTCCATGTAATTATGCCATTAATTTTAAGTCGCTGTACTTATCTTTTACGTGTGTGATTAGTTTCTTCACAGTAGAATAGTAAGTCAGGTTCTTCTGGAGTCAACTGCATAAAATTGTTAATTATCAAGTTGTTTGATGTAATATAAGATGCATTTCTACACTCACCAGAAAAATCTTTGGTCTGAGCTAATAATTTGCATCTACCAAATCCCAAATCTTAAGATACCTACCCATTGAAGATCATAGATAAAAAATTCGGAGACATCAAAAAGTAATGTCTGAATTTTCAGTCACATCATTTCTTGGATTTTTGCCACTGCTTTTCATGACTTGACTGGCCATCAAAACAGCTAGGTCATGGAGTCAACAAGTGGTTCTAACCCATTAAACCTTGAATATTTATCTTGTCATCACTTCTCGGTTGCAGATGCTCGGTTCCAAATTTATTTCGAAGGCATTTTCACAAAAAATTACTTTCTCCATTTAGGAAAAATAGTTGTAAATAAGTTTTTCTTTATTCTATTCTGAGATTCCTCGCTTATGCATAAGCACAATGATGAAAATAAATACAATCACTACCAAAAAAAATTTGACCTAATGGCACTGCCAAAGGCCATCAACATGAACTCATTATTTGCATTCACCCTCTCATTGTGCAAAGACAAATCTGGTACATTGACGTGTCCATTTAGTGGACACCAAATTAATGTCATTATTTGGTTTTAACTTTTAAGTTGGCACATTAAATAGTGAAAGAATACCATAAATCTCTGTTACAATCCAACCTCTATACCCCATTTCATAGACTATTTTATGTTTTGAAGCAAACTTTTATAATGTTTAGTTTTACTTTCAGAACTGTTGTTTTGACATTTGCCACATGACAGGTAGATTGACCAGATTAGTGATGATTATATTTTGATTAGATCATGTCTTATTTATTTATTTATTTTATTTTATTTAATTTTTTTTTTTTTAAATAACATTAGATAAGAATCAAATTACATAGTCCACCATGCCAAGCTTGGAAACTAATAGTCCAAGCTTGGGCCATATCAAACAAAACAACAAGAATCACAATCATAATGAAGAGTCGAGGTCCAAAATACAACTAATATCCCTCTAAATCTTATTAGGCCACCATAAAGGAGGCAAACCATAGCAGAGAATATCATGGTTATCTAGAGCCCAATTCGCTAAAGCATCAACAACTTTATTCCTCTCCCTCGGAATATGGGAAAACTGCACCACCTGAAAATTATTTTGCATATTTCTGATTTTCCAGACTTCTTTGGCAATTTGCCAATTGGGAGAATGACCTGTATTCATATTCATATTAGATAGCACCTTGATAGTAATCTAGGAGTCTGACTCAACCTGAAGTTTTTGCCACACAGCTTTAAATATTCCAAAGTAACAGAGAACTTCCACTCCAAAGGATTGAAAATAAGTTTTGACCTTTTGGAATTATCTTTTTTCACTCTTGAAACATCTGCTCAATAGATTCAAAATTATTCCAACACAGTTAAAATAAAGAGGAAAATTGGTGCAAATGAGGTAATCCAGTTGTCATGATTCATGATTGATTCTGATTCATCTATAATACTTTAGATTTTTCAATTCAGTTATATTATTACCATGTCATTCAGGGGCTACTAATGTCGTTTGTGGCTGTAGGTACAAGTACATGAGCTATGCTGACGATGAATTCTGACAATCAGTGCAATAAAGGACAAGGGTGGTGAAAAATCAGGTGATACCGACACAGGTAAAAGAGATAATATGCATAAGCCATCTAGTCATCTATGCAGCAACAGTCTGTCATTTTGTTCTTTCATTTTAGTTGTGTTGTCCCGCTCACTTTTTTAATATTTTCTTTTATTATCTTATTATTATTCATTTTGACTTTGATCGTCCTTGTGCCTGACTGTTATATTGGTTGGTGTCTTGTTTTCCCCTGCCTTGTTTCATTTTGATTGTGGTGTTTTTGGACCACTTTCATGTTCAGTTTTCTTGTAGGGTTCATTATATTGATGTTAACTCTTGATCCCTTGGCAGTGTTGGTTTGACCTCTTGTTTATTAATTTGATTTACCCTAGGTAGAGAGACCCTAATGTTGTTTTGATAAGTTTTGATTTTTCTTAATGATGACCTAAGTGAGGGGGTCGTGGACCTTTGACAATTTAACAAAAGGGTCATAATGAACAAAATCTTGGTCGATGGGATAAACCAAGGCACACCATTATTTAGGTGGATTTGGCTCTCCTCCCATAGCACCACACTTGAGTAGTTAGGTGAGGGAGGCATAGGAGAAACACTTGGGAGAAAGAGAAGAAAACCCTAGAAGGGAGAAATGGTAGCAACTGTGAGTAATGGGGCTCGAAAACCTTGCCAGGAGAAAGGAGGGAGAATGGAACAGCGTGAGCCATGGGTAATAAAGAGGGAGGATCACGCAGTATTTGAGGGGCAAGAAACACAAAAAATCAAAACTCCATTCTACTTCCAAAGGGCAAGGTTACTCACAAGTAAGTGATGCATTATTTTGAAAAAAGTAAAAAGAATGAATATCTAGTTATTTATGTTGTGCAAGTAAAAATAAATTATTTGCAGGCTCATGAGGAAGCCCTAGGACTTCCTGATGAACCTGCAAAGTCCCAAATTGATTTATATCAATGTGAATCCTTTCTTTCTATTTATTATTTAAATTTATTAGGTATGGCGGATTTGTACGACTAGGTCATTTGGGATTTTTGGGTTTAAATCCTATGCTTGAAATCTCTCCTTCAAACTCAAATCATTGTAAACCCTTTTTATTGGGTTGTAAATGTACTTGTTTCTTTTGGTGTTTGGCCGTTTTGACTAAACCAGGGTATGACATTTTCAGCTGTACATAATTATTCTTTTGGGTTTTATTTTGATATTTTACCTGCTGTAAGTAATAGATAAATTGGGGTTTTTACCCTAGCTTATTAATGCGCCATTTTTGGATTAAGTTGGCTTTGTTTGGTTGGATTTCTTTCATTTATTCATATTCGACTTGGTGACAAGGGCTTTCATCTCAACTGGTTTTAATTTTTGTGTATGTTTTTAACCACCTGAGCCAAGTCGTTTTCTTTGATGTGATTTTGCCTGCAATTTCTTATAGAAATTGACCCAGCTATAATAGGGTCAGTTATAATGTTTTGCCATTTTTTGCATATTTGTTGTTAGCATTTAAATGGTTGTACCTGATTGTATGGCATAAGGGTAAGAAGTTGGACTTTCTTGGTGATTTTAATGAACAAGTTTCAGATGCAAATAATATGTGAATGTTTCACATTTACCTCTTGGCTGTAAGTAATGTTTTCACCTCATTATTGGTGTTGAGCTATGTTGTTTGGACATTAGTATACTTGAACAGATGATGAAGTTTCAGATGCAAATAATATGTGAATGTTTCACATTTACCTCTTGGCTGTAAGTAATGTTTTCACCTCATTATTGGTGTTGGGCTATATTGTTTGGACATTGGTATACTTGAACAAATGATGAAGGGTTATTGGCTTCGATTGTATATCCAAATCGGTACTGAAAAATCCTTCAGATAAAGACAAAGATTGCCAATGTTAATGACCCTATTTTGAGTCAAGTTTAAGCTTGAATTTCAGTTGTGAATTTATTGTCTGTTGAATGTTTTGTTGTAGTTGTGTTTTTAGTGATGGCTTATGTGTCCCTATTGCTCGTGTCCATGTCCCGAAAGTCCAAAGCCCAGACTCCACCACCCAGTTGATAGTTAGAGGTGGTGAGAAACACCGATTGGGGGGCTCATATGACGCGTCAGGTCCGTTCATTTCAGGATGCATCTCTTTGTTGGTTTCATCTGGTTACTTGATTTGATCTTTGTTGGTTGCCATTTGTAGAAGATCTCTAGTAGCATGTTATATTTATCAACTACTTACTAGTTTTCCATAGCATGTCTTATAAATGCCAAGCTATGAAATTGCTTGGTATATTACACAAAGATGGAAACATAACTATACTTGCAGCATTGATGTATATAGATCTTTAGTTAATTATTACTTTCTTCTTTTCCATTATTCTGTTGTTTAGATATTTCAGCTTTCAAAGTCGGGTTAGTATATTGTGTAGACACCTAAAATTGGCCACCGATAACCTCTAACCAGGGTTTTGGCCAATTGCCACTTAAAATACACAATTTGGCCTCTAAATACTAAAACATGTTAAATGATGTGAAACTGACATATTCAAGTGTCGATTTTGGCCAAGGTATCCGTAAATGAGGAAATGCAATTTATGGCCAGCTAACTTTGATCAGATCATTTGGAGTCAAAATGCCAAATTTACACCTGGGTGCTCTGGATTGCTCTTTCCTATCAAATCTTTTGTACAAGACTTGTGCCTTTTTTATTTGTTGTTGGCAACATCCTAAATGGGATGACAGTTCCAACGCATCTGACATTGCCTTCCAATTCCAATCCAGTCGAATTTTGGACCAATAACAAGGTATTTTGATTAATTTGATTAATTTGTGCACAAAGTGATTAAATCATGCTTAAGAGCTAATTAACCCAAATCGAGCCATAATCAAGAATTCCATGAAAACTTGTTGAATAATTTATTTTGGAAATGAATATTGAATATCTGCATCATCAAGTGACCTCATTTTTTAAGAAGACATCCCTAAGCCATAAATGCCACAAATATTAGGATTCATGCCCTCCATGCCTCCCATGCCTCATCAATGCCTTCCATGATGCCCACCATGCCTCTTAATTGCATTGCCCCTTCTTCCAATGTCATGATGAAGATAATTACAAACTTAATTCTAAAAATTGAATTAATCTTCAACCACACATCTCAATCTTGAGATGGACGGTTGAGATTGATTCTGATCAAATCCAAAAATATATAAATAAGAGGCCTCACAACATCATTTCCAACATATTTTGGTACAAATTTATTATGCTCAAATATCTTCAAAGCTTAATTGGTGCAAAGTTATAATGCATGATTGGTTCAAAAAGCTTCAAGCAACTAGTGTTACCATGTCAAATTGATTCCAAGCCAAGCTAAGCTACAAGCCAAAGGTGCCAAGGAGAAGAGGAAATAGCCAAGCCTCCTTTGATGAAGACTTCATGAGCACAATCCAAGCAAGCCACCACTACAAAAGCATTTGAAGCATCTAAGGAAGGTGAATGAATTCTTTTGTTTTCATTCCTTGCTTTCTAGTTGTATTTGTCATTTGATTTTGTTAACTAAGCTCTCCCTAATGTCTAGGCCTAGAGATGTTATGTTATTAGTGTGTTTATTTCATTTTATTTGTCATTTTGGAACTAACACCATTCTAACCATCCTCTCTTGAGTCAAATTATTAGATCACATAATGGCATGCCTGGTGGGACTAGACGCGTCTCACACCTGAAGGAGATTATTTTACAACTCTAAAATATTTATTTGGACCCTTAAAACTCGTGCAAATTGATTTCTTAACTTTATTTTGCCATTTTTGTTTGCCATGATTTTACACAGTAACTGACATCGGTAAGTAAGACTGACATCAATTACTTGGCTTAATTGACGTCGGTTAGCAAAATTGACATCGATTAGATCTCATTATCCAAAGTAACCATTGTTGGTTGCAGATAACCACATCGGTCACTGTGTTTTTCTAAAAACATAGACCCGATAGCTACTTTTTCTAAAGTTCATTGTTTCAAGCTAAAAAGAGCTTCAAAGCTAAAAGACAGGCTAACATTTTTGTTGTAGGACCAAGCTTGATATTTTGCTCAAAACATGTTTAGATCACTTTTTGCATGTTTAAAAAATCAATTAGAAAACTTGTTTTTTGTGTTTAACAAAAAACTTAGATGTTTGTGGTGAATGTTTTCAAAGTTTGCAACTAAGACCAAGGGGTCAAATGAACACCACCAATCTTTTCATTTGGGCTTAAAATTGAACTCACCATTTTAAAAGCTTGTTTGTATTTACTTAGTTGTCTAGACTAAATTTTGTTTGGCAAAAAGAGGAATGTTGCGTGTATGTTCTTCCATTTGTCCCCTATAGGGAACCCTTGGAATCAAAAGCGTCATTCCTATTGCAAATAGCCTAGTTTAAGACTTAGAAAAAAAATCGTCTAAAGCACTCCTAAAAAATTCGTCAAAGTTTGGGTGACCTTGAAAACGACCCTAGAGTCTTTCTACTTTTATGCTTTCTTTATTTTTATGCATCTTGGCTTGCGAGGGGGACTTCATCACCTCCCGCGAGTTCTTTACGAAAGCTTTGACCCAGGGTTTCATCTCCCGGCATTGACTTCATTTAGCTCCTTTGGAGTTGCATACGGGATGTATCTGCATTTGGACATCGCACTACACTGAGTGAACAACAAGATGTAGTGGTTGTAAAAAAGACTAGACTTTTTTACAACTAGCCAATGCTGCAGTCACCCAATTTCTGTGTTTGTCTTTTGCATCTTTTGACATGAAAGTCATTGTGCAATTGATTCCCCTAGAATGATCGAAACCTTGCTAGTTTAGTAAACCCCATTTTGCCATACCCTTGCTAGGATTTGAACGATTATAGTTAGCGTATTTTGGTCATTATTTGCTTGGTATGCTTTGAGGCTAAAACTCGTTTGTTTGTTCATAAGCCATGTCAAAATCATGTATTTGAGTTGTAAAGGGTAGTGTTATGCTGCCCATATCATGTTAAAAACCATTTTATCTTTTGAAACATAGCATTGATCACATCATTCGAGCATGTTTATGCCATTAGGCTGCTCAATTTGTTTCAAAAACTTGTTCACCATTGTATCAAAACCATTTGTTTCAAATCACTTTGTGTATGCCATTTAGACCTTTGTCTTGTGCCGTCATGTTGTCCAATCTTGTCTAGCTTGTTTGGTCAAATCCTAGTTTTCAACGTTGAGTTTTCAATTAGCCTTGTTAAGTTTGGATCCAAAAACATTGATTGATCTTTGTTTAGGCTTCAATTCGTGAAGCTAATACACAGATCTTTGTCTTTTGGGTTGCATAACTTTGGTTAATCGATTACCCAAATTTGAAAACTATTGATGGTTTGTTTGTTCAACACCTATCCTCATCATTGTTTGTGCCTTTATTTTGGAGAACATAGCCTTTCTCAAAGAGCCTTTTGTCTTATGCCTTATGCCAATTGATCATGTTTATGTTTGATTATGTGTGTCGGGTTTATGTCAAAGTTGTTTCCAAACTTATTAAATTAAATCAAATCACATCAGTGTTTATTTCAAGTCTAGATTTTGACGTTGTTTGGCCAAAAGTCCTAGCACATACTTGTTTGTTTGAGCCTAGATTTTGACTTCGCGTTTGGACAAAAGACCTAGCAACTCAACTTTTCCCTTTCCTAGTTTAGACCTTGTTTGGAACACTTTGACCTAGACCTTTGACATGCCGGTTTTCATTCAGACACTTGACCTTTTGTGCGTATGACATTTGACATTAGACATTTGATGTTAGACTATTTTATGCCAAGTCTTAGCACAAATCATTTTGGAGATACAACTCCACTTTCAGACCATATTGGAGATACAGCTCCAACCCTTCGACCAAATTAAATCAAGTTTGAACCATTTGCCCTATTGGACATAGTTTTTCAGAGTTTTTAGAACTCTAAGTCTTTTTGTTTTTGGAGCTTTCATCATTTACGCGGATATGACTCTCTACACTTATGGTGGAGTCACAATCCGACTTATGATAGAATGGCTGCACAAAATGACTTTTATGGCTTTTGTCAAGACCCCAATGATGCTAATATGGTTTGTGAGACAGATTCCTATCTTCCTCATATTAATCATTCATGGGAACAAAGTCACGAAGCAACTTACGATCCAACTCGAGACCTTGATTGGTATGAAGAGGTTTATGAGAACTTTGAAGACCCAACTACAAATAATGTTGTTTGGGATACGGATCCATACCCTCTTTTCAATAATCAGTACATGGAACACAGTCAAAAACCAGCTTATGGACCAACTCACAATTGGGATGATATGGTTTATAAGGAAGACTTGGATGCTTTGGCTTATGCAAGTAATCAGGCTCCACCACATCGTACCATTTCTATTCCAAGACCACAATGTCACACCATTCCCATACCAAGACCTCATCCATTGGTTTGTGCAAGCAACCAAGCTCCAAAACGCCTAACCATTTATATACTAGGACCTCATCCTTTGGTTTGTGCGAGCAATCAAGCTCCATAGCACCCCTTCATCATTCCAGGACCTAGTCCTTTGGCTTGTGCGAGAAATCAAGCCCCACAATGCCCTATCGTTACCATCTCAAGTTTTTTTCCTTTGGCTCATGCGAGCATTCATGCTCCCCAAGGCCCTACCATTATCCAACCACAAGTCATTCTTCATCCAGTACCAATCCCATCCAAACCTCAATCAATTCAATCATTCAAAGACCAAGCTGTGTTCAAAATTGGTATTTTTCAACTCATCAAAAACCAAGGCCAAGAAAACCAACCAATCCAAGATGTTTTTTTTGAACCAACCACTTATGATAAGTCAACTTGTGATGAATCCCCTATTGATCCTATACCAGTTGTCAAGGAATCTCACACTAACAACCCAGTCTTTGTCAAGTCACTTCTTAATGATTATAATCGCCTTTGGGCAAATCATTATCTCGACCATATGCCTATTTTTCAAGAGCCTCTTATTGACAAGCCAATCTCTGAGGAGTTGTCTCTTGACCTTTTTCCCATTGTAGAGGAGACTCACTTTGACAAACCAATCTTTGTGGAGCCCATTATGCCATTACAGGCCATTACTTGTCTAAAACCAAATCTTTAACAAGATATCATTGTAACAAAATAACCATCAGATGAAGAATCAGAGTTAGAGTCAGGGTTTACTCTTGGACCCACATCGGTTTAGCATCAGAATCTGAATCTGAATCAACATCAGTCTCAACATCGAATTCAGAGTCCCTTGAGCTAGAATCAGATTCAGATATAGAATATGTTCATGACTACTACAACATTGGTCATGCATGCCTTGCAGATTAGTTTGAATACATTTGTAATCCTTCTACAGTTTTTGAAGATGAGTACTTTAGCTTTGATACAAGTTATCCTAGTATCTTCTACGAGGATTGTGCAACCTCTCCCCATTCCATTACCATTTCACAGGCCATTACCATCAACCAAAATAGCCATATCATTGACATTCCATCTCCCACAAGTGTCGATTGGGATCGAAAGGATCACACTTTGTTGAACTGCATCCATGGCAACATAGCGGTTGAAGAAAAGCAAAGAGGCCAAGACAACATTTATGTAACAGAAGAACACTCTCCTAGTGAAACTTTTTCGAAGGCACTAAGGGAAAATCAAAGTCTTAACTCAACATCTTCTAGTGAAACTTTTTCAAAATCGCTAGAAGACAATCAAAGTCAAAAGTCCACATTTATTAGTAAAACCTTCTCGGAGGCACTACGAGACAGTCAAGACAAATTTATTAGTGAAAACCTTTTTGAGGCACCAATAGTTGAGCACAAAAGTTTTTCACTGCTTGATGAAGCCAAAATCAAAGATCAAATCAAAATAACTTCCTATCTATAGCCTAATCATATGGTAGCTACTCTCAAGCCCAAACAACAAAAAAATTTGATGGTCTTATCAAGAGAACAAGTCTTCGTCCCCGCCACAACCAAAATTATGTCGAATCCGGCATCAGCAACATTACATGTGACTAAAAGTCTTGATCCTCATTTGTTTTCCCACCATTATACATTCTATTATCATCTGCCATTCCATTTCACAATCAAACCTACCATCCATTATTTATCCTTGTTTACCATCCACGGCCGCACTTTCTTTTGCAGAGGCTACAAAGATACCTTGTCTCGACACTTGAAGGAATCAGAATCAATGATCAATGAAGATCACAAAAGCATTCTCAGTAACCAAATTTGTAGGTCATTCTTGACAGAGTAGCTTTTCAGATAAGGTTTGGGATAGCAATTAACATGATCAAGTATTTTGTTTGTATCATTTGTTGATTAGGACGTGCATCTCCCCATCAACAGGAACAATAGAATCAAAAACCACACCTAGGCCAACAACATGTACCATACCATTTCACATTGCCACAACCAAAATTAGGTGGTTGAAGAAAAGCAAGGAGGCCAAGACAACATTCATGTAGCAGAAGAACACTCTCCTAGTGAAACTTTTTTGAAGGCGCTAGGGGACAATTAAAGTTATAATTTAGCATCTTCTAGTGAAACTTTTTCAAAAGCGCTAGAAGACAATCAAAATCAAAAGTCCACATTCCTTAGTGAAACCTTCTCGGAGGCACTACGGGACAATCAAGACAAATTTATTAGTGAAAACCTCTTTAAGGCACCAATAGCTGAGCACAAAAGTTTTTCACTGCTTGATGAAGTCAAAATCAAAGATCAAATCAAAATAGCTTCCTATCTACAACCTAATCAGATGGTAGCTACTCTCAGGCTCAAACAACAAAAAAATCTGATGGTCCTATTGAGAGAACAAGTCTTCAGCGCCGCCACAACCAAAATTATGTCGAATCCAACATCAACAACATTACATGTGACTGAAAGTCTTGATCTTCATTTGTTTCCCCACCATTATACATTCCATTATCATCTGCAATTCCATTTCACAATCAAACCTACCATTCATTATTTTTCCTTGTTTACCATCCACGATCGCACTTTCTTTTGTAGAGGCTACAAATATACCTTGTCTTGACGCTTAAAGGAATCAGAATCAACGACCAATTAAGATCACAAAAGCATTCTCAGCAACCAAATTTGCAAGCCATTCTTGACAAAGTAGCTTTTCAGATGAAGTGTGGGATAAAAACTAACATGATCGAGTATTATGTTTGTATCATTTGTTGATTAGGACATGCATCTCCCTATCAGCAGGAACAACAGAATCAAAAACCACACCCAGGCCAACAACATATACCATACCATTTCACATTGCCATGCCATTGCCATTGTTACACCTTCATTTGCCATTGTCGAAGTACCCAACCATTTACCCCATCACTTGGGGCAACCCTCTTACCATTTTATCCAATCTATCTAGACCATCATTATCCTAAGCAAGACCATACCATCCTATCATTCCATTCCTATCTAGACCAAAGCCTATTTTTAGTCATCCTACCCAATCCTATTTTGATCTTGGTTCTTTTAGTTCTTCCTGCACTTTTTGTGAGAGGATTCTGATCAAGTTTCAACAATCAATCAAATCCGTGTTTCAATGACAGTCTATGAAAGTAGTGTGACAGTTGATCTGGCAAGATATCTCTCATCCTATCAAGTTTGTTTATGTGACCATGATTATAACTGCCTATGGACAAATTAGTATCATTGACCTATGTCGTTGTATCCTGTTATAATCGCCTATGGGGGCAACACTTGTTTATCATGCATTGTTGCATCACCTTGCCATTACTGTTTTCATTTGACTGGGCATTTGCCGGATTTGAGAACTTGTTGGGATCAAGTTGGTTTTTCCCCACCTTTTGTGTGGATGGAATTACTATGACTTGAGGTCATTTCAGGACTATGTGGGTCATGCTCAATTCATGTTGAGGTCACCTCAGTCCCCCTTTCCATATGCTCTCGCTGTTTTGCGAGCAACCTAAGCCAAACGCTCTTGCCATTTTGCGAGCAGGTATCTTGTCATTCTCTAACAAGTTAAGATACCTCAAAATTCCAAAAAACATTCATAATATTTCAAAATCCAAAAACATTTGTCCTGTCTAACCCTGGTCAGTTATCCTCGATCCGCCTTACTGGAGCATTGTCATCGTTAGGATGCTTTCTTTTGCTTTTGTTTTCAGGGTTTCTATTTGTTTGTTTATTTCATGGTGTTTGTTTATTTGTTTTTCTGTTTGTTTGTTTGTTTATTTGCTTGCCTGTTTATTTGCTTTTAGCACTGTTTCCTCGACTCGGTCTATATGCGTTTGTTGCGTGATTCTTCGAGCACATTATTCTTGAGTCCATCCATATTCATATGTCAACATTGTCATCATGGTTTTTATCATTGGTGCATTGTTTTCGAGTGTTTATTGGATCAGGATTCAGTCTTTACGCATATTTTGGCCAAGTCTTCATGGTGTTCTATCATGAAGCTTACTATCACATGCTACAGCAAAAATTAGCTCCACGAAGGTCTACAATCAATGGAGCTACAGAAGTTTCTCCTTGGCACCTTGGCAAATCCTCCCACCCGCCTTGATCAATATAACTCATTTGACCATTCTAGTTGTATCAGTGTTAATCAGGATGAACATCTCCTCATTGACAAGTACAACTAAATCATTCATATTGATCAATCTTATTCTTCTATTCATCTATTTCATCACTTTGCACCCAACTCATCTTTAATCTCTATACCAGATTATATCCTTGAGTTATGCTTGCTAATCATCCCTAACTGGGGCACCATCAGTTTTAGCCAATCCAAGTCATCTTCATGATTATAACTGCCTATGGACAAATCATTATTTTGACTTTTATTCCCAATTATAACCCCTTTTGGGCAAATCAATATCCTTTTTACATCAATGCATGCAAACATTTTCTCGTTTGGATTAATCTCAACCATGTGTTAATTCCACCTTTCTTCTTACTTCTTTTCGAGGGACCGTCCATCAATAAATGTGATGGCCACTCCCTCGAGGGGGCATCATCCTAGGCTTTCCAAACACCATTTGGAGCTTTGTTCTTCAACCATCATCTTCTTTTTGGCATATAGGCCATTTCTCATTCTTTGAGAAGACATTGCTTTGCCTACGGTTTGCAACATCTTCCCAGAGAGGGACAAATTGTAGACACTTAAAACTAGCCACCAATAACCTCCAATCAGGCTTTTGGTCAATTTCCACTTAAAATACACAATTTGGCTTAAAAACACTAAAACATGTTAAATGATGTGAAACTGACATATTCAAGTGCCGATTTTGGCCAGGGTATCCCTAAATGGGAAAATGCAATTTATGGGCCAACTAACTTTGATTAGATCATTTCGAGTCAAAATGCCAAATTTACAGCTTGGTGCTATGGATTGCTCTTTCCTATCAAATCTTTTGCACAAGACTTGTGCCTTTGTTATTTGTTGTTGACAACATCCTAAATAGGATAACGGTTTCAACACATCTGTCATTGCCTTCCAATTCCAATCCAATCGAATTTTGGATCAATAACAAGGCATTTTGATCAATTTAAGTAATTTGTGCACAAAGTGCTTAAATCATGTTTAAGAGCTAATTAACCCAAATCAAAGCATAATAAAAAATTCCATGGAAACTTGTTGAATAATTTGTTTTGAAAATGAATATTGAATATTTGCATCATCAAGTGACCTTATTTCTTGAGAAGACATCCCTAGGCCATAAATACCACAAATATCAGGGTTCATGCCCTCCCATGCCTCATCAATGCCTTCCATGATGCCCTCCATGCCTCTTGATTGCCCCTTCTTCCAATGTCATGATGAGGATAATTACAAACTTAATTCTAAAAATTGAATTAATCATCAACCACACATCTCAATGTTGAGATGGACGGTTGAGGTTGATTCTGATCAAATCCAAAAATCTATAAATAGGAGGCCTCACAACATCATTTCTAATCTATTTTGGTGCAAAGTTATTATGCTCAAATATCTTCAAAGCTTAATTGGTGCAAATTTATAATGCAAGATTGGTTCCAAAAGCTTCAAGCAACTAGTGTTACCATGCCAAATTGATTCCAAGCCAAACTGAGCTGCAAGCCAAAGGTGCCAAGGAGAAGAGGAAATAGCCAAGCCTCCTTTGATGAAGACTTCATGAGCACAAGCTGAGCAAGCCACCACTACACAGGGATTTGGAGCATCAAAAGAAGGTGAAGGAACTCTTGTATTTGATTCCTTGCTTTTTAGTTGTGTTTATCATTTGCTTTTGTTGACTAAGCTCTCCCTAGTGTCTAGGCCTAGAGATGTTATGCTATTAATGTGTTTCTTTCACTTTGTTTTCATTTTGGAACTAACAACATACTAACCATCCTCTCTTGAATCAAATTCCTAGATCACATATTGTATACTTGTTAAATTATAAATGATCGGATGGATTAATAGGCTAAGTAATTACTAGCTTGAATTTCATTTTTCAATTGATTAACTATGGTGTCAATGATTCTTTTTGGTTAATTGAAGGTTATTAATCAGATTGTGTAGAACATAATAAATGCTAGTTGGATGCATACAAAAACTGAAATTTTATTCCCTTGTCTATTTATGTTAAGACTGTAGTTTTAATTGTGTAATGGTGATCAAAATTGAGACCATGCTTGCATAAAATGATAGTTCTTATGAACTGCTGTATATGCATGTTAGTATGCATTATAATGGGTTCGTTGTTATATATTGAGAACCATTATGTATTAGGTTTGAATTATTTCTATGCAGCTGTACATAAGTTATTAATGTGACATGATTAAGCTTGTCATTGACAAGATTAATCTTGTTATTGAAACTCCTTTCTCATCAAGATTTGTTTGATCTTTGGTTTTCCCTTAGCATGCTACTGCCAAGCTCAATTAGGATTGAATTCAGTCATTAAGATAAGAATTGAAATGATTCAAGTTGCTTAGATTGAGCATCTTTGTTTGAGTTAAATTCTCTTAGTTTTATTATGGAAATTGTATAAATTATATCATGAGCAAAGTGAATGCATAGTGATAGTGTTAGATGGCTATTTCATACTGAAAGTGTGATGCAATTGGGTTTTTAAGTTATGAATTAATTTCACTTTTAATAGGAATAGATTAGCAAATTACTATTTTTAATATGGGTCATACTTCTTAGTTGGCTGTTCATGAACTAATATATCGACGATGGAAGGTTGTTAAATTGACACTATGGTGTCAATATGACTTCAAGATATATTAAAGAATGTTCATCTTTGGATTGCATGGTTTTCTTATTTTAAGAAGTTGGTTTAGCAAAGAGCATGCTTTGGCTTAAAATGGAAATAGGCCTGCTTAAATATTGTAACATGAACATGATAATAAATGCAAAAAAATTTAAGTTATCATTGGTGCAAATGATTTTAATATTCTTAGAAGAGTTATTAAGAGAAGTCAGTGAATAATGCAAGGAATTGCAATTGCATAAATTAAATCTAACTAACGTATTTTTATTATAAGCAATAAATCTAACCTACATATATAACTAGTTCTTATGAATAATGACCAATTGACAAGTAGGCAGCACTATAGAGAGTTGATCTCTAAGTGACTATCTATAGGATGGTCTAGTGTTACCATAAGAGCAAGTTAAGCATTATTGGTCAATGGTATGATGCTCACTTGTGTGACAACATCAGTCCGTGACAAGAACCATGGTGACTTACCTAGATTACAACAATGAATTGTTTGTGTAATATGCTTAGTGATAATTGGAAGCACGTAATACGATGATTTTCAAAGCTTATAGATCATGGTACAATGATCTAAAAAGGGGATAGTACTATAATGGGCTTTTTACTTACATGAAATTTATTGAGTTCAGGAATTTCAAAAGCCTATTGCAATTCCATGGAATTTATAGGTGTATTTCTAATTACTAACATTGTTATGGTAAACATCATCGTTAAGTTAGATAGTATCATGATATACTTTGAATCATGGCTCGTAAACAAATGTCAAAACTTCTGATATTAAGAATAATAAATAAACCCCTATTGGTTATTGCTTGATCCTAACATTCAAATGTCATTAATAACCTGAACACTTATCTCAAGCATCCCAAGTACGATAAGATTACCTACCCCAACCTATACCCGGGATTCCGTGGATGTGATATGCTTAGGTAGGGTAAGGACACCTAGGGGGTCCTATTGGGAAGGCAAGTGCCCCCATACAGGTCGGGACCTATCCATATGGACCCACATAGAGATATGCCCTGAGCTGGATGCAAAAATTAATACAGAAACATTCTTCCCTATAGAACTTGCTAGAAGTAAGTTCCCTAGTTAAGGTTTTTCATACATGCGATTTTGATTATGGGCTGTGGGCTCAATACAACGAAGTAACAAATGGCTACACATAGCAAAACATGACGTAGTGGGTCGTACTCATAACCCTATTTCATAACCCGAAAGTAACAATACTCAAAAAAAAAATTAGGGTTCTTTCAATCTCTCCAGCATAGGATGACAGCTACGATCACACATAAAGTCCAGATCTTCTCAACAGACAGCCTTACCAGCTTCATCAGTTCCCCCAATGGCTCATCAGCCTTGACTGTTAAGAGAGCACATAGCAATCCACCGGCTCCCTTGGCCCGGACCATTATTCGAAATTTGTTGGTAGATTCTATCTAGGAGAATTCTTACAGATTGATAGGCCGACCAATGTTTCTGATACTATTACTTCATTATTGTTAGCAGAAAGGACTGATAATGTTGGATCCCATTTGGGTTGTACTGTTATAGCTATTTAACATTTTCCTATGCTTTGGGTGAATGGATTTATGCTTTCGTTTAGTTTCTTTTATTTCACTGAAGATGGATAAGCACTGCATGTTGACTATTTTAAGCAGGTTCTAATTTTACAGTTCAGTTGACAAGTTTTGGTCATTTGTGACAGTAACATGATCTATTTCTTTCAAGCATGTATGATAGAAGCACCTCCTTCCGCTGTGTTTCGACCATTTTAGACAGTTTAAACAGATACTCTCAATTATGCCTCATTCAATAAGGAATAATTGAATCATCCCTAAAAAAAACAACAGCACTTAAATGCATATCCATCTTCAAACTCAGCAAACATAAATAGATAACTATGGGATAACAACATAATCTTTTGAAGGACACCAAAAAAAAGTATGTCTCATGCCTAAACTCTTTCAACGTTGAACTCGCACATTTGTGCTAAGCTTATTTTATGACCAATCTGACTGTAAGAGGAATAATCTAGGAAAAAATTTCAAAAATTGACCATGGATAAGTGTTTCATGAACTAAGACAAAGAAATTTAAAAAGAGAATCCCAGAGGGCACATAAATGCAAATAACATGGAATATAAGGTCTGTTACGTTTACAAAAATAACTTTCAATTGACTTAATGCTTTAACCTGAAAATAAAAGAAATTGACAGGAAGTTCACAATACACACCTCTCCATCATACCACCCAGTCTCCTCATCTGCAAAAACAGAAGCATAGCAGAACAAAATGTTAATGGCACACACGAGAACAAAATCTTAATGGTAAACATAAGAACAAAATGTTAATGGTAAACACAAGACATCGTATCAAATGCACCAAAATTTTATTTTAGTTCAATTTAGATATTAATGCCTATGAGTGGTCCAGAATGGCCAATGGGATGGAAAAAGACCACATAGTTAAGAAATTACACAATAGGATTGCAGAGTGCATCCCTAATGAAACGATACAAAGCTCAACAGGAATAAGAAATTGCAAAGAAACAAAAAAAATGAATACACGTAAGCAATTCCTGAAACCCAGAGCTATGTCAAGCAAAAGAAGTGATATAATCTTTTTAACCATGGTTGCATGGTTTCAGGAGTAAGAAAGGTATGGATACAGAGCAACCTCCAAAACATGTATATACGGATACAGAATCTGGCTGTGCAAGAATTATAATCAATCATATAAGCATCAAAATTAGAAAAAATTGGATTGATAATCAACATTTAAAGCTAAAAAATTACATAATAATAAACGTCACATGATACATCTATATGACTTAAAATGTAGATTTATCGATGGTCAAACTCTAAACATACAAGTTACATTTATGATATATCAAAAATCAAACTACATGATGACTTTGTCGAGGGTTAAAAACCCTTATATAATGTTCATTTATACTTTTAAGATTATTTGTTTTAGACTTTGCTTTTTTTTTTTTGCTTTTGCTTTTGCATAGGGTGTATGAGTGAAGTGTACTTCTCGTGGGAAACACACCCCAAATTCAACTTATAGGGTGTGCCTCAATAAAAAGGTGTGTATCAGATGCAGCTATGTACATGGAGCAACCAAAATTTGGGTGGAAACATGCTTCTAGGTAACTCTGGTTTAACTGCACTTCGTGCATGGGAAACACCCCCCAAGTTCAAGTTATCAGGTGCACCTCAGGAGGTGTGTATCAGGTTCAGATGTGTGCCCAGAGCAACCGAAATTTGGGTGGGGCATGCCCTGGTGTAGGTGTACTTCAAACAGGGGAAACACACCCCAAGTTCACGGTTGTGCCATACACACCCCACATGAACCCTGCATGTAGAGTACCTCTTGGGAGAAAGTGTTTATCAGGTGCAGGCGCATGCGTAGTGCAACCAAAATTTGAATGGATGTGTACAAGGAGGTAAATCTGGTTTAGGTGCACTTCAAGCATGGGAAACCAAACGCACCTGGTCCATGGTCGGGTGCATCTTGGGAGAGGGTGTACATTGGGTGCAGGTGTTTAGCCAATGCGACGTAATTTGGTGGGATGTACACATCTAGGTAATTCTGATTTTCAAATTTGGTGAGGGTCATGAACAACCAAAGAAATTACAAAATTATTACAAAACTATGCACAGAAAATCTGAAATCTAATACATACATTCGACAGTGGCACTGAAGAGACGGTTGCCAACATAAGCCCATCCAAGATACATTCGGATAGCAGCCATGGTGACAACTAATAAACCTCCGCACAAAGCCCCAACTCCACATTTAAGTAGCTCCTGTTCGGGATTCACGCTCAGTCTCGCCACCGGCCATCCTGAGTTAAGATAACATGACATGACTTTTAGCATCCTTCAGCCCAAATTGATCTGTGGGAACTATCCAATATATTTGATATACAAATTTAAAATGAATTCTCCAATGCCTTGATTTAAGATTCTACATAATAGGTTATGATTAGAATGCTTGTATAGTTGTGCAAAAGTTATAAGATTATTTCCATATGTATATCCAATTTTATAATAAATTCTCAAATTTTATTTCATTGCCTTCATTGAAGAATTCATGTATTAGGTTATTATTGGATATGTTTATATAGTTGTGCAAAAGACCTGTAAATGTATATTTACTTGTTTAGAATATTTTTTTCATACTGGTATTGAATTTTAAAATAAATTCTCAAAGTTTTATTTCATTTCCTTGATTGAAGATTTCATGTACTGGCTTATGACTGGAAATGTTTGTATAGATTAGCAAGAGACCTATTAATGCATATTTACTTTTTTAAAAGATTGTTTCCACTACCATCAAATTTCAAATCCCTGGAGATAACCAAAATAAAAGGGATGAGGTTACATTTGAGTCTTAGGTGAATTTGACAGAATGGATCCAAGATACTGATTATTCATTCTCCTCAAATCCAGGGCTGGTTCATTCTCCAATTAAATAAAAACTAAATATTAAGTGTTGTTTGATTGACTTGTTTAAAATTCCATTTGCTGGGGTATGACTGCCAGTGTTTATACAGCTGTGCCTAATACCAGTATCTTTCATTCTCTACTTCAGTTAAGATTGAGAATCTAGGAATAATTGTGTCTAATATCATTATATAGGAAACAATTCAAAAGAAACTGGCTTTCATACTCGATTTAAGTTACATACCTATAAATACTGTAAATGCTGTACCAATTCCCATAAGACGCAGCCCATATTTGCTAACATCTTCATTTGCCCATGAAAATAAATCTGAATTCGCCAGGCTTTGGTATTCATTCACGGGTTGCTGATCGAAAGGAACAGGACACTCAATCCCTGGAATTCCATTGGCAAATGGGGGCATTTTATCTCCTCCCCAATTATCATCTTTTGCTTTTATTCTTCTAAATATTTTCTTCTTCGGCTGAAAATGTCTGCATTTTCCATGGCCTGATAACCTTTTTGTAGAAAATAAATTGTTTGAGAATAAACCAAGGGAGACCAAATCTTTTGAAAGGCTGAATTTCCGGAGCAACATCCCATTGTTGGCAGCCATATACAAACATAGATTTATGGCTCAACAGGTCTTTAAATTACTATCTCAGATTCCATTCAATCCTCATAATCATGCATAATTGTTTGAGAGTGGCATACGTCGATTGTTAGAAACATCACCATCGTTTTTATAATAAAAACATATAATCCCATTGCGATAAACAGAAGAACAACAGCCACGTATCTCTAACAAGGATAGTGCTGTATATGTGCACGGATCAATTTACATGTGGAAAAAGAAAAGTGAAAACCTTTTATGGTTATATATATATATATATTTTTATTTTTTTTCTTTTTTAAAAGTGTATTTTTATTAATATAATAATATATGATACAATTTTATTTAAATAAAGTTATTTTTTTAATTTTATATTTTTATATTTAAAATATGCGATTATTTATTTATTTTGGGTGTCTACGAAATATTTAATTATGAAGTTATATACTTTATTCATACAATATTTGAATTTGAGACATCATCTTCAATAAATTAATTTTTTTTGCCAACCAAGAAAGTATAGCGTTGTCCCCTTAATGGGTCAAGAGTATATAGAGTAAAATCTTAGCGTTGTCTTAGAGCTTCCTGGACTCTCCCTTATGTAGGTTTCTTTAAATTAAATTTTGATGGTGTAGCATGTGGGAACCCTAGAGCTTCAGGGGTTGGGTGCAGTATTGGGGATTGCACTGGATCTCTCATACATGCCTCGTCCACTAGTCTTCAAGATGGAACAAACAATGAGGCCAAAGCCCAAGTGCTTGTCTTGGGCATCCAATTAGTTCGTCAATGTGGTATTGAGCACCTGATGATTGAAGTTGAGTCCAAAATCACTATAGATACTATTTGGAACTACCAAGCCTTGTCAACAACATCCTCAACACAGTTTGGACCCTCTTAAATGAAATGGTGTCCTAGTCCATTTCTCATGGTTTCAAGGAGGCTAACAAGCATGGTGATTTTCTAGCCCACTGGGTTGTGGACCAATTAGAAGAGGTTGTGGTAGTCAACGTTTATGGAAGGTGGTTGGGTTTAAAGTTGATGGATATCTTATATCATAATGATTCAAAACAATTCAAAAACATTCACACTCCATAGGTTAATCATTACATTGCACTTCTATTATATGGTGTGGTTTACTTGGATCCTCCCTCATTAATGGGCATTCATTACCTTGGTTGATCAGTAACTTGACATGATAGGCAACACGTATGCTCTAGGCTTTATACTCACGACAGTTGGTGGCATTGGTTTAGTCACTCTCAATTTTCTTGTATATGCATTGTTGAAATGACAATGAATTCAACAGCTATTAACTTACTGATCATTGTGCCCATTCTCTCTCTCCTAGCAGAGAAGCATGAAATGGCATTTCAAGACAGTATTTCCAATCATCAGCTAAGATTGATCTTTTGGATGTTGAATGTGGAAGTTATGGAAGACATTAGGGCCATAATTGGGGAAGAATATTTACATGTAGTATGGAGGATCAAAATGAACACAAATGTGGCATCCATTTTCACAAGTTGTTTGCTTCACGTGGTCAAGAATACTGAGGCGGTCAAGTCCATGGTGGAGACTCTAGTTTAAGAGATTTGGGGTGGCTTGGTTGGATGGCTGAATTGATTCTTGTAGACACCTAAAATCGGCCACAATTGGCTTCCGACCAAACTTTAGAGCAATTCCTACCAACCATTGTAAATTAAGCCTAGGAATCACTAAATGTCCCAATTTTGATCATGCATCATTCATCAATGCTCATAATTGTGTTGAGGCATCCCTATTTAGAATATTTTATCGCACACAATAATAACCTCTCATGAATTTATCTCTAATCACCTACGACATAACAACTATCAATTTGGCATATGGACCTATTAAGCGGGGCACTTGAATAAATCTTAAAAAAGCTAAAATGACGATTAAAATCAATCATCTAATTAAACAAGATTAAATGTTTAGTTGAATTATCTATTTGCAATTAATGAGTATCTAAAAATAAAAATTCTAAAAACTAATTTGAGAGCCATGCCTAGTAATTGAAAAGTATAATTACATGACAACTTTTAACTCAACTGGAGTTAGTTTCAACTCACCCAAGGTTAGTTTGAACTCATTCCATGTTTAAACTCAACCTTAACTCACCTTAGGTGAGAGTTAATTCTTTAGGCTATAAATACAAGGCCATGCCTATTGGTTTCTAAGCTATTTTGGTGCAAAGTTATTATGCACAAATGCCTTCAAAGCTTTTGATAATGTAGTTTTATAATGCCAATTTGGAGAGATAATCTTCATGCAAGAAATGTTACCATGCCCAAATCATAAGCCAAGCAACCAAGCCAAGGTGCCAAGGAAAGGTGAAGCCAAAAAAGCTCAATTGATGAAGATTTATTGATACACAAGCCAAGCAAGCCACTTCAACAAGCCATTTGGGGCTCCAAGGAAGGTAAAAGAGTGTTATTTTATGTTTTTATTGTGCTTTCATTTGTATTTTTGTTACCTATGCTCTCCCTAGTGTCTAGACTAGAGGTGTTAAAATTTTAGTGTGTTATTTGAATTTATTTTATTATACTAACACAAAACTAACCTCCCCTTTACGTATTCCTTATTCACATCATGACACACCTGGTGGGACCTGCACCCCACAAAGTTGCTCATAAAACCTAAGGATGTCCTAAAAAAATTTATGTCAAAATCCGAGCTTATTGATCAAATAAATTTAAAATTGAAGGCTCAATGACATTTTTGGAAATCGCAAAGTTGTTTTATGCAGTTACATTTTCGCTCTCTAGAATTGTGATAGTGCACAATATCACTACTTTGACAGTCACAATTTTGTCATAATTTGTGTTTTTGTGCTAACTGTCACATTTTTATGTTAAGCCATCATGGTTTTTTCTAATTGTTTATGTTTATAGGGAAGAATTACAATATCGATAATATCATGACTTTGCAGTCGTGATATTGACAATATCACAACTTTACAAGTCACGTTATCACCAAAACTTTAGTGATATTGCCTTTAACCGCTACGATCTGTTGTTGACCACTTGATGTCACAAGGTTAAGTTATGATATTGCTAATTGTTTTGTGATTTTGTCATTATTTATGCATTATTATGCTAAGAGTAGTGATTTTGTGTTAATTCTCTATCTTGCACGAACGTAGTGATATTGTCCTAAAAATTACAGTTTTGTAGTAATAATCACGATATTGCTCTATATTTCTCTAATTTTGCACTTTGTGAAAAAATTTAGAAACCCGAGAGCCAGAATTGGGAAGTCATTTGTCCACTCATGATTTGCTTCTAAGCACAAGGACCCCTTAACATGTTTTACAGGACCCAAAGGCCAAAATAAAATGGTTTTAAACACTCTAAGTCACAAAATTCACATTTCAAATTGGTGTTTTAAAAATCTTTTCACTTGAGTTATTTTTTGTCTTGTTTAAGCTTTCAACACAATACCGAGGGGCTCAAACTTCATTACATGCTTCATTTTGGCATTATAAAAATGAACTCTCACATTAGTTACATACTCATAAGAGTTTTTTTTTATGCTTGTTTGTTGAAGTATTTATTTAGAAAAATGAGTGTTGTGTGTATGCTCTCCCCCCATCCTATTTAGGTAACTTGGGTGATAAAAAAATCTCACTCTTTGCATTTGTCTCTTTGGTCCAAAAGTATGGAAGAAAATTCGTTAAGGCCCTCCCCAAAATACATATGATTTGGGTGACCCCAAAATGACCATAAAGTCCTTTCACTTGTCTTTATTTTATGCATTTTGGCTTATGATTAGATGTTCATCACCTCCTCACAGATTCTCTACGAAAGCGTTGACCTAGGAATTCATCTCTCGACATCATTTCAACCCCACTCTATGGCGGGGTATATAAATTGAAGGTGACCCATTGGGATTCTTGTTTTGAGAGATTAAAACAAGTTCCATTGGTGGTACTCAACCTTGAAATGTAAGAGCAACTCAGGCATCACACTATACTGAGTAATTGATGGATGTAGTGGTTGTGAAAAGAACAAGACCTTTTCATAACAAACCAATTGATGTAGATCTAAATGATGTGATTGTCCCATAGTGTTTGCCACACATATGGGACCATTTAGAAATGAACAAAAATTGATAGTTTAGACAATCCCACTCGTCGCAGACATACTGTTGATGCAGGGCAAGTATCCCAAAGTTTCATGTTGATGTACAAACTCTTGAGAGAAGAGGGGGCCTAAAAACCCTAATTTTCATGCACTTATACTTTTTGAATTAATAACTTAAAATCCTCTCAAGAGAAATTATATAGACAGAATTCAATAGTATGATGCAACCTTGTCAGTTTTAGGATTTAGGACATTACACTTAGGTATTTTTGTCATTTTTCCTTGTATGGTCTTGTGTCGAAACTATTTATTTATCATACCACATCCAAAATGAGTCTTGTTTTCACATCACTCCTTTATTTGAAAATGTGTTATGTTGTCCATTTGACATCATGCATTTGCCTTAGTCATTTATCAAACCTTTGTGTGTGTATGTCACTTGTTTGAAAAGGGTATCATTATGTCGCCCAATTCATTTCAAGTATTGTGCCTTAAAGTTATTTGAAACAAAAATACTTGTCATACCTTTAGAATATGATAGCATCATTACGCTGCTCAAACTATTTTAAAGACTTGTTGCCTTGTGTCCAAATTGCAATTATGAAATGATGTGTACCTTTTAGATCTATGTCTAGTACCATCATGCCATTCATTTTTGTCTAGCTTGTCTATTTTGAAAAACCTAGTCTTCTAAATCAAGTTTGAAGTTAACCTTGACAAGTTTAAATTCAAACATTGATTGATTCATGTCTATGCCTTGTGTAATTTTGGCTTAGGTGTTGATCCTTCACTATTGGGTTGTGTAACTTAGGTTAATTCCTTTCTCAATTTAAAGACTTTTTTGTGCCTAGATTTGGGGAAGTGGTCTATCTTCTATATGCTTAACCGTTCCATGTCTTTTGTCAAATGACCAAGTTTATGTTTAAATCCAAATACCTAATTTGTATCAAAGTGTTTCAAATTTGTTAAAATAAATCTCGTACCTTTTAGACCTCATTTTGTTTAAAGTCTAGCTTTTGTGCCTTGTTTTCTAAAAGACCTAACAACCTTTGTTTTTTTAGACCTAGTTTAGACTTGTTTGAAACACTTTATACCTAAATTTGGCATTTTAGTTTTTATTCATCCACTTGACCCCTTTTGTGTAAGACATCTGATGTTAGACTATTTTAGCCCAAGTTTTAACACAAAGCTTTTTAGAGATATAACTCCATTCCTTAGACCAAGTTAGACCAAGTTTGGATTGGTTGTCCTTTGGACATTGTTTTTAAGATTTTATATAACTCTAAACATTTTTTTTGAAATGTTCATCATTAAGATTGGATATGTCTCATTACACTTGTAGTAGAGCCATGTACAATCTAGGTTAAGATAACATGGTCGCACAAGATGACTTTGTTCAATACTCTTATGGCGATGATGTTGTGTGTGAGATGGATCCTTATCCTCCTTACACTAATCAATATGTAGTACAAATTCAAGATCCCTTAGCCCACTATTTGGTTAACACGCCTCTATACTCAAAGCAGGACCAAGAACAAACCGTGCAGTACCTTGCTAGCACACCATCGATTGTAGAACAAGTTCAAAAATAACCATATTATATTACTATGCCATCGATATATGATCCTCATTTTTTTTATCGTCACTTGCTTTAAAATAAGGATGAAGTTTTAGTTAGAGCTACGGAGGTAGGGGCCAAGTTTCCAACAGACTTCCCCCATGAAAATTTGCCCAGTCTAGTTAGAGTGCCTTTAAACATACCTTATAATCAAACCATTGAACATGCCTCTACTAACAATCGTAAAACACTCATTTCAATGTCATATCAAGACCTTAATATGCTTTTAAAAATAAAGGGCCTCATGGAGGACCATTTTATACAAATGTAAACAACATACCAAACCTATTTGAATCTAGCGCATAATTTTAATAACATGGCCATGTCAAATGCTCCACTCATTGAGCTAACCCCTTCAACAGGGGTATTAATTAAATTAATAGGTCAATAAAATTTGGATATAGACCCATTTATGTAAAGCACTTCAATTGGTGACATGTTCAACATCCCAGCTATTGAATAAGTGTCTACTGCTTCTATGTAGAACAATGTGCCAAACACAATGGATAACATGCAAGTGTCTTCCAATCCAGGCCAAAGTGGTTTAACTACATCAATAACTAGTCTACAATAAGTGCCTTTAGTTAATAACACATGTGGCTTGCAACAACAAGGGGAAGGAACTCTTACGCCCCAATCATAACAAGTTACCTCTAATCCTCAACTAGTTGCTTCTTCAAGCACACAACCACAAGGATTAAGTAATCAAGCCTAGATGAGTGCCTTGCCTCAAAAAAATGTGATGAATACTACTCCACCTCAACAGGTGATGACTAACATTTCATAACAATAGGCACAATCTAATATACCATCATAGCAAAGGTAGAACATTTTGCCACCTCAACAGGGGCAACTAATGTTCTACCTCATTACGTAGTGACAAGTATACCTCAACAGTTGCATACCAATATGCCTTCAAAATCATAAACATTGTCTAATCAACAACTTATGCTCATTGGTCAAAGATAAATGCTGAACATCCAACAAACATCTAGTTCACAACAAGTGTTTGTGCAACCATGAGGTATAACTATTCAACAAGTACCAATCAGGCAATGATTACCTTTTGTTCATCATGTGCCACAAATCCAATGATAGGGCCTTGGTTCATAACAAGTTTCCCTTATTCAACTAGGTTTGACTAGTCTCCAACATGTCCCTAATCAAATTTCGTAGGCACAATACTTTACCCCAAGCCATATCCTTCCATCCCAGCCATAATTCCCTCAAAACTAGGCCTATATACCAAATCCAAACTAGAATATTGCACCACAACACGTGCAATTTTAATAGTTTCATCCTAATCCATGAATCATATTGTTGGTTGATTCACTAACCAAACCAACATTTCACAACAAACCATTTCTCCATTATACCCTAATCAAAGTAATGCACCCTTGGTCGTTCAGCCTCCATTTCAGGCCAATGTTCCATCTAGTTTTTTGGCATAATAACTGCAACAAATGAAGGTTACAATTATTGCCATTCAATTAGGAAAATAGACCAAGAAGTTCAAGTTAGATGATGTGTTTTCATACCCATTCAACATGGAGTATTTGCAGATACCATTTCCTCCAAGGTACGAATCATTGAAATCTGATAAATATAAGGGTAAAGGAGACCCTAAGGCCCATTTGACATAATTCTTTGTTATTTGCCATCTAGTGGCTTACAATGACATCTACCTCCTCCTCTTATTTCCATGAATTTTAGTAGGATAGGATTTAGAATGGTTCCTTACATTACCAAAGAATTTTGTATATGATTTTGATGACCTCTCAGACAAATTTATGCAACATTTATCCTACAATCTCAAACATGAGATTTTTTTGGTAGATTTGACTCAATCCAAATAGAAAGCTAGTGAAAGCTTCACAATATATCTATAGTGATGGAGATCACTTGATAGCTTCTTCACCCATATCTTACCAAATAGATAATTGGCCATTGTGTTTACCAAAAATTTGCACAATGAGATATCCTATCATCTAGAGTTGTAATGTGCACATACTTTTAAAGAGATTATCGACAAAGGTTTGCTAATTGAAAATTCCCTTATTAAAAAATATATTATTAAGTTATCCTCGTTGAATAAAAGTCATAACCAAAACCAAGGAATAGGCCAAAATCAAAACCAAAACCAAGTCCAAGCACAAGCATTGGCAAAAACCCAAGCCAATAACTATGAAAAATCAATGTAATTCAACCATAACAATAATGTTGTTAGAAATGGAGTAACGGAGTTGCATCATGTCCAGATGGTGCAAGCACCACTACTCAACCAACATCACAAATGCAAATTACTCCCTATCAACAATCCATTCAGTAAGCATAACCTTTGAAACAACCTAGACCAACTCAACAAACACAAAAACTACTACCTTTGCAAACCCCTCCTCCAAGGAGAAATTTGCCTACTCATTGAGTCTTCAACTACCTTAGAGAACCTATTAAAGCTATGTTTCGTAAGCTAGCCACTTCTAACATGATTAGTTGGCCAATATCGAAGCACTATCTTGAGAGTATTCTATATCTAGATTGGTACTAATAGAATGTATTCTATGAATACCATCATGTTCATGGACAAAATCTATGTTATTGTGTGCAACTCAAACACCTTATTGAAAATATGTTGGAAAATGGAGAGATTACATTGGATAATAGAGCATCTATATCTAATCAGAACCTGAGTATCTACCAAAACCCTTTTTTACAACATAACAGTAATAACCAACAACAACACCAATAAAGGTCAGAATAATAATAACAATAGTATCAACAATCATGACAATAACAATAATACTAGCAACAACAATAATAATGTCAATTGAATAGGAGGAACCAAGGCCAAAACAATTATAATACCCAATAGACTTACCACGTAGGTGCACATAACTACAATAAATTTGTAGGTCATATTGCAGGAGGTCGCATTTCCACTATCACCATAAATCCAAGACCAAGTGCTACCAAAATAAGATGGTTGCTAAACAATCCCAATCAACCCATCTATGCCAATGATCCTTCTTTAAACTGAGACCACAAATAGGGACACCAACAACTAAGGATTACTATTTTTGGACCATATATCCATAACTCATCATTACCCTGTGACCACATACAAGTACACTGACAATTGAGACTTATCCTATTTGGCCTCCCTCCATCATTATTTTCTAGCAATAATGGTCTTATATCTAATCACAATTGTGTAATCATAACTCGACAGGCAAAGATTACCATTCCTGACCCACAACCCCCTGCCAACAAACCCATCCAACCCACTATCCTAGCTAAGAACAAGCCATATACCATTGTAAAGTAAAATACATCTAACATTGTGGAATAACTTTAGAAGACACCTACATAAATATCCATTCTAGATTTACTGCATACATCTACTATCCAAAAAAACATCCTAATAGAGTTCCTAGGTCAATCCCAAGTTTCAAATGACATAAGCCCAGACAAATTCCAATATTTGGCTGTAAATTTAGCCCTAGGATAATATTTAACCTTTGACCAAAAGTCATCCCTTGGCCCTCTTCATAACAATCCCATGTACATTAAAGTTGTCATTTCATGGCACAAAGTCAAATGTGTCCTCATAAACAATGGATCAGGCCTAAATATTGTGTCTCTAAATCTCATCAAGCATCTTGAATATACAAAAGTTGATCTACAACCAAAAACCATTACTATCAAGGACTATAACAATGAAGATCAGGAATCACAAGGCACCATAAACTCGCCAATTATCATTGGGCCTTTGACCCATAATACACTATTCCATGTGTTAGACCTAATTTTGTCATAAAATTTGATTTTGGGTAGACATTGGATACATGAAATTTGTGTGATCCATTCAACATTTCACTAGTTCTTAAGTTCTCTCACTTAGGCATGGAAGTCACTAACATTGGAGATTTGCAGCCCTATGAACATTGCAAACATTTGGAGGCTGAATACAAAAGTTACAATTACTGCTTTGGTCTAGATCCAGTTCCCAAAAATGATAAAGGCAAAGAAATACTTGTTGAATTACTAGATTCCAATTATATTGACCCATATAACCTTGATTCCTCTTTGCATATGCAACCTCCTAAATTGTCTAATCATTTTACCATCTTAGCCAATGGCCCAGGAGAGTATTTGACCCATGACACATTCCACATTACCAAGCTTCCATAGAACCCTGATTCCTATGGAAGACCTAAAGCCAAGACACCTTGAATGGAATGGCAACAAAAAAGAAAGGGAAAACTTCATAATCCACCTCCTATCATTTTCACACCAACCACTGGCCAAGAAGAGGACACACTTTCCAATGATGAATCCTGGTTATACAATGATAAAATGATCGATTGCTATAAAAATGAAAAATACCCCATTCCCAATAAGATCATGAAGAATCAAGGCTATGAAGGAGGAGGTCTTGGGACAAATCAATAGGGTACTCTTGAGCCAATTTATATAACTTGGTACAAAGGAACTTATGGTCTTGGATTTAGGCCCCACGTATCTTATTCATGTTCCAACGCCACTGACTAGTGATGATGATGCCAGCAATGAAGCAGACTCTGATCACAACATTTATGAAGACCTTGCCCATACCAATCTATTTGACACCCATGCCATTTTTACTCTTACCCCACTAGTCTGACATAATTCACTTTTTCTATATCACCCTCAACTTATAGCCTGGGACCAATAAGAACCCATAATGCCTATAGATGAGTTTGAGAATGATGAGGCCTTTTGTGATTTTATAGGTCTAAGAGACAATGTTCCATTGGGAGACCACAAACAAGGGTTCTCTATCAAACTAGTTCCTACAGCCTATTTGGGATAATGGGTGAACACTCTTAGCCATAAACAAAAAAAAAAACATTGAGGTCCCACAGTGAAAACCTCTTTGAGGTGATTTTGGACCAAGATAAAAGTAAAGAGAAAGGCTTATCTTTTAGTGAAAATGTGTTTCAGGTACCATTAGACAGGGGTGTTCACCTCTCCTCAAACATAGCTCAGGAGACCACCAATGATAGAATTAATTTTAGGTTTGAGTCCAGTTTTAAGGAACAACATGCCTTTGATCAAATTATTCAATAGTTTCTAGAAGTGTTTGTAACATGGCCATCCCTACCATTAATATATTCTAATTCATCTTGTTTAAGATATCTTGAAGAGTTAGTCCAAACATTGGAATTTATATTTTTTATCCAATTCAAATCATTTCCAACTATTCTAGAAGATGGATCGGCTCTCCTTATAGAAGAAACCATGAAAGTCAACATTGGGACTCTAGATGACCCAAAATGGATCAAATTAGGCACATCCCTCAATAAGGAGGAATGTGAAATCTTTACATCCCTTTTGAGGGAATTTATTGACATCTTTGCTTGGGCCTACTCAAACATGCCAAGTTTGGAACTCACCTTGGTTGTACAACATCTTGTTGTACATCTTGATGCTAAACATGTGAAGCAAAAATTGTGCAAGATGCATCCTCGTATTATTGTATTAGTAAAGAAATATTTGGAAAAACTCATAGAATCGAGATGTATTCAACTGATCGAATACTCAAATTAAATCTCAAATATTGTGCCAATTAGTAAGAAGCCATAAGGAATCAAAATATGCACTAATTTTAGAGATATAAACAAGGCCTACCCCAAGGACAACTTTCCTTTGCCAAACATTGACATGATAGTTGACTCCACAGTAGGGTATGAAATGCTTTCACTTATGCATGGATTTTTATGATATAACTAGATTCAGATTGCACCAGATGACCAACATAAAACAATGTTCACCACTCCATGGGGAATGTTTTGTTATCGGGTTATGCCATTTGGTCTTAAGAATGTTGGGGCCATATACCAAAGAGCCATGATAATCATATTTCATGATATGATGCATAACATTATTCAAGGCTATGTTGATGACATATTGGGTAAATCAAAGACCCTTGTCAATCATCGAACTGCACTATATTAGATATTTGATAGGCTTCGTGAATACAAGTTCAGACTCAATTCTAAGAAGTGCATTTTTGGTGTCACTTTTGAAATATTGTTAAGCTTCATCATCTCTCATAAAAACATTATAGTTGATCCAACCAAAGTACAAGCTATTAATGGGATGCCTCCACCTTCTAATTATAAGAAACTTTGTAGTTTGTAAGGCAAGATTCAATCTAGATCAGGCAATTCATTTCTCAATTAGTAGATAAATGCCATCCATTTACACACTTATTGAATAAGGGTGTCACATTTCATTGGGATGAAGAATGTCAAAAAGATTTTCAGCACCTAAAGACTATCTTGCCAATCCCCCTATTTTGTTACCTCCAATGCTAGGAAAACCATTCCTACTGAACCTATCTACAACTAAAAAATCCCTGGGGGCACTTCTAGCTCAGCATGATGATAATGAAAAAGAATATGTTATATATTATTTAATTCATGCATTGGTCACATATGAACATAATTATATTCCCATAGAAATTTTTTGTTTAGGTATGGTCTTTGTAGCCTAGAAGCTATGACATTACATGCTTAACAACAAGACCATAGTTATTTCCAAAGTATATCCACTCAAGTATCTATTATCCAAGATAGCTTTACAAATCCACATGGATAAATGGATCATGATTTTGAGCGAGTTCCAGATAGAATACATCAATCAGAATGCCATAAATGGATAGGTACTTGTAGATTATCTTGTTGAAGCTCCCCTTGTAGCTATTGAACCTCTAACTTTCCAATTCCCAGACAAGTCCATCATGACCATCATTGAAACACCTTCTAAGGAGCAACACTAGAAGATATATTTTGATGGATCATTCACATTACATGGATCAAGGGTAGACCTATTATTTATTACACCATAGGGGGATCTTATCCCTAAATCATTCTATATCAGCTTTTCTTGTACTAACAATATGGTTGAATATGAAACACTTGTTGTAGGTCTTCGTTAGGTGGTACAATGGAATATTCAACATCTCAAGGTTTATGATGATTCTTAGTTAATCATCAATTAAGTAACATACCACTTTTAGACCAAATATGATAAGATAGTGCCATAAAAGGCCATGATTGGCATTCTCAAATAACAAATCATAGACATATGATTTGAACACATACTTAGGGACAATAACATGATAGCAGATGCCATGGCCACCATTGGATCTTTGATCTGTAACACCAACAAGGCAAAAGAATATCAATTCCATGTTGAAAATATTCTAACACCTACTCATGAACCTTCAATTATTGCAATGATCTGTGATATTGTTGGTCCCAACTCTATATGGTATTCTGACATTTTAAACTATCTTCATGACCATATTATGCCATCAGACCTATCCCATAAATAATAAAAGGCCTTTACCCATCAAGCTGCATATTATACCATACTTGGCCCAATCCTTTACCATCATAACTTTTATGGAACTTTGATTTGTTGTTTAAATTCAAAAAAAGCAACATTAGCATTATGAGAAGTTCATGAAGGAGTATGTGGAGCCCACATTGCATGTCTAGCATATCCAAAAAGCTCCTACGTACTAGGTATTATTGGCCAACTATGGATGTTGCAACTACTTATGTCAAAAGGTGTGACAAATGTCAAAGGCATGCAAATTTGATTCATGCCCTGACCAAAACACTAAAACCAATGTTTACTCCATGGTCATTTACAACATGAGGCCTTGATCTCATTGGGAAGATTAACCCAACCTCATCTAATGGCCATAAACACATCCTTACCGCTATTAAATATTTCACTAAGTGGGTTGAAGCTATACCCCTCACTTATGTGATTGGAAAATAAATTTCCAAATTCATATTCAATCATCTCATTTATTGTTATGGTATCCTATCCAACATTATATCATCTGACAAGGATTTCAAAAAACTTTATGTTGAGTACAACATTACTCAACATTTTTCTACTGCATATTACCCATAAGGTAATGGCCAAGTAGAGGCATCCAACAAAACCATTGTCAACATCCTTAAAAAAATTATTAATGATGTTGACCATGATTGACACCTCTAAATATTCCATGCCCTTTGGTCATACCACACTAATTACCATACCCCAATAGGAGCCACTCCATATTCCCTAGTTTATGGCATTGATGCCATTCTTCCCATTGGGGTCAAGTTACCTTTTCTATGCATATCATTAAAACACATCCTAGATTATGAAGATTACTAATTAGATCACCTACAAGAGCTAAAGTTACTTGATGAGAAATGCATGGCTATTATACCTTCACGCATATTAGAACCAACTCTGTGGTCACTATAACTGATGAGTTAAACATAGAGAGTTTAAGCTTGGGGATATTGTTCTCAAAGAAAACCAAAAGAATACCATGACCAAGAAGAAGAATAATGGTAAGTTCAAACCTAATTGGATAGGCCTGTATGTCATTGTTGCAAATTATGGATCCAAAACATAACAAGATTTCTACACCTGATGGGGATAAACTTGATGAGCTGATGAACATCATACACCTCAAATGTTACTTTGCTTGAGAGACCTAAAGTATTATCTATGAGGCCCATTTTTTTGTACCATAATATCATCATCTTCTTTGTACTATACCATATACCATTTTACCATACCTTCCCTACTAACCAAAAGTTGTTTTTACCCTCCCTACCCAACCCCTTTGGCCTCGGTTCCATTCTCTTAGTTCTTTCGTCACCTTCAACAAGATTATTCAAATCCAGTTTCAATACTTGTTTCATTATTCTATATAGAGGTAGTATCTTGGACTCGTATGATAGTGGTTTGGTAGTTGCATCCTTCATTTATTTTTTAATTTCATTTTGAGTGTTCCTAATTATAACCACCTTTGGAAAAATTAGTGTTCCACTCAATGATACTAATTATAACCACCTTTGGAAAAATTAGTATTATTGACCTCTACCATTATTTACTAATTATAACTACCTATGGGAAACTTACGAACATCTTTATCATGGCTTGAAGTCCCACCTTGCTATTCCTATGTCATACTCTGATATTTGCCTAATTTGAAAACTTGCTACTACCTAGTTGAATTTCTCCATTGTAAGGTAGAACTATAGTGACTTGAGATTCTAATGGGACTATGTAGGCAATGCTTGATTCACATTGAGGTCAGCTTAATCATCCTTTACCATGCTCTTGCTATTTTGCACATAATTTTAGTTTGAATGCTCTTGCCATTTTGTAATATGGACTACTTCATATCTCATCATTCTTGATCGAGTTGCGATACATAAACAAATTTATATTCATTTGAAAATGATCTTAAAAAATCACTAAATCAACCACTTCTTTGCCTTCAAGATTATGAGACCCCTAGCTAATTCACAATAAACCACTTTTCCTTTAGTTTTCCCATCCTTGTTGGACCCTAAGCCTTAAGTTCTCACCATTTTATGCATTTTCATATTATGCATTTTGTAATCAACTTTGATACATTAATGATAGCTAGGTTTCATCTCACACTCTCATCATTTTGCAAGACCATTCCCATATTCCTCTATAACATCAATCATGTTTTCTTGATCATCATTTTCTTCTATCCCATATTTTGGGAGAACTAGATTTGACCTAAAGTTTATGTTGGACCTTACATCTATGGAGCTATGTAGACAACATCCACTTGCCTAGTGCATTTGGAGTTAGATCAGCTACCCCTTCCTTTTCTTCTACCCCCCTATTTTCCCTGTTTATGTCTTTATCTCCTATCACCTAGGGTAAATATTTGTCCTCTTGTTTGGGTCATGTTGTTTGCACTAACATTATGATTAACCATTATTTATATTAGTCATGTTGCTTTGCTTATTTTGTTATGTTTTTTTATTTCTTGGTATTTTGTTTTTATGTTTGTTTGTTTGTTTGATTTCATTATTGTGCTTTGATTTAGTATATATATGTTCATTGGGTGATTCCTTGCACATTGTAATTAAGTCCATCCATTTTTATATGTCAACATTTTCATCATGGTCTTTATCATTAGTGCATTTTTTAAAATTAATTATTGAATCATGTGTCAATCCCTAAGCATATTTCAGCTTTGTTATCATGGTGCCTACCATCACGTGTTATAACAAAAATTAGCTCAAGAAATCTTAAAATAAATGAGGTCACAGTACTTCTCCTTGTCACTTAAAAAATTGTTGATCTACCCAAATCTTTTCCCACATACAGAGTATTTAAATCACGAACAAATTTTAAACCTTGCTAGTTGAGATGAGCATCTCCATTCTAGCAGGTTGCCCAAATTCATCTCTATCCTTTATATCTACTTACTTTTATTTTGAGTACAAATTTAGTACAAAAGCACCTATTATAATTTTCCATATTAATCCCATCAAAGTACCAATGATTATAACCACATTTGGGCTAATCATTGTGCATCATCTCACTCATAGTACTGATGATTATAATTGCCTTTGGGTAAATCATTGTGTTTTGGTTCAAACTATTACATTGATGATTATAATCACTTTTGGGCAAATCATTATGTTTAAATTTATTTGGATGGTAAGGATTATAACCACCTATGGGAAAATACTTATCATTTTTCTACCCACCTGGGGCATACTTTTCTCCTGCCAATGATTATAACTGCCTATGGCAAATCATTATTTTCCTTTTAATGATTATAACTACCTTTGGGAATTAATTCTTTTATTACCCTTATCTTTTGGATAATGATTATAACCACCTTTGATCAAATCATTATCTGGTTACCTACCTATGCCAATGATTATAACCATCTTTTCAAAAATCATCTTATTTATCTACCCAATTGGGGCAGCTCATTGTGCCATTGATTATAACCGCATGTGGGAAAATTAGTCTTTTACACCCCTTTTTACCTTTTCATCCCATCATTTATTTCTTTCAAGGGACTGATTATTGACCTTCTTTGTCAACTGCTCCCTTGGGGGGGCATCTAGAACTCATCCATTGCCATTGGAGTATTAGGCATATAAAACTTTTTCAATATTTAAGAAGATGTTACTATGCCTATAACTTACAATGCCTTTCCAAATAGGAGCAAATTGTAGACACCTAAAAATGACCATAATTGGATTCTGATTAGACTTCAGAGCTATTCCTCCCAACCATTGCAAATTAAGCCTAAAAATCACTTAATGTCCAAATTTTAGTTGTGCATCATTCATCAATGCTCGAAATCATATTTATTCATCCCTATTTGGCGTATTCTACTGAACATAACAATAACCTCCCATGAATTCATCCCTAATCACCTTGTGACACAACAACTGTTAATTTGGCCTATAGACCTATTAAGCAGGACACTTAAATAAATCTTAAAAGAGATAAAATTCTAATTAAAATCAATTATCTAATTAAACAAGATTAAATGATTAGTTGATTTATCCATTTTCAATTAATGAATATCTAAAAATGGAAATTCCAAAATTCAAAATATCAAGCCTTTTCATCATTGCCTTTATGAGTTGTCAAGCTCTTCCAAAATATCTCAAAATATCTAATTTGAGATCCATGCCTAGTAATTAAAAATCATAATTACATGAAAATTTTTAACTCAACTGGAATTAGCCTCAACTCACCTAGGCTTATTTTGAACCCATTCCATTTTAAAAATCAGCCTTAACTCACCTTGGGTGAGAGTTAATTTATGCGGCTATAAATACAAGGCTATGCTTGTTAATTTTTAAGCTATTTTGGTGCAAACTTATTATGCACAAATGTCTTCAAATCTTTTGATGGTATAGTGTTATAATGCTAATTTGGAGAGAAAATCTTCATGCAAATAATGTTATTATGCCCAAATCACAATCCAAACAACCAAGCCAAGGTGCCAAAGAAAGGTGAAGCTAATAAAGCTCCATTGATGAAGATTTCTTGATGCACAAGTTGAGAAAGACACATAAACAAGCCATTTAGAGGTCCAAAAAAGGTAAAAGAGTGTGTTATTTTATGTTTTTATTATGCTTTAATTTGTATGTTTTTTAACCTATGCTCTCCCTAGTGTCTAGGCTAGAGGTGTTAGGATTTTAGTGTGTTATTTGGATTTGTTTTATTGGACTAGCAAAAGACTAACCTCCCCTCTACATATTCCTTGTTCACAATTCCTAGAGGTAATTGGCTTGGTCTTTCCCTTTTTTGGATCATAATGTCTAAGTCTAGTCCCTTTGGCTGTATTTTAGAATTTGGAATTTTGTTATGTAAAATTACATGAAACTTGGAAGGCATTAGTGGAGGGCTCTTCAAAATTCATCCATCTAGATCTCTCCTTAAATGTGTGGCTTGAACCTCTACCCTCCCTAACTCCTTTCATTGGTAGATTTGACTTTGAGCCTTTAGCATATGCATTATAACTCCTTATGGACTTCTGCTCCAATAGAGGAGTGGTGGCTACCATAGCGGAGGAGAAGGCCAAAATGTTTGGTAGTGGTCATTCTAAGGACTCTAGGGTTATGGTTTCTCAACTCATGTAGGATAATTTATAGTTGATGGTGGATGTCATTGGTTTAGGTGGTGTCTTCAGTTCTAGAAAGCACAATGGGGAGGATGAAGGCAGTCTAGGCCCTGCTCGCAAGTCCACATGTTTGAAACCTCTCTCACCCTTATATGTGTTTTTTTCAGTTCTTTTTGTTTACTTTTATTATAGTTTTTGTTCTTCCTTGTTCTCGAGGTTTACTACTCAATGTTATATAGCTCTCCCTTTGGGACTTGCTCTTGGTTGGTTGTCTCCGCCTTAGCTAAAACACCACCTATTTTATTTTGTTTGCTTCCTCTTTTCTATGGGTGAGGGCCCTTACCCTCAATATCTATAAAAAAAAAGTTTAAAGTTGAATGTAATTATAGTTTTTTGGTTTGTAATAAGAATGAGGTCAACCATTCATTTTATGATATTTATTTTTGACTCAAATTTATTTGAAATTTTCAAGAATATTTGTTAGAATTTGGAATTAAAGTAAAAATAAGGAGAGTATGTGTGTTGGTATGTAATACAAAGTTTTATGGTGGATTCTCCAAACAAAAGAAAAGTGAGAAGTGAAATTTGCTTTAGTTGTAAGAATTTCAATAATAATGTGTAAATTTAATTTGGTCTACAACTAAGAATCATATGATTAAAAATATATATACAATAGATGGGTTGAGAACCTTTTAATTATATAATAAAAATTGACTCTTTATAAACATAAAAAATTGTGAGTATAGGGAAATGAGTAATACCAAGTTTGTTGGTTGATTCTCTAAAGAAAAGAAAAGTGAGAAGTGAAATTTGTTTTAGTTTTAATAATTTTAATATTAATGTGTAAATTTAATTTGGTGTACAACTGAGAGTCACACGATTAAAAAAATTAAAATTAATGGGTTGAGAACATTTTAATTATATAAAACAAATTGATTCTTTATAAATATAAAAAAATGTGAGTATAGGGGAAAGGACCCGATATCCATGCATCCTATGTTTAAGGTCAAACAAATACATCATATGATGATTGAATGTTGTATAAAAAATTTCAACCAATAAATTTTTGTTGTTATTAATCAACTATTTTCATTTCACATGTTCAATTGGCACAAAACATTGATTTTGAATTGATTTACTATAAAATAATTGGTATTAAAATATGTTAATAGTGTTCCAATACCTGTGTAGCCTATGTATGAAGTTTGTATTGCCTCTTATGTACTATTATTGAATACAAGTTGAACAACTACTAGTTATACTTTATTTTTAAATGGGTACTTTTATGAGTATGTCATATCACATGTATTGGGTCCTATCATGGATATTGGGTGCTATCATGGGTATTGGGTCCTTTCCCCTAAATTATGTAATTCTCTTTTACCAAATATTTTTGTCAATAGCATTGCCAGAGTACACTCACCCTTGTTAACATCAATAGTTTTGGTATAAATTTGGGTAACCTATTGCATAAGGAATATGTAGGAGAAAGATTTAGGGTGAGCATGTGCACACTAGGATTGGGGGTTAGTCATTCCCACTAGATGTATGAAGTAAGAGATGAGATAGGGCCCTTAGGTATATGATCTTGGTATTGTCATGATAACATATCAAGAGAATAAAAAAAATCCCTTGGC
Source organism: Torreya grandis (assembly GCA_037957365.1). NCBI lineage: Eukaryota > Viridiplantae > Streptophyta > Pinopsida > Cupressales > Taxaceae > Torreya > Torreya grandis. The sequence goes on along the minus strand of JARHVA010003021.1, from coordinate 2,158,118 downwards.
CCTCACATAAAACAACACCCCCCCAGAGTGATGTCAGAGTGAGATATAATCGAGGATCATACTACATAGGATTGAATGCATGAAGTTGAATCTATATGGAATAGTGAAATATGAGAACGAACTCAAATTGGAAGAAACTTGTCTTCACAACCAAAAAGTTGTATGAGCATCATTAGCTAAAAAGTACAAAGGAAGGTACATTATATAGTGAGGAATTAGGTCACCCAAAGTGGTAATTAACTCAACTCATAATTATAAAATGACTTAAAATACATTTCCCATAATGACCTATATTAACCTAAGAAAACTAATTAGACCATGTAGGTAAAACCATATAGTGAAAAAAATACTACGCTAATACCCCCCTTAACTATAGCTTAGGTGGGTATAAGAATTGGATCCCAATATAGAGGCTTGATGAGGTATCCAAGTATATAGATATGATCCCTAGAGAAAGAAGTTATAACTACCTAAACTCCAAGAAGATCCCACAAATGAAGATACTTTCTCTTAGTGAAGGGTTTGGTGAATATATCGGTAATTTAATCCATTGTTTAGATGTAATCGAGATCACTGACTTACTCATGGATGAGTTATTGAATGAAATGCATTTGAATCTTGATATGTTTGGTCTTTTGATGGAGGACTAGAGTCTTATAGATCTAGAATGTACTTTGGTTGTCATATAAGATGATTGTTGGTCATCAAAATTGAATGCCAAACTCAATGAGAATCCCTTGAATCTAAATAGCCTTAATGGCAACGTTAACAACTCCTCTGTATTCTATCTTAGTAGAAGATAAATCAATAGTATTTTGCTTCTTGATTGACCAATTAATTAGACCTAAACCAAGAGAGATATTATAGCCTAAATTAAACTTATGATTCTATATAACCAATCAAGTCGATGTCAATCCCTACTCTATAGTGAATCCTAAAATTATGAGTTCCTTGATTGTAGTGGAGAATCCACTTAATTATTTTCTAATGAAGCTCATGTGGTTCTTGCATAAATCTAGAGACAATGCCCATTGCATATGAAATTTCAGGTCTAGTATGCATAAGGTGGATGAGACTATCAACAAATTATTGATACAATGTAGCATCAACTAAAGGAGATGAATAATTAGCCTCAAATTTAAAACCAGAGAGAAAAGGATTCAAATCTAGATTACAATTATCCATGTTAAACCATGTAATAAAATCAAGAGCATACTTGGAATGTGCATTAGTGATCCCAAAGTTAGACTGATAAATTTAAATCCCAAGGAAGTAATGCAACAAGCTGAAGTTAGTCATTGAGAACCTCTTAGACAAAGCAATTTTCGCTACTGTGATGGTGGATGAATAACTCCCTTTGATCAATATGTCATCCATATAAAGAACCATAAATAATAGTGAATCATTCTATCACAAAATGTAGACATTCAGATCAGAATGACATCTAGTGAACATAACCAAAAGAAGAAAGGATTCCATCTTGACATACCAAGCTCAAGGAGCTTGTTTGAGGCCATCGATAGATTTATAAAGTTTAAAAACTGAGGAATATTCCATAAATCCTTTTGGTTTCTCCATGTATATTTCCTCTTTGAGGTCATTTTGAAGAAACACGCTCTTTACATCCATGTGATGAACATCCCGGTGATGTGCTACGGTAATAGAAAGAGTGAGTCAAATTGAGTTTATTTTACCAACTATGGTGAACATCTTGGTATATTCAATGCCAGGTACCTAAGAAAAACCCTTTGCTACCAAATATGTTTTGAAATTGTCTATGGGTTCATCTACTACAAATTTTGTTTGATAAATCCACCTACATCGAATAAATTTTATTCCTTTAGGAAGAGGGACTAAATCTTAAGTGTTATTCCTTAACAAGGAACTATACTCCTCTTCCATATTAGCATCCCACTTAGGAGTGCTTGATGTCTCATGAAATGACTATGGATTTGAAGAAGATTCAATGAAATCATGTGGGGTATCTTGGAATTGTGAACATATTAGGCTGGTGTTTGATGGATCTCCCACCCATTGGACAACACTTTGAAGTGTTTATATAGCCCAAAAAGGACCAGTGATTGGAGAGTTAGGAGGAGATTCCTCATCCTCTAAAGATATTGTGGGAGAAGAAAGAGGTGATCACTAATCAATACTCTTATCATCAAAACTAGAATAAGAGTATAGATCATTAGGAAGCTACTTAAGTGGATTTGAATAATCAAAATTTTCATTAAATCTTAGTGCATCCAAGGAAGAGGAAGAGGTATTGAGTGTAGAATCCAAAGGAATATCTTGAAATTGAACACTTCTCTCAATGAACAACTCATGAATGGTGGGATGGATAAGTCTATATCCATTAACACTTTCAAGATATCCAACAAAAATGTAAGGCTGACTCTAAGGTTCAAATGCCTTACATTTCTTCTTTGGAATGCAGGCCATACTAGGAGATACAAATACTTCGAAGTGATTCATTATGAGTTTTTGACCGCTTCAAGCTTCAAAAGGAGTGACTCCCTTCAATGATTTATGGAGAACTTAATTTTGGCTATAAAAAACACATTTGATTGCCTTGGCCCAATACTAAGGTAAAAGAGACTTGGAGTGTATCATACAGTTGGCCATTTCCTTTAAGGACTTGTTCTTGTGCTCTACAACAGCATTTGTTGAGGACTTTATGGAACTATACATTGTATTTCAATCCCCTATGAAGTGAAAAATTGATCAAAATGGTTACTAACATACTCAACACCATTTTTGGTATGCAAAATCTTGATGCCTTTACCTAACTGTTTCTATACAAGTGCCTTGAAGACCTAAAACTGATCAAAGACCTCATATTTATGATTTAAAAAGTACACCCAAGTATACCTCAAAAAGTCATTGATGAAAGTAACCTTGTATTTAGTCCTATTGAATGATTTTTTTGGAAAATGACCAATAATTGCACTACAAACAATCTCCAATATCTATTCATCTCTCTATGATTTTCCTTTATCATACTTCTCCTCAAGATGCTTACCAAGTATGCAACCCTATAAAAATATTTTAAAAAAATTAGCTCATGTCAACCCTAAAACCATGTGTTGATGACTGAGTTGATCTAGGTAATGATAGTTAAGATGGCTAATTCACTCTTGCCATAAATTACTCATCCTACTTAAATGAATGAGTAGTGCAGTAGAGGGTTGATCAGGATTAAAATGTGAGAAAGTATACAATCATGACTAGTGATCTACTTTCCAAAATAAAACTATGGAGTCATTGTTGATTCCCTAATAACCATTGAATTAGGTGTAAATTTAACTCTCTTCTTTAAACTGATGTGAGTGTTTTGATAAACAAATAGGAGATTGGTGGATAAAGAGGGAACATATAGAACATCATGAAACATCCCATCATTCACTTTAGCAGATATTCTCCCACCAAATTCTATGGAAATATCATCACCTAATAAGATGGAAGGCATAGATCAAGGCTCAAAGGATGAGAATATTCCATGTGATGAATTCATGTGGTATGAAGCACCACAATCAATTACCCATGTGAAAGGCTATGACATAAGTACAACAAGTACTTTTCCTTTATCTTTTCTATTTTTACTATCTATGGCCTTAAAAGACTCATGCTAATGAACTTTGCTTGGAAGAATAAAGGACACTGATATTGTGCTTCTTGATCATATTTTTTAGTTGGTCAATCTGAGTCTTCATGTATTGAGATTCATCATGCCCAAATTTATTATAATAGACACATGTGAGTCTCTCTTTCTTAGGTTTCTCATCTTAAGAGGAGGACTATTTTGATGCTTTAGACTTAACATTAGATTTTTGACTATTTCTTTACTTTGGGTCCTTTTTATTTTATTTCTTATCCTTACTACTAGAGGCCTTTTATTTGTCATGACTCAAAATTAAGGCATATGATTTAGATGAATTTAGTGTACCCATTTAAATAAGCTTATCTTTATTTTGATTCAAGTCAACATCAATGTCATCCAAAGATGACATGGTCCATGTAGATCAAAGGGCATGTTTGATGGTGTGAAAGGTAGAAATGAATATAAAATAGTCAGATCTTAACTTAGCAAGGATGGAAAGAATCAATTGATCATCCTTTTTTCCAATGTCTTACAATTTTAATTATAACCTGAGTGATTTGAAATTTGTGAAGAAGTATTATATAGTATCAAAGTCACATGGGATCAAAATGATGAACTCATTCTCCAACTCATGACCCCTCATTTATGTCTTTCTTCCCAAAGAGTTTTTCCAATATATTCCATACTTCATTAGGAGTAGTAGCAAATTCAATATGAAAGAGCAGGTTGGGAGACATAAACAAACATAGTAGATTGTAGGCTTTGCCACTTATGTTAAACCAATTTGTTGGGTGAATATTTTGTCATCAACTAACTGATGACAAAATGGGTATATCAACCACAGAACAAGGAGATTTACGCAACAAAAAGTGTGGGTTTACCACATATGGACGAAGTAAATCTCTCCTCTCATCAAGGGGAAGTTCCCTATGAATATTTATACACTATATGGATATATATAAGTAAGAAGAAAATAATACTCGGGGTAGTATAACAACATCCACCTCTCTTTTTTCAGAGATGATGTCCAAGGAATAAGAGAGAGAAATCTTGGTCGTTGGCTAAGAACATTCCTCTTCTTTCAAGAATGGTGTCCAACCTAGAGTAGAAAATCCCTTGAAATAGGTAACAAAGTTAACAAAGAAACCTACGTAAGCACAAAGTCTTCCATTGTCTCCTCCACTGATTCAGAATACGCATAACCGTAGAGTGAAATGAAGCACAAAGTCTTCACCTAAAACTACAAAGGATAAAAGGATCACCAAGATAAAAGTAGCTCAAAGTCTTTCTTCTATCTTTTTAGAAATGTCTTCAGATAATATCAACACACACACTTTGCTTATTAAATCAAACAGATAAGAGATTATCAGGAAAGAGGACATAAGAACCACTTCCTAAATAACACAAATTACTTCAACACAAAGTCTGAAATAAACCTGACTCTCATTCATTTAATAAAATATGATTTACAAGTTGAGCACAAAGTCTCAAGAAGTGTCTCAATTTCAGTAGAGTTTTTGCTCTCAATTATCAGAGATATATTTACAAAAGAGGTCCCCTCTATATATAAGGAGAAACCTTCAAAATTAAAAAGATTAAAATATAAAAATATCTTAGTCAAAGATGAGTCAGCATTGACTTTGAGATATTTTTTGGATTTTTCACATGTAATTACATATTACAAAAGTACACGTGAAAATGTCCCAAGTCAATTACAAAGTGCATTTTGAATAAAGCATGGAAGAAAATCTTCAATCTTTATTTCCAGTCTTCTTCATGGTCTTTGACTTCTTCAGAGAAACTTCAGTGATCTGGAAGAACTTTTGTTGAAAAGACGTCAATGAAGAGGGAGCCTTTAGAGAAACTATAGTAATAATCATGATTGTGCAATTAGGGGAGAAATTAGCAATCTGGGAAAACTGCACATTTGAGTGATCACGATTAGGGAAATGCACTTGAAACGGATGAGGCGTGAGTAGGTCAGAAAGTGGAAAAAAAAGGGAGCGGGTGCAGAAAATAGGAAAAATAAAAATTTCCCAAAGTTAGGAAATATGGGGAGAAGGTATGTAGGGGCAGTAGAAATTGCCGCCCTTGTATATTGGAGAAGTTCTTGTGCATAGGAAACAAAAATTTCCACTTGTGCACATCAGGGAGAAAGTATGTCAGTGGCAAAAATTGTCGCCGATGCATGTTGAAGAAGAAGAACGTGTAAGGGCAGCAAAAATTGCCGCCCTCACACCTGGAGGAGAGGAGGAAATGGGGATGCATGGGCGGCAAATTTTTTTGCTCCTGCATGGAAGAGACCAAAGGATGCAAGGGCAGTAAAAATTGCTGCTCTTGCATGATGGGTGCAAACACTTGTCAAATTTTGCTGAGTCATAACAGGACACATGACGTTAGAAACCTTTGGGGGTTCTGCAGAAGATGACAGGTGGTGACTTCTGATCTACTTTGTCTTTTCTCATGGGGCATTTTTTTTTGGGCTTTTCTCTTTAGTCAGGATTTTCCTTTGACTGAGGCCACCTTTGAGATTTTGAACCATGTTGAACCATTGAACTTTAAACTCTTTCAGTTCAAAGTTCAATCAGTTCATTAGCTTATTCTGTGTCTCACTCGAACACTGCTTCCTTTATCTTTCTAAGCTTTGGTTGAACCTTTAAACCTTGAACCCATTGAACCTTTTGGTTCAACAGTTCAATGGTTCATCTGTTGAAGCCCCTTTTTGTCTAAGTCTGTGGAAGTTTCTTTCTGCGTCTTTGTTCGGGCTTTTTTCGTCAGGCAAAAAGCTCGAAAGAATTCCTTCAGACAAAAAGTTCGAAGGAAAGCTTCTATGACTTAGCCATTTGTTCTTCTTTGTTTCATCAGAATTTTCTCCAGGTGAATTCCTTTAGACAAAAAGTCTGAAGGAACTTTGCCTTAACATTTTTCTGAGAAAATCTTCCTGAGAGAATTCTTTCGGCCCCCTGGACTTAGCCATTTCCATCGAACAAAAAGTCTAAAAGAATTGTTCCTTTTGGGCCTTTGAACAAATTTAAAGGAATTCTACCTTTTCTTTGACCTTCAAACTAATGTTGCCTACCCTCGACAAGGGAACTTGCCTTTTTCGCTTTGGGGCAGCCCCTTGAACCTTTCGATTGAACCAACTTTGGTTCAACGGTTCAACAGTTCATTCTTTGTTATTTGGCAATGTCCTTTGTTCTTTTGCACCAAGCGCATTGAACCAACTTGGTCATTGAACCCATTGAACCTTTGAACCAAAGTGGTTCAAAGTTCAATGGTTCAAGCTTAAGTCTTTTATTATTTGCCAATTGAAAACCTTTGATTGAACCGAGGCGCTGAACCAATCCTAGAAATGACTGAGTGTTGAAGCTTGTTCTTTTGACTGAACTTGCCTGTAGAAGCTTTTTTAACCTATTAAACCTGTGAATCCCCTTCACAGAAAAAGTTTAAAAATGAGGAATTTGAAAGCTCAGAACAAATTTTGAGAAGGGAAGAGAGAAATTTTGGTCTATAGGTTCTTCTAAAAATGAGTGGCATTTTTCAGGGACAACAGCTGGCTCCAGTTGGGGAACTTCCTTTTATTGCAAAAATTAATTGAAGGGAGTAGAATCCATAATCTCCAGTGCCTTAGAAGAGTGCCATTGGGCTATGGAGTCATGCTACCCAAAAAGAAAGATTCCAAAAAATAAAAATGAAAAACACAAAACAAAACTAAAGACTATATAGATATACATATGTACAGATGATCTTATCTGATACTTCAAGAATTGAAGTACTTTAGATGCTGCCCCCTGAGAGGTAGTAAAAATGGTGCTCTATCCTGATAAACTAGCAAGAAGCCATTTTCTCCCTAGAATTAGTGATAGGTGAATGGAATTCTCCACCAAGAAACCAATTTTTTGTGTCCTCCTTTTGGTTTTCTCCGCTTGCTCCACAATAAGACTTGACTTTTAATCTGAAAACCATGAATCTTTTCTCTCTTAGCAAAAAGTTCATTTTCTTATTTTTGATGTGCAGCAGCATGGTCCATTACCATAATTGGTTGCTCTTCTGGTTCAGTCCAGCACATGATTTGATTGTTCCCATTCAACACCTACCAATCATTGGCACTATCAGGCATACTTGGTGTTGTTCTGTCTGAACCAATTTTGAGATTATCACCTACAAGATTTTCATCTACTAAAACATGAATGTCTTCAGTAGATAGAAATTAATTAGCCCTGCCTAAAGACTCAAACAGAATTTGAGCTTCAGGCCTTGATGTCTGAGTGACAACATATTTTGCCTCCTTCTCGGGAAGCAACCTCTACATTACACCTTTCCCAAGGATTTTTTCCTGAGACAAGTCCATGCTTAATTCCCCTCCAACATCCTTGCAAAAATTCTACCCAAAAAGGATGCCATATGATGCTGGGACGTCGGCCACTAGGACGGTCACCTTGATTCACTTGTCTGAAAAGGCAGAAAATACAAATTGGGTGTCTTTAATTTTCCCCAACAGTGGCACTTATTTGTTCTCCATAGAGAAATATCTCCCAAATGTCTTGGTTAGTGTGAGATCCAGATATTCTACCACTTTAGCATGCATGACATTGTCTGAAGCCCCAGAATCAATGATGCAATTGTTGAGCTAGTGACCATTTATCAATAGGGAAACATAGAAAGGCTCTATTTTCCCAGGGGCAGCAGGGGGGTAATGACAAGATTGTTTGGGATGGGCATGTTCCTTTGGGGACCATGAGTTACTTTCTTAACCTCTTGTCTTGCAGGGATGGTTTGGTTTTTGACACATTAAACCAACTTGTCCAATTGCTCAGGATGACACTATAAAAATTCAAATTCAGACATTTGAATTTTGGTTTTCTTAATATAGTCAATGATATCAAATGTCTGGAATGAGCTAGGAGTAGAGGATGGAAGTTCATCTTTTTTATTTTTGAAAGGGGGAGGAATGGACTGTCGAATTGAAATAGAAGGCATAGGGGCATTTGGGGTACTTACCTTTCTTGAAACCATCGGGTCCTTTGGCTTAAAAAGAAGAGTGGATCCCCACTTAGAAATTGAAACTACTGGTTGAGGTTGCTCCTCTACTTTCTCCTTATCAGTCGATTGAGCTAATTGGTTCTTAGACCAGGTGAATACAATGTATGATCCCTCAGCTGCATTGCCTTCACTTCTAGGTTTATCCTGGTAGTTTAAGAAACTGATGTGGGAGTCGCCAGCTGACTCTTCTTGATCAAACTTAGGATTGTTAGGTTGTGGAGCTAAAAGCTTCAACCTTTTGCAAACTGAGGAATAGATGGTTGCTGAGTTCCAAAGGAACCGACGTCGGCAGCAGGACCGACGTCGGTGGAGTCCAGTGCAGAAGGCCACCGGTGACGGCAGGAAGTCGGCCGACATCGGCAGAACCAAACAAGCAGGGACCGACGTCGATCGCCTGTGTGTTCTAGAACTGCTCGTTTCACAGATAGTTAGTTAAGTGAACGAAGAGTTTGCATGTTGAGATCAGTTAGAGTCTTGGGCTGCGAGGATAATAGTCTAAATTAAGAGTCTAAGTTAGTGTTTGAGTTAGGGATCTATTTATAGACCCATTGGCATGTATTGTTTAAGGCATGAGATAGAAAGGAAGAGTTCCTTCTAGTTGTAAGATCTGTGAGTTACAAGTTGTTGCAAGCTCATTGGTGATCTACATGTAAGTTTGGTCTTTGAATTGCAGGTTGCAGGTTCATGAGAGATCAGCTTGAAGTGCTATAGAGTGCTTGGTGTACCGGCAGGGTTATTACTGACTGGTTGGTGAGGTGAACACCAATTCTGTGTGTGAGTTGGTTGTTGGGACCGTTTTTTTGTGTAGGAGAGTGTGTGTGAGAAGAATTACTGTACACTTGAGGTGTGGTGAATCTCTATAAGGTGAAAGAGTGTGGCAGCTCCTTGATGTATTCTTTTCTATATAGTGTTAATACAAGATAGTGTATTGTCTCTCATATTCTGTGCTATTGGTGAATTCTAGTTACTTGTGTTTCTGGTTATTTTCGCATATTCAATTGCTTATATTTGGTAATCATACTGTGCTCTTTTTGAGGAGCAAGATCCTAACAGGTGGAATTAGAACAGGTGTGTTTGTTCTTGGATTTATCTTCCACCCCCCCCAATAAGTGGTATCAGAGCTTTTGGTTGGGATACTAACAGATTGGTGTAGATCTGGGTAGTGTGTTTTGATTACAGGTTACTCACAGGGTTTCTATTTGAGTGGGAGTTGAGCAATGTCAGAAAATAGTCAACTATGAATGGAAAAGTTTAATGGCAAGAACTACCAATTATGGAGGATGCAGATTGAGGACTATCTGTATCAGAAAGATTTGTACTTACCGTTGGGTGGGGTTACTAGCAAACCCTTGGATATGAAAGATGAAGAATGGGAGGTTCTTGATCGGAAGGCTCTGAGATCTATTAGATTGAGTCTTGCATCATCTGTGATTTCCAGCTTATCACAGTGTAAGACAACGGTGGAGTTGATGGAATATTTGGCAAATTTGTATGAAAAACCCTCGGCTTCTAATAAGGTATTTCTTATGAAGTGTTTATTTAATTTGCAAATGTTGGAAGGTGGATCTGTTCATAGCCATCTTAGTTATTTCCATGGTTTGGTAAACCAGTTAAGTTCCGTCAATATTGTATTTGATGATAAAATTAGAGCTCTCTTAATCTTGTGTTCATTACCTGAAAGTTGGGAAGGTTTGGTAATGGCAGTTTCTAATACTGTGTCTCCTTCAAAAGTCTTAAAAGTGGATGATGTTGTGAGTGTGATCTTGAATGAAGAGATACGCAGGAAAAGCATAGGTGAATCATCTGGAGATGCTTTGAGTGTTGAAGGAAGAGGAAGGCCAAGAGAGAAGACAGAGCGTGGGAGATCAAGGTCGAAGATCGGCAAGAGATCCAAGTCCAGGTATGGCAGAATAACCTGCTGGAAGTGTGGAAAGCAAGGGCACTTAAAGAGAGATTGCAGATCGGGTACAGATCAGCATGAAGAACATGAAGAAGAAGCAGATGTTGCAAGTTACGTTGCACAGGATGCTCTGGTATGTTCTTTGGATAAAGTAGAATCTTGGGTATTAGATTCAGGTGCCTCTTTTCATGCATCCCCACATAGGGAATTTTTTCATGAGTATGTCCAGGGAGACTTTGGAGAAATTTGTGTAGGGGATGGAAAGCCTTGTCAGATTGTTGGCAAAGGTAAAGTGAAGCTGAAATTGCAGACAGGTGACACATGGGTGTTAAAGGAGGTCATGCATGTCCCAGTTCTGAAGCGGAATCTGATTTCTATTAGAAGTTTGGGTGAAGAGGGTTGCACAGTAACTCCCACAGTGGACTCTTGGAAGGTTACCAAGGGTACACTTGTTGTAGCTAGAGGTAAGAAAGTAGGTACACTTTATCTATCTACTTGTTTTACTGATTCTCTTTCTGGGTTATCTACTTCAGCTGTAGATTCGGAGATGTGGCTTAATAGGCTTGGTCACATAGATAAGAAGGAGATGCTGGTTCTTGAGTCAAAGAATATGCTTTCGGATTTGGAAGGCATGGATCGTGGTTTCTGTATGCAGAAGAAGAAGGTGAGGTTTCTTGAGGAATCTGATGTTAGTGACAAGAATATGAAAGCCTTGGTTTTCAAGGAGAAAGTGATGGACAGAGTTCAGCACAAGGTGCAGAGGAATTCTGAGCAAAGCAAGGGTGATTTGGACAAGGGTTTGATCCAAAAGGAGCTCGCAGGAAAAAGTCAGGTCTCATAAGAAAAACACAGAGACTGACGTCGACAGGAAAACCGGCGTCGGTGTCCAGACAGGGATCGATGTCGGCTATGTGCAGCCCGACGTCGGTGACTCAGGGCAGACAGAGACTGGCGTCAGCCAGGGGAAACCGATGTCGGTAGGAAGGCAGTCGTAGGGAACCGACATCGGTTGGCTGTAGACTGAGATGTGACTGGCATCAGTCACTGAGATGAATTTTGGGTGGACAGCAAGCTGTCATGGAGTCTCAAGTGCCCATATGGAGGACTAAAGGTGTAAGTAAGTTCTTAAATTTGTCATTTCCCTTCTTTACACTACTTATTGCTCACTTATGGCATAAGACCAGGAAGTTGTTAAAGAAGCAGAACAGGTAGATCCAGGAAACAGTGGGAGCTAGGCATGGATGAGGATGTGATTCCTTGGAGGAGAACCAAACAGGGGTTTTGGGTGGAGTGGCCAGCTGGAAGTAAGCACTGAGAGACGAATGGATGTTCAGGATAGAGAAGAGCGGAAATGGATACGTGAGATGGAAGATCAGGGTATATGATCTTGTATTAGCTGCAGGGCAATGGAGGTTTGATCATTGTGTTTCTCTTTACCAAGTTGGATAGTATTAGCTACACTATCCTATTTTCTATATGATGTGCTTGTTGCAGGGCTACATATACAGGTATTGCTGAACTAAAGGTAAAGCTAGTTCAGGTGTGTGTCATGGATAATCTGGGAGTAGTAAGATTCTTTGGCATGAGTGTGTTCTAGAGACATGGATGTCTTGTTGACTTTGTTTCAGGATGATTGTGTGAAACCGGTTAACACGCTGATGGTTAGACAGTTCACAGAACAGGTGTCTTGATTCACATAATGAGGTTGAGTGCATGGTATGTACTAAACCTGAGTTTTCCCAAGTAGTGGAAGTTATCACAAGTTTGGAGTCAATCCGGGAAAGTAATACTGAAGGGCAGTTTAATGGGACCAGCAGTAGGTGCACATGCTATGCAGGGTCAAGTTCTTTTTCTACATGGTTGTAGATGCGGATGTGGTAGGTAATTTGGATGACAGTTTTTTTTGCACCACGGATTTTGTGGTGGTTGGTCTTCAAGAGTGATTTTGAGGAGGGATACAAAGCCAAGGGAACAAACTAGACGGTGTACAGGTACAGGTACAAGTTGCAGCTATTTATCTCCAAGTGGGAGATTGTTAGGTTTTGGAGCTAAAAGCTTCAACCTTTGCAAACTGAGGAACAGATGGTTGCTGAGTTCCAGAGGAACCGGCATCGGCAGCAGGACCGACATCGGTGGAGTCCAGTGCAGAAGGCCACCGGCGACGGCAGGAAGTCGGCCGACGTCGGGAGAACCAGACAAGCATGGACCGACGTCGGTCGCCTGTGTGTTCCAAAACTGCTCGTTTCACGGACAGTTAGTTAAGTGAATGAAGAGTTTGCATGTTGAGACCAGTTAGAGTCTTGGACTGCGAGGATAATAGTCTAAATTAAGAGTCTAAGTTAGTGTTTGAGTTAGGGATCTATTTATAGACCCATTGGCATGTATTGTTTAAGGCATGAGATAGAAAGGAATATTTCCTTCTAGTTGTAAGATCTGTGAGTTGCAAGTTGTTGCAAGCTCATTGGTGATCTACATGTAAGTTTGGTCTTTGAATTGCAGGTTGCAGGTTCATGAGAGATTAGCTTGAAGTGCTAGAGAGTGCTTGGTGTACCGGCAGGGTTATTACTGACTGGTTGGTGAGGTGAACACCAATTCTGTGTGTGAGTTGGTTGTTGGGACCATTTTTTGTGTAGGAGAGTGTGTGTGAGAAGAATTACTGTACACTTGAGGTGTGGTGAATCTCTGTAAGGTGAAAGAGTGTGGCGGCTCTTTGATGTATTCTTTTTTGTATAGTGTTAATACAAGATAGTGTATTGTCTCTCATATTCTGTGCTATTGGTGAATTCTAGTTACTTGTGTTTCTGGTTATTTCTGCATATTTAATTGCTTATATTTGGTAATCATACTGTGCTCTTTCTGAAGAGCAAGATCCTAACAGGTGGAATTAGAATAGGTGTGTTTGTTCTTGGATTTATCTTCCACCCCCCCCAACAAGGTTGGAAAGAGAAATCATGTTCAATTTCCAAATATCCAACCGCTAAGTTAGTTGGAGGTGCTTCAAGGGTGAGGTTCCTCTATGGGGGAGGAAGATGATTTTGCTATCCCTGATTCCTGGTAGCATTGCCTTGATATGCCTGATTTTGAAATGTCCTCCTTGGCATATCCTAATTAGGAGAAGTAGACATAACTTGAGCCATTTGCTTTTTGAGAGTTAGCATTTCATTTGCTAGCTTCTGCACCATTGGATCAGTGGTGACTATAGGTGAATACTCAGAAGACAAAGAGGATTTACCTTTATTAGGGTCTCTCCTTATCTTTCCTACCAAGATAAGGTCATCTTCTACCTCAGTAGCCAAGTTTTGAGCAGTAGTAAGGTCTATGTGTCTTGCCCGTCTCAATAAGAAACTTACTTTAGGCAATTGTGAATTGATGAAAAAACATTTGAGGTTCTGAGGCATCAGTTGGGCGACCATGGGAATTTTGTTCCTCAGCTTGTCGAACCTGGCAATAAAATCCCTCATAGGCTCATGAGGCACTTTCTTCATCTGAGTGAGCTGGGCCAACAAGGCATGTGCATCTTCTTTAGGCTTGAATCTAGCTTCAAATTTGTCTTTCAGGGTGTCCCAGTCAGTCACTAATCCAGTCTGCAGGTGGTAGAACCAGTCTATAGCAGTGCCTTGTAGTGTCTCTATGAACAGCTTAACCACTATGTCTTCAAATTCCACACCTATGACACCACAGGCTATGCTGAAAGCTGCAATGTGTTCATCAGGATGAACCTTTCCATCACCAAAGAATTTGAGGAAATTCTTCCTTGAACTGCATGGAAGCTCATGCAGAGGTGGAGTCAAATTCAATGGACCGAAAGAATTACCCCAGGAGCCTTGAGCCATGATTTGATTATGCAAAAGTGGGATCACTAATCTAGGTGGAGCTTGGATAGGTAAAGCTCAACCAACAACAAGAAAAAAAGCTCTACTTTGTGTTGGTGGCCTGGTAGGGCTAGGAGGAAGACTCTTAGTTCGTCTAAAGTGATGTTGTGAAGGAAACAACTCAAAATTACTCTGTTGCACCAACTCAAAAGCAAGGTCAATAACACCTTGGGATTTTTGGCCTCTAGTATAATGTGGAGTTACCAGATTGCAAAAAAAAAGGAAAAGAGCAGGATCTACTTCAGCTTAAAGCTTGAGACTTCAAATTGCACGCTCTTTCCAGCAGCTCTAGTTTTGCAGACCAGATAATATAATAGAGATGAAGGAAGATGGTAAAGCTATAACGATAATGGGTAAGACATGGAATGAAGTTGCCAGACTATGTAATAAATAAGGGTAGGGACTGATTTAATCTAAAACTTGAGGTTTCAGACTGCACGTTCATCCCTAACAAAGTCACCAAAAAGCTGTTGGGTGAATATTTTGTCATCAACTAACTGATGACAAAATGGGTATATCAACCATAGCACAAGCAGATTTATGCCACAAAAAGTGTGGGTTTACCACATCTGGATGAGGTAAATCTCTCCTCTCATCAAGGGGAGGTTCCCTATGAATATTTATATGCTATATGGATATATATAAGTAAGCAAAAAATAATACTCAGGGTAGTATAATAGCATCCACCTCTCTTTTTTTAGAGATGATGTCCAAGGAACAAGAGAGATAAATGATGGTCGTTGGCTAAGAACATTCCTCTTTTTTTAGGAATTGTGTCTAGCCTAGAGTAGAAAATCCCCTGAAATAGATAACAAAGTTAACAAAGAAACCTACGTAAGCACAAAGTCTTCCATTGTCTCCTCCACTGATTCAGAATACGCATAACCGTAGAGTGAAATGAAGCACAAAGTCTTTGCCTAAAACTACAAAGGATAAAATGATCACCAAGATAAAAGTAGCTCAAAGTCTTTCTTCTATCTTTTTAGAAACATTCTCAGATAATATCAACACACGCACTTTGCTTATTAAATCAAACAGATAAGAGATTATCAGGAAAGAGGACATAAGAACCACTTCCTAAATAACACAAATTACTTCAACACAAAGTCTGAAATAACCTTGTTTCTCATTCATTTGATAAAATATGATTTACAAGTTGAGCACAAAGTCTAAAGAAGTGTCTCAATTTTAGCAGAGTTTTTGCTCTCAATTATTAGAGATATATTTACAAAAGAGGTCCCCTCTATATATAAGGAGAAACCTTCAAAATTAAAAAGATTAAAATATAAAAATATCTTAGTCAAAGATGAGTCAGCATTGACTTTGGGATATTTTTTGGATTTTTCACATGTAATTATATATTACAAAAGTACACGTGAAAATGTCCCAAGTCAATTACAAAGTGCATTTTGAATAAAGCATGGAAGAAAATCTTCAATCTTTATTTCCAGTCTTCTTCATGGTCTTCGACTTCTTCAGAGAAACTTCAGTGATCTAGATGAACTTTTATTGAAAAGACGTCGATGAAGAGGGAGCCTTTAGATAAACTGCAGTAATAATCATGATTGTGCAATTAGGGGAAAAATTAGCAATCTGAGAAAACCGCACATTTGATTGATCACAATTAGGGAAATGCGCTTGAAAGGGATGAGGCATGAGCAAGTCAAAAAGTGGAAGAAAAGGGGAGCGAGCGCGGAAAATAAAAAAAATGAAAATTTCTCAGAATTAGGAAAAATGGGGAGAAGGTATGTAGCGGCGGCAAAAATTGCTGCCCTTCCATATTGGAGAAGTTCTTGTGTATAGGAAGCAAAAATTGCCACCTGTGCATGTCAGAGAGAAAGTATGTTGGTGGAAAAAATTGCCACCGATGCATGTTGAAGAAGAAGAACATGTACGGGTGGCAAAAATTCCTGTCCTCGCACCTAGAGGAGAGGAGGAAATAGAGATAAATGGGCAGCAAAATTTGCCACTCCTACATGGAAGAGACCAAAAGATGCAAGGGCGGCAAAAATTGCTGGTCTTGAATGATAGGTGCAAACACTTGTCATGTTCTGTTGAGTCATAACAGGACACATGATGTTAGAAACCTTTGGGGTTCTATAGAAGATGACATGTGGCAGCTTCTGATCTTTTTTGTCTTTTCTCATGGGGTGTTTTTCCATGGGATTTTCTCTTTAGTTAGGCTTTTCCTTTGACTGAGGCTACCTTTGAACTTTTGAACCATGTTGAACCATTGAACTTTGAACTCTTTCGGTTCAAAGTTCAATTGGTTCATTGGCTTATTCTGTGTCTCACTCGAACACTGCTTTCTTTATCTTTTTAAGCTTTGGTTGGACCTTTGAACCTTGAACCCGTTGAACCTTTTAGTTCAATGGTTCAATGGTTCATATGTTGAAGCCCCTTTTTGTCTAAGTCTATGGAAGTTCCTTTTTGCATCTTTGTTCAGGCTTTTTCCATCGGGCAAAAAGCCCGAAAGAATTCCTTCAGACAAAAAGTCTAAAGGAAAGCTTCTAGGACTTAGCCGTTTGTTCTTCTTTGTTTCATCAGACTTTTCTCCAGGTGAATTCCTTTGGACAAAATGTTCGAAGGAACTTTGCCTTAACATTTTTCTGAGAAAATCTTCCTGAGAGAATTCTTTCAGCCCCCTAGACTTAGCCGTTTTCATTGGACAAAAAGTCTGAAAGAATTGTTCCTTTTGGGCCTTTGAACAAATTTGAAGGAATTCTGCCTTTTCTTTGACCTTCAAACCAATGCTACTTGCCCTCCACAAGGGCACTTGCCTTTTTTGCTTTGGGGCAGCCCCTTGAACCTTTCGATTGAACAAACCGATTGAACCAACTTTGGTTCAACGGTTCATTCTTCGTTATTTGGCAAAGTCCTTTGTTCTTTTGCACCAAGCACATTGAACCAACTTGGTCATTGAACCCATTGAAACTTTGAACCAAAGTGGTTCAAAGTTCTATGGCTCAAGCTTAAGTCTTTTATTATTTGCCGATTGAAAACCTTTGATTGAACTGAGCCGCTGAACCAATCCTGGAAACGACTGAGTGTTAGAAGCTTGTTCTTTTGACTGAACTTGCCTGCAGAAGCTTTTTTAACTAGTTGAACCTGTGAATCCCCTTCACGAAAAAAGCTTAAAAATAAGGAATTTGAAAGCTCAAAATAAATTTTGAGAAGGGAAGAGAGAAATTTTGGTCTGTAGGTTATCCCAAAAATGAGTGGCATTTTTCGGGGACAACATAATTCATCTTCATTGAGAGTAAGTATCTTCATTTATAGGTTCTTTTTGGAGTTGAGCTAGCTCTGACTTCTTCTTCCTCTAGGGGATCATCTCTATGTACTTAGATACCTCATTATGCCTTTTGTTGGGACCCAATTCTTCTACCCGCCTAAGCTACACTGAAGGGGGGTGTTCATGTAAGCTTTTTTCCACTGTGATTTTACCTACATGGTCTAATTAGCTTGCTTAGGTTAATAATAAATCATTAAGGGAAATTTACTTCAAGTCATTTTATAATTGTGAGTTGAGTTAATTACATTTTTGGGTGACCTAATTTCTCATTATATAATTTACCTTCCTATGCACTTTTTGGCAAATGAAGCTAATATAATATAAAAGAGTAGGTTGGGAGACAAAGACAAACATAGTAGACCATAAGCTTCATCACTTATGTTAAACCACTTCACCTTTTCTACCTCAAGTATTATTTATTTTTCTATGCTCATCATGATTTTTTGTAAGCCTTTGATCTTCAAGAATATTTTCACTTTGACTTTCCACTCGTGATAGTTGCATAGTGTAAAAATTATAACTGAACTCTGATTCATGGTGCATAAAGGATGTGTTGAACTATGTGTTTCTTAAAAACTAGGAATATACAACCCCCATGAATCTATAAAGTTTCAAATGTATAAGGCACAATAATAATAACAATGTGTAGAGCTTAAAAAAAATCACACTTTAAAAAAATGCACCTGAAAAGGAGCAATAGGCTAAAAGTTACGCATGTTTGAAGTTATGGTTGGCAAAGGCAATCTCCACTTTACAAAATTTGAAAAAACTTTAGTGTGTTAAAGTTTGGGATGATTTTTTTTGGAATCAAATTCCCCACAAAAATAACTAATGCCCCCTTGGATCAAAGGTTAAACACTTTTGGTTTGAAAGTAACTAGTGTTGAGTGTGGAGCCCTTTGGGGCTATCACATGACCATGGTGGTTTATTTTTGGGGCTTAGAGATGTCCATAAATGTGGGGAGCACATTTTTACCCTCTTCACATTTTATGGAACCTTGCTTCCATGTGAGTCGAATATTCTTATATATTTCTAATTTCTATATCTTCCTTGTTTTATGGAGTGAGTTGTTAGATATCTATTTTCCATGTTGACTTTCATGTTTTATGGAAGTGGGATTGACGTCCATGTTTTGTGGAGTTTTTTGTTATCTCTTTGAAATTTGTGAGATCCTTTTGTGGAGGAGATATGAGGATGTTGAGTTCCTTTTTAGGTGGGCTTTTGGATAAGCATGACTCGATGAAGGATGGGTGTCTTCTTGAGGATAATGATTATCTTAGATAAGTATTGTGCAATTCTCGTTCTTTGGTGGGTTTTCTCCTCATTATATATATATATATATATATATATATATATATATATATATATATAGGTGTGGTGTGAATTTTAAGAGTGATGTGTTTATTTGCAAGGTGTGGTATAGCATCTTGCGGTATGTGATTATATAGGTACAAGTATGGTAGAACATGTGTGTAAAATTATTGACAGATTTTAGGTTTGGATCAATAATTCATAAAATTCTTGTGTGAATTCTAGAGGATATTTTTAATCTATATAAGAGGTTCTTTGTCATTAATTTTATTGATGACTTTCTTGGTGGATGTAGCCCACATTGGGTGAACCATGGTATATATATGTTATGGTATTTATTGTTATTTTTATTTTCTCTATTATTGCTTTCAATTATTGTGATTTGAGGAATTGATTCCATGATGCAATAGTGAATAATTAAATTTGATTTTTACACATTTAAATTCTAATTTTATGTGGATTAAATCTAGTTTGAATTCATTTAATTCCTAACAATTAGTATCAGAGCTTTGGTGGTGTTTTTTGTTGAAGTGGTAAATCACAAGAAGGGGTATTAGCTTGAGTGGGAGCTATGGGAGAAGAGATCAGATTCAGAATTGAGAAATTTGATGGAAAAAATTTTGGATTGTAGAAAATGCAAATGGAATATTACTTATATCATAAGGAACTTCATATCCCCTTAGAGTGGAAAGGAGGACAACCTATAGCCATGAGTGATGCAGATTAGACATTGCTTGATAGGAAGGTATTGGGAGCCAAATGGTTATGCCTTATATCTCTGTTACATTTAACATTTTAGATGAGAAATATACACAGGATCTCATGGATAAACTTGGAAAGTTGTATGAGAAACCCTTTGTCTTAAATAAAATTTTTCTTATGAAAAGATTGTTTAATATAAAAATGTCTGAGAATGGTTCTATTGCTAGTCATCTAAATGATTTTAATATGATTGTAAGTATCCTCACTTTTGTTGGAATTAAGTCTGATAATAAAGTTAGAGCTTTGTTGATTATGTGTTCTTTTCCTGATAGTTGGGATAGCTTGGTTATGGTTATGAGTAATATTGTCCCTACCAAGGGAAGTTTAGATTTTGAGGATGTTGTAGGTGTGATTCTTGGTGAGGAAATGTGAAGAGCACTAGTGAATCATCTTAAGGCAATGCTTTGTCTATTAAAACTAGAGGGAGGTAAAAGGACAAGAGCAAAGGCAACCATGAAAAGTCAAAGGGTAGATCTAAATCTAGATCTAGAGCCAATATGATATGCTGGCATTATGGGAAGAGTGGACACTCAAATAAGGATTTTTGGTCACTTCAAGATAAGAAAGCCAACAAGGAGGAAATGAATGATGTAAACGTGAAATTAGGTAAATCATGTTAGGATGCCTTAATTAGTTTTTTGGATAATTTTTTTGAGTCATGGGTATTAGATTCAGGGGCTTCTTTTCATGCCACCCCACGTAGGTATTATTTTACTGATTATGTTCAAGAAAATATGGGACATGTTTATCTTAGTGATGATGAACCATGTGAGATAGTAGGGAAAGGTTGTGTTTAGGTGAAAATGTAGAATGGGAACACATGGCTACTTATAGATGTCAGACATGTGCTTATGTTGAGACAAATTTTGGTTTTAGTGGGGTAATTAGGCAGTGAGGGCTATTCAATAATGTTTACTATAGATTCTTGGAAAGTTACCTAAGGTAATCTTGTGGTTTCAAGAGGTAAGAAAGTTGGTACTTTATATTTGACTAGTAGATTTGATTCTTGTGATTTAGTTGTTGTAGATAGAAATACAACTATGAGCCATAAATGCATGGAGATCTTAAAATACAAGTTGCTTAGATTAAAAAATATTAATTTAGACTTTTGTGAGGATTGTGTGTATGGAAAATAGAAGTGAGTTAAGTTCTTGAAGGTTGGATCCATAAAGAAAGAGTACAAGTTAGAGTTAGTACATTCAAATGTATGAGGACCAGCTCAGGGAACTTATATTGGTGGTTCTAATTATTATGTCCCTTTTATTGATGATGCAACTAGAAAAGTTTGGGTTTATTACATTAAAAAGAAATATGATGTATTTGACACTTTTAAGAAGTGGAAATCCTTATTTGAGAATGAAACAGGTCTCAAGTTGAAATATCTCAGATCAGATGATGGAGGTAAGCATTATAGTAATGTTTTCTCTGATTATTATTCTAACAATATAATATGTAGGCAAAGGATGTTTCTAGGAACTCTAAAATAGAATGGGGATCTGAAAGGATGCATAGAACAATAATGGAATGTGCTAGGAGTATGAGGTTATATGAAGTTAGCATGACAATTTATCTGATTAACAGATGACCTTCTATGACTTTAGATGGAGGCATTCTTGAGCAAGCTTGGTTTGGTAAGAATGTTGATTATTATTTTCTTAGAGTCTTTGGATTTGAGGCTTTTTATCTTATTAATAAAGAGGATAGGACTAAGTTATAGATAAAATTAAAAAATGCACATTTGTTGGTTATGGTGAGGATGACTTTGGTTTTCATTTATGGAGCATTAGAGATAAGAAAATATTTCGGTCTAGAGATGTAATATTTAATGAAAAATTTATGCATAAGAATTAGTTGCAAGAATGTGAATAGGAATAAAAAGAGTACATAATATTGGATGACATTATGGATGGCAAAGTATCCAATGAATCAGTTCAGGAACATTCTACACAAGGACCCCAAACTCCTATGGTAAGAAGGTCTTCTAGGGTAATAAAAACACTTGAATGTTTTTCTCCTTTGAATTATTTATTACTCACTGACAATGGAGAATCAGAGTGTTATGAGGAAGTAATATAGGTAGATGCCAGGAAGAAGTGGGAGCAAGCCATGGATAAAGAACATAGATCTCTCATGGAGAGCCAAATGTGGGATTTGGTAAGGCTACCCAAGCGCAAGAGTGCATTTCCAAACAAGTAGATTTATAGAATAAAAGAAGATGAAGGGAGAAAAAGGTATAAGGCCAAGATGGTGGTCAAGGGGTTTGTAAAAAAAATAGGTATTTATTTTGATGAGATTTTCTCTCCTATTATAAAAATGACTTCTATTAGGACTGTTCTTATTTTAGTTATAGTTGAGGATTTTCACTTAAACAGTTAGATGTGAAAACTACTTTTCTTCATGGTGATTTAGATGAAGAGTTGTATATGAAGTAGCCACAGGGATATGAGGTCAAGGGAAGGAGAACTATGTGTGTGGACAAAAGAAGAGCTTGTATGGCCTAAAACAAGCTCCACAATAAATGATATAAGAAATTTGATTGTTTTATGTTAGAACAAGGATATCAAAGGTGTATTATGACTATTTCATGTACATCAAACATTTTGATGATGGTTCTTTTATTATTTTATGCTTGTATGTGGATGACATGTTAGTTTCAAGAAAGGACATACACCATATTCATATACTCAAGAAAAAACTTAGTGACTCCTTTTCTATGAAGGATTTGGGTGTAGTGAAGTAAATCCTTGGTATGAAAATTACTCATGATCAAAAGGAGAGGAAGTTGATTTTATCCCAATTAAAGTATGCGAAGAAAGGCTTGGAAAGGTTTAACATGTTGGATGCTAAATCTGTTGGTACTCCTTTGACAGGCCATTTTAGATTATCAAAGGAGTAGAGTCCTAAGATAGAGGTTGAAAAGCTTAAGATGTCCAAGGTACCTTACTCATTGGTAGTTAGTAGCTTAATGTGTGACATGGTTTGTACTAGGCTAGATATTTCCCAAACAATGGGAGTTGTGAGCAGGTATATAAGTGATCCTAGTTATGATCATTGGCAAGCAATAAAATGGATTCTTCAATATTTGGGAGGAACCATGGATGTTGCATTATGCTATGGTGGATTAGATACCACTTTGCATGGTTATGTGGACTCAGATATGGTAGGGGATATTGATAACATGAGAAGTATGATAGGTTATATATTTACTATTGAATATATAGTGGTTAGTTGGATTTATAGGATATAGAAGGTTATGGATTTGTCAACCATAGAGGTAGAGCATATTTTATCCACAAAGGTTAACAAGGAGATAATTTGGTTACAATAGTTATTTTGAGAGTTTGGGCATGAGTAGGAAGTTGAGAGACTACACCGTGATAGTCAAAGTGCTATTCATTTGGTAAATAACTCTACTTTCCACTCGAGGACAAAACACATTCAGTTACATTACCACTTCATCAAGATAGCTTTGGAGAACTTGGTGAAGTCAAAGAAGATTCATACTAGCTAGAATCCTATGAATATGATGACCAAAGTGGTCACATTAGACAAGTTGAGACTATGTTTAGATTTGGTTGGCCTTAGTGGTCATGGAGAAATGATAGATTTTGTTTAGGAGAAATAGGCTTTGAGTGGGAGATTATTGAGTGTGGATCCCTTTGGAGCTATCACATGACCATGGTGGTATATTTTTGGGGCGTAGAGAGCTCCATAAATATGGGGAGCACATTTTCCCCTCTTCACTTTATGGAACCTTGCTTCCATGTGAGTGGAATATTCTTAGATATTTTTAACTTCTATGTCTTCATTGTTTTGTGGAGTGAGTTGTTAGATATCTATTTTCCATGTTGACTTTCATGTTTTTTGGAAGTGGGATTGCCTTCTATGTTTTTTGGAGTTTGTTGTTATCTCCTTGAAAGTTGTGAGAGCCTTTTGTGGAGGAGTGATGAGGATGGTGAGTTCCTTCTTAGGTGGGATTTTGGATAAGCATGACTAGGTGGAAGATGGGTCTCTTCTTGAGGATAATGCTTATCTTGGATAAGTATTGTAAAATTTTCCTTCTTTGGTGGGTTTTCTCCTCATTATATATATATATATATATATATATATATATATATATATATATATATATATATACAAGTGTGGTGTGACTTTGGAGAGTGATGTGTTTATTTGAAGGGTGTGGTATAGTAGCTTTTGGTATGTGATTATACAAGTAAATATGTGGTAAAGCATGTGTGTAGAATTGTTGACATATTTCAGATTTAGATCAACAATTCAGAGACTTTTTGTGTGAATTATGGAGGAGATTTTTAATCTCTATAAGAGGTTTTTTTTCATTAATTTTATTGAGTAATTTCTTAGTGGATGTATCCCACATTGAGTGAACCATGGTATATCTGTGTTATGGTCTTTATTACTATTTTTATTTTCTCTGTTATTGCTTTCAATTATTGTGATTTGAGGAATTGATTTTGTGATGCAATAGTGCATAATTAAATCTAATTTTTACACATTTAAATTTTGATTTTATGTGGATTAAATATGGTTTGAATTCACTTAATTCCTAATAACTAGGGGCTTAACTCCCAATGACCATGTGCTAAGACCTAAAATGGGTGAATAGGCATGAAAGTAAGGCTATTAGGTTTCGATAGGCATACGATCAAGGCTATCGAGTTCTGATAGGAATGTGAGCAATGCTATCAAAGTCCATTAGAGTTACTGATAAGATGGTTAGATTTTGACCAAGTTTCTCATAGATGGGTTAGGTTTTGACTTATTTACTTGAAACCACCCAAAATTCCTCCCAACTACCAAAATTACCTGCGAGGGTTAGAAATTTTATCGATTTGAAAAAACCTCCAAAAATATGGATTTTGTATAGCTCCTCCAAAATCTAGCAAAGACCCACTTGGTTTCTTGATAAACCCCCAAAAACCCATAAATAATTTTTCCTCAAAGTCACCAGATGTATAAATTTTTATAGAATTTAAAAAATGATCTTGAAACCCTCCAAAAATGACTGAAAACTAACTGTCACAAAACTAGGTCATGTTTATATCCATTCTTAAAGTTTTTCCACCTTCTAAAACCAATGATGCTACCCATTTTTCACTTTGAGACTCTAGATATTCAAATTTATATGGATTTTTTAGAAACCCCACCAAACTCTAGAAAATTAAAATCAATGAAAATTTTCAAACAAGCTAGAATGTTAGATATCACAATAGAATCAATGGCATTCATCTACCAACTAAGATTTAATACCATGTCAAAGTGGGCCATAATTGAGGATCAAACTAGATAGGGTGAAATACATGAAGTTGAATCTATATGGAGTAGTTAAATCTGAAGAATAATTTAAAATGGAAGAAACTTGTTTTCATAACCAAAAAGTTGTATTAGCATTATTAGCCAAAAAGTAAATAGTAAGGTACATTATATAGTGCAGAATTAGGTTACCTAAAAAGGTAATTAAATCAATTCATAATTAGAAAATGACTTAAATTACATTTACCCTATTACTTATTATTAACCTAAGCAAGCTAATTAGACCATGTAGGTAAAACCATATAGTGGGAAAAATCCTACACTAACAAGTAATTCTCTTTTGGAAGTAACACTCTTGACTCTTATGGGATAAATATATCATCATTGAGATCCACCACAACACTACAATGAATTAAACCTTACATATGATTCCATTCATAAATATTACATAGGGAAGAGATCAAAGGGAGGACAAAGATATATATATGTATATGTATATGTATATGTATATGTATATGTATATGTATATGTATATACATATACATATACATATACATATACATATACATATACATATACATATACATATACATATACATATACATATATATATATATATATATATATATATATATATATATATATATATATATATATATATATATATATATATATATATGTATGTATGTATATCCCAGCTAATAAATACTTTTCATCAACTCAAATGTGTCAAAACTAGTTCTTGGACACTCATGGAAGATTAGGAGGATGGATTATGTTTATTTTTCACTCAAAGGGTGGTAGAGATAAGATGGTATGTTGTGTTGGATATGCAAATTTTCTCAAGAATCAAGTATCTCTATCAAATATTATTATTGATGGTGATCCAAAGTGAACACATATATTATGTAAGAATAGTTGACTTCTTTCCTAAGTTTAGATAGCCTTTTAACATGTGTAGGAATCACCATATTTTAAAACATATCCACTACTACATAAACATAGACATTTCCATGTTTGGAAGTAATAAAATCTAAAAGGAAACCCATGGAAACTGATTCCCAATGCTTTTTGATATTGGAAAAGGAGAGTAAATTTGTTGTTTACATGCATTACAAGATCCAATATATTTTTACAATATCTAACCTGAGATCTAACCAATAGAAATACTTATTCAATACTGTGAGGGTCCTCTCAACTCCAAATTGACATACAAATTTGATGAATCAAGGCATCTAGATAATTTTAAGATGATGCAACTTTATGAGGTACATAAAATTGTCCTAAGTGATACAAGATTATATCATGCAAGTAGTAGTTTGAAACTGAATGACTATAATTCAATAGTTGATATATTTTACACTATCTAACCTAAGATATCTATGATTCAACAATAGATATATTTTACAAGATCCCATATATTTTACAATATATAACCTAAGATCTAACCAATATAAATACTTATTCAATACCATGAGGGTCCTCTTAACTCTAAATTGACCTACAACTTTGATGAATTAAGGCATCTAGATCATTTTACTACACTGTAACTTCGTGAGGTACATGAAACTGTCCTAAGTGATATAATATTCCATCCTATAAGTAGTAGTTTAAAACTAAATGACTATGATTAAATAATTGATATATTCATACAAAGTTTTAATATGCTTAATATGGTTATGGACAAGTATTTGTCTCATGTCCATTTGCATCAAGCACAAAGAGGAGGCCTTTGAGAAGGGGTCAACTCAAGTAATATGCTTCTAGAGTGGCACTCCCTTTCTTATGCCTAATGTTCAAGTATAATTGTTTGAAATATATAAAGAACACATTTTATGACACTCTTATTTCAAATTATTTTATTTTTGTAATAATTACAATGGATTATGATCATGTAGACACCTAATTTTAGTACAAGCTATGTAATTCTGGCATCTTTGTCATGCCGTGGTATATTTGGTTCATTTCATTATTTTAGGATCTTTTTTGTACACTTTCCATTTACATTGAACCATTAATATCCTTGTTCTATCCACTTTTCCTCATGAACACATTTAGATTTATCAATAGTATGCCTTGGGATCCACCCAATAATCCTAGGATTTGGCTTAATCTCTACTTCATGGTTTTTTTTGAGTTGATAATTTTCATAGTCATCCTAAAAGTGGTTTGACCAATTTTGGTGTAGTTCAAAAGTATTCATGTATCTTGTGGGTATTTTTTGCTATCATGTGTTGATTTTATGTGCCTCGATTGGCATATTTCAATCTTTTCCATGGTTTGCCTATGCATGAATATATCCCAATTTAAATTTAAATGAGTCTATATACACATATACCCTAAACCATTTATGATATTCAATAATATACTAAGCAATCAATTTATTGAGTCATACATTGAGTTTATCTATCTCACACTTGTCAAGGACCCTATTGTTATTTTACATTTTATTTGTTGAAGTCTTGTGGCTACATAGTTATACCAAAAATAAAGATTCATTAAGGATCATATAGTACTCATTGATTATATTAGGGAGAGAAGGTGGAGTCTTATCTCACTTGAATTGGGTCACTCACATGCATGAGAACTAAATTGAACCTTAATTATGAGTGTGTGGAATATATAGTTTCAACCCTCAAGGGGACTTAGGCCACTAACCTTGCACATTTTTTAGTATTGCTACATTATAGTGAAATAAGTTTACATCAAAATAAAAAAGATTCAGATGATTATGCATATATGTTATACCTATTAGAGACACCATTATAGACTTTTTTTATTGAAGGATTCCAAAATGTTTATGACCTCATGAATATACATAGCCATTTTCATATCAATTTTTCCACTTCAGCTAGGACTGCCACTTTTAATGTGGTTCAAAACTGATCAGCCCTTTTTCAACTCAATATGAAATTGGTCATCATCAATAATCATAGTTTAATTTTTGGGAGATCCTTTATAATGCTCCAGAGTCTATTTTATAACATCATCAATCATTTATAAAACTCAAGTAAGTCATATTCAAGTATGCATCTCTATTTATCCATTTCTATCCATTTATTTGTCTTTCCATTCATCAATCATTCAATTTATGCATTTCCTCCCACACTTAAGCAAGTATTTTTTTTGTTATATTAAGTTATATTTGCCTTGTTCTATTATTTTACAAGATTGACATTATGTTTTGAAGAACTATGCGTTATTTTTATAAAACATTTTTGTGAATCCCTCTATTTTCAAACATCAACCTTAGGGTTTCATGTTCTATTTACCTATAGGTTTTGTTGTGTGTTTTACCTTATTTTTTATTAGTGTGATATAATAAGATAATAATTTTGAATAATTTAGACCATTTAAGATATGTTTAAATTAAAAAAAAAATATGAATGCTACAACAAATTATGATTAAACTATTGCATTTTACTTTCTATGGAAATACACAAAGAGATAAGATACTTAGCTTTTTTTTGGTTTTTGTAGGTTTGAGACTATGTACAAGTGATAAGAAGGGATGAAACTAGATCATGAATTTCCCAGATCTAGAAATTGAGTGTCTGGACCTATCTAGATGAATCCGATAGTAAATGGATGCCTACATCAGTTTTAACCATATGTCCTCTACAAGAGATGTCCCTATAATTTTTCCATGATTTTTTTATAAGACATTGTGCTTATTTATAAATTTTTATTTAGGTAATATCAAAAGCTTGTTTTGTGCACAGGTCTAGAATTGTGTCTCCTTAACTTTAAAACCTTGGCTCCACTTTTGACACTATTTTATGCCTACAAAATGGGAATAAATATAGGTTGAGTTGACTCCAAACACACCCTCATTGAGTGGCTAAGAATAACCTACATTTATATTTCTCTTAATTTCTACTCATTTCTTAATTTTGGAAGAAGATAAGAAACTAGTAATAAGGGTGTGGTAGAAATACCTAGATGGTGATGCGTATATAATTTAGACAAAGATGGAGAACTCCTCTTTGGCTTGGAATGAATAACCTATAGATAAGAAATCACTAACAAAAGGGTTGTTAGCAAGATAGTTGGGTGGACTGTCTACATGATCTAGATCTAAGAAGCATGAGATTGCTAGGAGGTTGTCAATCCACTCTTAATAACAATCAAGTTGAAAGAGATAAAATTAAGGTACTTACATAAAGAAAATAAAATGCAATAAAAGAAGAAATTAGAGTGATTGTTAAATAAAATGACTAAATATAGCAAAAATAGGTCAATACTTGTGCTAAAGTGGGTGAAGTCAAGTTCAAAAAATTAGAAAAGGGTCTATGAACAGGCAAGGACATAGAAAGTTAGGTTTGGTTGGGGTTATGGGGCTAAAAATAGATTGATATTATTTTTTGCCATAGTGACCATCGATAATTAGGTGAACCATCAATGGTTAAGTTGACTATCAATGGTTGGGTACCTATCAATAATTGGAGGTGACTGTTAGCTATTATGCTAACCATTAATGATTGCTTATGGATTTCTAAAGGTACTAAAAAAAGAGTTGCAATATCGGTGAATGGTCTAATAATGGTTTTGTTAAGGATCTAGAAGTTGGGAAATAAGGTGCAGATAGGTTTGATCAGGTCAGGGGGTTAGAAATCTAATAAAATAAAGAACAAGTACAATATACCTGTAGCTTTCTAAATGGTTGATGGTTGAAGGATGGGGAAATTTTGCCAGAGTAATAGTACTTTGGCCTTAAAATCAAATTCGGTAGAGGTTCCAATCCCTTTTGTTATTATTCAGTTGCTAAAAGAAGAATAGATGCTATAAAGCTTGAATGTCTGTGTGTAAGAATGTTTGTGATCATGGATCCATTTCACCTCCTACTCCCCTCCTATAGACAAAGAGAGATGGAGGATAGAAGGTTCCCTAGAGGCTGAGGCTATTGATTTCAATGTTTGGGAGTTTGTTATCACCATATAAGGTGAACATATTAAATTATGCCTCATTAGCTCACACATAGTTGGTGATGTGTTAAGAAGGTGAGTACCTGGCCATTAATGATCAGGTTAACCATTGATGGTTAAGATTGCCATCAACAATTGAGTTTCCAAAGAAAAAGGGGTCAAAGTGGGTTGAAAAAAGTGGGTTAATTTTCAAGTTAGTAAGTTAGTGAGTTTATTTAGTTAAGTAGCTAACTGGACTCAGGGTCCAAAGGGTTAGTCAATGGGTTGATAAGGGTTAAGTGGTCCTTAAAGTATCTTGAGGCATTTCAAAACCTAGTAGGTTTTCTAGTGTCTACATTTTTCTCCTTTTTGTTATGTGGCTTTGAATTAACAAGCTACAAAATAAAAATGGATTGCTTGGTCAAAGGTCTATTTTCCATGAGTATGGGAGGAGGTGTTCCCTCTCAAATCAGGAGTTGATGAGGTGAAATCAAAATTGAGTCAAGGTTTAATAAGTGGTATATGGTGAGTCACAAGGTTTGTGACAAAGAGGTAGGGTTGGGAATTTGAGATAAAAACATGTGCACATAATTTGACTAAGTGCGATAATCAATATCACATAAAGGATTAAGATTGCTAATGTTGGTAAAAATAAGGTCAATTTTAGAAGGACAAGTAATAGGGTAACTAGTCCATAATATTGGTGGTGATAGCTAATCAGGTGACTCTATAAGTATCCTAAATAGGGTTAATGTTTTTGTAGGTATTTGAGGTGGGAAGTGATCCCTTGAAAAGCATAAATGGTCCAGTCATGCACGAGGTGGTGTAAATTCAAATATTCAACATGAAAAGGTTGGTTAGTGTGATAAATAAGACCAATGTAAGGTCATCACAAAATATGTGATAGGTTGGGCCATAAAATGGCCAATGTCAAGGTGGATGTGGTCTAATGGTTGGGTGGAGAATGGTAATCTCCAAAAGTTCAAGTTTTGGTTTGGGGGAGATTAGGTAATCTCCAAAAATTAAGCACTTAGGTTGGGTGCCTAAAAAATTCAAAAGTGATATCTTGACTATCGATGGTCAGGATTTTCAAGGTCAACCATTGATGGTCACCCTAACCATCGCTGATCAAGGTAAAACCCTAAAAACATGAAATATAAAAAGTGAAAATGAAATTTCATTTTCCTTTTGACAATTTGACCTCCATGCTTTCATGCATTTCAATGATTTGGTACTTTGGCATTTAGCTGAGAGTGTTTGACTGGGTATTTATTGAGGTGGTGATTTGTGATTGGTTTAAGGTGTTTATTTAGGTGATCTATTGGGCTCAGATATACAGGGTTAACAAGGATGTGGCCGAGCAGTAGGATGTGGGCTCTAACCTCATTTACAATTAAGGAATGAGGTAGAGAGTGTTTTAAAATAGACAGTTTAGTTGATTTGGGTGTGTTGAAGTTGAATTTGGGTAGGTTATAGTTAGTTTGAGAGGGTTTTTATGGGTTTTGACCTAGATATAAGTTTTGGGTGAGATTTGAAAAATTAACAGTTGAAATGTGAAATTGGGTGAGGATTCTGGTTGGGGGAAGGTTGTAGGATGTAAATAGGTAGTTGTGTTAATTATTTTTCTATTTTAGTTGAGTTTTAGGGATGGTAGATTCATAGGGTTCCACCACTAGTGGTCAAACATAATGACCATCAATGGTCAACCTGACTATTAGTGATCAAACACTGAGAGAAAAATGTTGACAAGGTTATTGATGGTTAGGAGAACCATCGGTAGTTGAGTATTTTTAGGGAAGGTTGGTTGTAAAAGATGTAGATGAAGACAGTTTAAAATGTTTGTGAAAGGTGTGTGGGTTAATTTTCAAGTATAAGTAATAAGAGTTAGATGTTTTTGAAATGTTTTTTGGGTAGAGTTAGATGTTGTTTGATAGGTTGGGGTATGGTAATTGTTAAGTAGGATTGATATTGTGAAATATTTGCTAGGAAGAGTGGTGAGAATTTTGTGGGTAAGGTAGATGTTATTCAAATAGTAGAGGTAATGTGGTAGATGTAATGGGTAGGCAGTAGTAGCACTAGTAGCTACATAGGCTCAGATTATAGGTTTACATAGATAGGTGGCCATGTTTTAGGGTTAGATTGTCACTTTACAAGGTTAGGTTACCACTATTATGGTGGAGAGAGATCAAGTGAAGACCTCCCTAGGTTTGGTGACCTAGGAGAGGGATACACTGAGGTAGAGGGTAGGAGCAGTGGTAGCACTAGTAAGAGGGCCACCAAGTATGATTTATATGAAATGATACTTGGCCATGATAGAGGAGTTGAGGTAATATGAGGCTATAGTGTTGGCATAGTGTCTAGAGCCGTCGAGATGGGGAGAGTATAGGGCTAACTTAGTAGGTGGACCAACTGTGGTGACTCTAGGGCAATGGGACTCTATAGTGAGTGGACATACATGCATCCCAAGAGGATTGACACCAGATGTAGTGTAGGTATAGGAGCAAGAGGATCTAGTGGTAGTGGTGCCCCAAGGGCATGATATATGATATGTAGGTGTAGATGTACATGATTTTTGTACTAGCTTGCATGTCGATGATGTAAGATGTACATGAGAGAGAGAGATTTATAAATTATTACATTTATCATTCATTTGATGAATATGATGTATATGATGATGTTTATGATGCTCATGACATAGATGTGATGCATGTTTCATGATATATATATATATATATATATATATATATATATATATATATATATCATGAAACATGCATCACATCTATGTCATGAGCATCATAAACATCATCATATACATCATATTCATCAAATGAATGATACATGTAATAATGTATAAATCTCTTTCTCATGTACATCTTGCATCATCCACACACACACACACACACACACACACACACACACACACACATGTTCATGGTTCATGGTTTACATGTTTTGATGTTTGGATGTTTTATGCTTATGAGATGTGTACTCAGTAGCTTTAAGCATGTGATGAATTATGGATGATGTTTTTGTTTTGTTCATGGATATGATGATGAATGGTTCAATTATGGTTATTGATGTGGTTTATGACATGATATTATATAATGTTTATTGTGATATTACGGTAAATGGATAGGATGATACTATAAATATATAGATGATGTATGATGTGATTCATAATGATTTGATCATGATTGATGTTTGTTGTTCATGATCATGGAGATGTAATGTTATTATGGTTAAGGATATAATGCAAACACATAAAGTAAGTTAGATAACAAACTAAATGTAGGAAAAAGAAATGAGAATCATGAGACGTATGTCTACATGAACCAATGATAAGAGGGTAAAAAAAAAGCATGATGCCTTTTCATTGGTAAGGACCTAACAAAACCAAATTTAGATTGGCTTAAAGAACATAAGCCTTTTGAATGCTTTATATTAGCATGTTTTTGTGGAAAAAAGGGTTTCTTGATCATATTATGTCAAGTAAGCTCATAATCCCTTAATTCATAGATGGTATAAAGGCGAGATAGGTGATGGGTGAAAAGGTAGATGGGTTGATAGGTAAGGTAACCTTATGTGGGTTAGTTTTCCCCTTTTATAGGTGACCTAAGAACCATATTAGATAAGTATATGTCTTAATTCTAGGTATGGAGTGATCAATGCGAGAAGTCTACTAATGCTATATATGAATGTTGATTGCAATTTTCTTGGGATAGCTTATTTTATTTTGATTTAGGGTATTTTATTTCTTTTCTTTTTGATAGGTTTGTGAAGTTGATTGATGCAGGAAGATTCAAATGATTTATTTTAACCCATATGACTTAGCCATCCTTCAAGGGAGTAGTCTAAGTTTGGTTTTGTTTGTTTTGGTAGCTATCCTTTAAGGAAATAGTCTATATTTTAAGCAATTTTAGTTTTTTGGGCAGCTATCCTTCAAGGGAGGAGTCTGTTATGCTAGAGATATGTGACCCAAGTAATTTTTTGGTATCCCAATTTTTTTGATGCAATGTTTTAGACATAGATGAGTCTAATTAGGCTTAGAGGTTTACCATTATGAGGGTAAAACTTTTAGCACAAGAAGGTAATGATAGGTAAAAGGGGTGGTTTTGAGAGATAAAAGATCATGGGATTATGTCTAATTACAGATGAAAAGTATCCATAAGAACCATGCTATGGGTAGAGCCATGGTACCCATTTTTAGGATTAGGATATGACTATGATGGTTAATCACATGGTTCTATGTTGTAATTGGTTGTCCTGAAAGGGAGAGGAATAGGTATGTGTGAGGGTGAAAATATCGTAAATCAAGGGATGAGCTTAAGTTAGACAAAAAAGTGAGTTTGATCCTTATCTTAAAAAAAAAAAGGACATAGATGTGAAGCATTGAGAGGCTTAGGTTTTGGTTTGCCTTTAAGAGATGACTAACGATAAACACCTAATCCATACTTATGGGTTATGATATAGGGTCCAAGCTAATTAAAAGCAAATTTGCCTCTTTTGCTTTTCTCCATGTTGGTTACATGTTGGTTTTCCTTTAGGATGAGGTCTTCGATATTGAATTATTATTCTTTTATGTGTTTTTTATAAGCATGTTTGATTCATTTTTGGTAGACACGAAGATGGTTAAGTGTTGTGAGATGATGCTCGTCAAGTAACTCAAGTCATGCTAGATGTTCTTGATGATAGTCACTCTCATAGATGATGTCCTATAGAGATATGTGAAGAGAGGGAATTTGGACTTCAAGAGGCAAGACCACCTCTACTCTAAAGATTAGAGAGAAAGGGGTAGCACCTATAGAGGTTTGAATGCTAGTGTGATAGGCCCATAAAGTGAAGGGGATGTACAAGTGCTAATCTTGACCTGAAGCACTGACCACTCTAGTCAACATTTTGTTAAGGGTTTTGTTAGAGACTTCTGCCTATACATTTCATTATAGATGGCAAGTTGAGGAAAATCTTAACTTAATGCCCAATGCATCATAGAGACCTTGGAATTTCTTGTTCTTGAAAGATTTACCATTATTGGTGATGATCTTATGGGGAACACTGAAATGATAGATGATATGGTGGCTGATGAAGTTGACTATCTTATCAGCTTTAGTTAAGATGAGAGGAATGGATTCCATCCACTTGGTGAAATTTTCAGTGGTAGTAATGATGGATTGATGTCATTGTGAAGAATGAGGGTTGATTTCCCTAATGAGATCAAGTCCCCATTGTGAGAAAGGCCAATAGTCCTTGGATACTTGAAGGCCATGGACAAGGTCATGATGTAAATTGGCATGCTATTGACATTTAACACACTTCTTTACATAATCAAAATAGTCTTGGTTAAAGGTAGGTCAGTAGTAGCCAAGGCAAAGGATGCTTTTAGCGATAACTAGGACACTTAAGTGTCCCTCACAAATTTTATCATACATTTCCCTAATATCATGGGAAGATTCATGACTATGTAGACAATGGAGAATGAGGCCATCAAAGTCATGCTTATAAAGGATTCCCCCTAGTATGGTGTAATGAGAGGTACTTTGAATAAGGTCTCGTTAGACATTCCTAGAGAGGTTAGGAGGAATGATGCCAAGGTTGAGGTAGTCAAAGGTTTGCTCATACCATATGTTAGATGGAGATGCTTCCATAATGTAGATGGTAGGAAGGTCAGAATGGATTTAAGATGGGTGATAAAATGGTGGATGGTAACAAAGATTTTAGAGTTGAAAAGTTGAGATGGGATTTGGGAAGCAAGGGAAGCCATTGTATCCACAAACTTATTGGTAGATTGTATAACTAATTGGATAAGGTAATGATCTAAGGATGCTAAGAGTACATCTATGAGTTGTTTGTACTTTTACAAGACATCATTCTTACATTAGTAGTATCCATTTACTTGGTTGAACACAAGTTAGGAATCACCAAAGACACTGATGGTCTTAACTCCCAAGGCTAAAGTGGTTTGGAGACCTATGATGAGGGA
Source organism: Torreya grandis (assembly GCA_037957365.1). Classification (NCBI taxonomy): domain Eukaryota; kingdom Viridiplantae; phylum Streptophyta; class Pinopsida; order Cupressales; family Taxaceae; genus Torreya; species Torreya grandis. The sequence goes on along the minus strand of JARHVA010003021.1, from coordinate 2,122,176 downwards.
TTCATATTCAACCACATTGTTCATACATTCAAATTCAAGTTTAAAGGGAAGAAGAAGAGGTTCACCATCAAGGGGAGTGAGAATAACTCTGGTACCCCCACCACACTGGCATTTGGAGCCATCAAAGAACATGGTCATTTGGTAGGTGGTGTCCTCTTAAGAAAGAGTCACAATGGAATCATCAAGAAATGCAAGAGGAAGTAGTTGGTTGTATGGTAGAGGAGCTTCAAAAAACTGGTTAGCAATGAATTTCATTTTAATTGACTTATGTTGAAGTAATTCAAGATCAAACTTAGCTAAAATCATGAGCCACTTAACTATATGATGGTTTTGGTATGGTTTAGAGTGCATGTACTTGAGTGGGTCAGTGTTAGTGATGACATATTTTATGATTAAGAAGGTAATGATGAAGCTTGGAAGCCACAAAGACTAAGGCAAGGTAAAGTTTCTCAAGATGGGTGTATCGAGTCTCATACTCTATAAAAATTTGAATTATGTAGTAGACATCTTGTTCTTTGTGTTGTTCATCATGGTGAGCAAGCATGGATCCTAAGGAATGGTCAATGGTAGATATATAAAGATAGAAGGGTTGGTCCTCTTTAGGTGGGGTAAGAATGGGTGGAGAAATAAGGTATTCTTTGAGTGAATCAAAGGCTTGTTGCTAGTCCTTAGTCCACTTAAAAGATGTGTCTTTCTTAAGGAGATGGTGAAAAGGTTGACATCTATTAGATAACTAAGAGATGAAGTGATGGATGGATTGGAGCTTCCCCTACAAGTTGTGGAGTTTCTTAAGGTGGGTAGGAGGTGGCATTTTGAGGATTCCTCTAACTTTAGAGGGGTTTACTTTGATTCCTCAAAGAGAGATGATAAATCCAAGAATCTTTCCAAAAAGGACCCCAAAAATACATTTCTTGGGGTTAAGTCTAATGTAGAAATGGATTAGGTGTTCAAAGATGATGGTGAGATCAACTAGGTGATCATTGTGATGTTTAAATTTTCCAAAGAGATTTTCCACATAGTCCTCTATGATTTTATGGATTAGATCATGGAAGATGTAGGTCATCACACACTGGTAAGTTGCACCAGCATTATTTAGACCAAATGGCATGACCCTATAGCAAAAGGTTCCCCATGGGGTGATGAAAGAGGTTTTATGCTAATTTTTGGGGGCAATCAAGATCTGATTAGATCTTGAGAAACCATCCATGAGAGATAACATCTCATGGCTAGCTATAAGATCAATAAGTTGGTCAGTGTTGGGTGAATATTTTGTCGTCAACTAACTAATGACAAAATGAGTATATCAACCACAACACAGGGAGATTTACGCCATAAAAAGTGTGAGTTTACCAGATCTGAATGAGGTAAATCTCTCCTCTCATCAAGGAGAGGTTCCCTATGAATATTTATATGCTATATGTATATATAATTAAGCAAAAAATAATACTTGGGGTGGTATAACAACATCCACCTCTCTTTTTTCAGAGGTGATGTCCAAGGAACAAGAGAGAGAAATCCTGGTCATTGGCCAACAACATTTCTCTTTTTTCAAGAATGGTATCTAGCATAGAGAAAAAAATCACCTGAAGTAACAAAGTTCACAAGGAAACTTGTGTAAGCACAAAGTCTTTCGTAGCTTCCTTCATTGATTCAAAACAAGCGTCATCGTAGAGTGAAACAAAGCACAAAGTCTTCGTCCAAAACTACAAAGGATAAAAAAGATCACCAAGATAAAAGTAGCTCAAAGTCTTTCTTCTATCTTTTAGAAATGCCCTCAGATAATATCAACACACACTTTACTTATTAAATCAAATAAATAAGAGATTATCAGGAAAGAGGACTTAAGAACTATTTCCTAAATAACGTAGATAACTTCAACACAAAGTCTGAAATAAATCTACTTCTCATTCATTCAACAAAATATGATTTACAAGTTGAGCACAAAGTCTCAAGAAGTGTCTCAATTTCAGCAGAGTTTTTGCTCGCAATTATCAGAGATCGATTTACAAAAGGGGTCTCCACTATATATAAGGAGAAACCTTCAAAATTAAAAAGATTATAATATAAAAATATCTAAGTTAAAGATGAGTCAACTTTGACTTTGAGATATTTTTTAAGATTTTTTACGTGTAATTACACATTACAAAATTGCATGCACTTTTTCATGACAAAAGTGCATGAGAAAAGAAGAAGAGAGAAGGGGAAAATGTTTCAACTCTTGCCACCAGAATTCTTCAGATGAGCATCATACGTAGTAATAGATGCCTAAATTCCCATACTGTCTAGTGCAATGGTGTTTTTGAAGATGACCCTGGCTCTGATTATAGCATCCTTCAATGCTGTGATTGCCTTAGCATGACTAGTTAACTTGGATCTTAGATTATCTAGAGTTAACTGAGTATCTAAAATATTGTCCACAGAAGTCATTGAGAAGGCTTTCTCTTCAAAATATCTCTAAATCATACCCTTGAATCCTTGGATCATCTCTTCAGTTGAGAGAAATTGATTATCCCTGGTGGTGAGGTCACAAGGCAGTTCTTCCAATCTATTCAATAGCCTATATCACTTTTGTCACTAGCATCTTTAGAAGACTCAAAATCTTCGATGAGCTCCTTGAGTACATGAATCTTGTATATAAGTGATTCCTTGATCTCAACATAGGAATCTTTGCTGGAAATAATGCTGATGGATATCAAGGTGCTTTACTTTAGATCCTTCATTTCCCTCCACTTGTTGAGATATTTCTCCTCACTATCAATGTCCTGAGAGATAAGAGAGACAAGGTCTTCTAAATCTGTTCTCAGCTTCTTCATCTTGTCTGTCTTCTCGGCAACCTCTGTAAGTAAGAAAATTCCCTGAGTGTGCATCTTCACAATGTAATCCTCCAGCACTTTCCCTTTCATATAAGTTTTCTCTGCTTTTTGGATGATAGGGTCATCTATAGAGAAGGCTTCTGGAGTTGCCGCTTTAAGGGGAAGGGTGAATTTCCTTATTACTACCATCAACTATTCAATCTTAGCCTTATAGTAGTCCATCTCCTTTTCTCTGTCAAACTTCTGGACCATGATGTTCATTGTAGACTGTAGATCACTTTTCACACCTTCATGAGTAATTTTTTCAAGTTCTACATGAGAGATGGAATAACTGCTCATGTCAAAACCCTCAAGGGTTGCATCCTACAGTGGCTTAGCTATTTTCAAAAATTTATGCCCCTTTTCCTCAACCAATTTTGAGAGGATCCTTGGTCTCTTAAGGGCCTTAGCTTTCAACGGTGCTATCTTGCTAAAATCAAAGTCATCTGCAGAGATGGATAGCTTCTTTATTTTAGGTGTGAAAGCTGACATCCAAGGAGGGAGAGAAGAAGTACCTATTATGGCAATGGTCCCTATAGCTGGTGTTACTGTGGTAACATCTACACTGCTAGTGGTAATGGTGGTTGCAGTAGGAGTAACAGGGGAAACCATACTGGCTGTTGATTGATCAAGGGCAAAGTTTTCTCTTAGATTAAAGGAAAGAGATGCCAAAATAGGAATAGAGCCTAAGGAGTGGAGCGTATCCATAGAAGCATCTTGAGGATCGCCAATAATTACTCTGAAAGGAGAGGCAGCTCCAAAAAAAGTAACACTAATAAGAGAAAGAGGTGGTGAAGGAGAGACATCTGTAAGTGGCTGTGCCCCTTCTTGGGAAGGTAGAGACTCAGTCCTTTGCTACTCCAAGGGCCTGTCATCTATCTCCATTTACTGAGCTACCTGCTCTTGGGAGCTATGTTCTCTAGCTCCCTTAGTCATCAATTTTGGCTCTTTAACAACTTTTGACTTTTTGGAAACAAAGATGATTTTAGGCTTGTGAGGCCTAGATGGAGAAGGAACATCACCTTTGTTCTTGGTCTTATTTTCTACTTTCTTTCTCATTTTTGCTTAAAACTCATCCTCTGATCCTATAATAAACTCTTTCAATATGATCCCTTTGGCTACTAACCAATCATTGGTGTTAGCTAATATTGGTTCAAATCTTTTCCTCAAAGAAGTTAATTCTTTCTAAGACCACTGAACTAAAGGAAGAGGGGAGTCAGCAACCTTCTCAACCAGGTACTTGTTGTTGATAATGTTTTTGTCATCTACCAGACTGGGGGGAATCTCTATAAGCCCTAAATATTTGATCTGCTCCAGGGTCAACCTGCTGTAGTCCATTTTCCTAAATTTTTTGGCTGTTTACAGGTCTACCCAGATGTCTTTGATCATAGGCTCATGAAACTGAGTCTTTCTTCTGATCATGTCTTTGACACTCCTATAGTCAAAGTTATCCCTTATTTTGAATTGTTTCATAATAACTAGTTGCATCTCCATCTCCATGACCTTGGCTTTAGCTACAATTAGAATCGAGTATCTGTCAATTTTGATTGAAAACCTGAAACTTGGATTTTTCAGTTCCATCTACCTAGTGTGTTGGACAACCATTTGTCTACACAACTCCATCAGAACTAACTTATCAAAAGGAAACTTGGGGAGCATATAGGAATAGCCTTGGAAAAAGCCAACCCCAAGATATTAGGAGGGAAATTGTAGGAACATACAACCATAGTCATTGACGACCGCCTAGGCTTCATCAGATATTCTCTTTTGTTCAAGCTGAGGGTTGAAGAGGCACAAAAATACCATGAAGAAGGCATCATTTACCCATTTAAAATGGTGGATTGATCCTTGTAGTGTTAACTAAGGGTAATATGAGTAGACTAAGGTGGTTTTCTTGTCTCCTTCAGTTGTCAAACCTGGAAAGGTTCGCATAGAGGCTGTAATGTACACCAGGTACGAAGTCATGTAGAATTTAGAAGTAGCTTGTACCTTGGTCATTTGCTTATGAAGAGCATTGCTAATCTGCTCACCCCAGAAGATGACCTACTTACCTTGGAGGATTATTTTGATGAAAGGGTAAATCCACTCATGAAATTGTGAAGAAGAAGGCAGGCCTTGTACCCTACTGAGGAGAGTAATCAAGTCACCAACCTCTTCAATGAAATCACTCCTTAGGAAATTTCATGGCCATCTGGATAAATTATTTTTGGGGGTCTTCAGCCACCTGCTATTCATTACCTTCTTTTCCCTCTTGAGATCTTTGTCATACTCTTTCTGTGCTTCTATGAAGTTAATCCTCAGTACTTCAATAGCAGGAGGGCACATGAAGACTTTGTCAATGAATTTAGGGCCTAGCTGAATTATTACGTTACCATTGGCATCTGAGATTGATCTGGTCTCTTTGTTGTAGAATTGGGTGTAGTGGAGGATGAACTTTGTATGATGTGCTACCACTGGGAAAGTGATAACCAGATGAATGTTGCTCTCGATGATCCTCCTCATTTTAGAGCTCAAGTTTGTCACCTTGGTTCTAGTCACGAACTCAGCCATATCTATGTGGCCAATCTCTGTATCTCTAATGTCGTCAACATTAGATGTGATCAAAAAGATGCCCTGGTATCGGTAATTCATGGCCTTTGACTTCTTCAGAGAAGCCTCAATAATTAGAACTAGTCTTGATGAAGCAGGTGCCGATGAACAAAAATCTTTAGAGGGTACTGCAATCATGATCGTGCAATTAGGGAACAATGGGAAAATTGGGGAATTCGCACGTTGGGTGATCATGACCAAGGAAGGGCACTTAAAAGGGCTGGGTTGAAAAATGAGGGAAAAAGGGGAAGAAGAGAAAGAAAGAAAATGAAAGAGGAAAATTTCTTGAACTTGGAGAAATTTGGAGGAAAAATGCAAGGGTAGCAAAATTTGCCGCCCAAGCATGTGGAATGAACTGCATGCACGAGCGGTGAATTTCACTACCCTTGCATGCAAGAGGGAGGAGGAAAAGACATGGGTGGCAAATTTTGCCGCATGTGCATGAAAAATTGTCAAAGAAGAGTAGGGGCAAAAAAAATCATTGCCCTTACATGTTTGCCTGGAATGTGCAGGGGATAAAATTTGTTACTCCTACAGACATGACTTGCATTAGCGATAAATTTTTTTGCCCCTACAAGTCAATGTGGAGATCATGTATCAGTGGAAAAATTCACCACTGATGCATGCGAATGGAGCAGCAAGGGAAACACAGACAACAAATTTTGCTGCCTATATAGGTTCAGACAAGAAACCCACAGGGATGGGAGGGCGGCAAAAATTGCTATCGACGCATATAGAGGAACCCTGGAAGGCTGATGGGGAAGGATGGAAAAAAAATAAGATCGAAAGTAAACTAAAATAGAAGAATAAATTATGCTAAATACAAAATCTACCCAGGAAAATACACACGTTACAAGCTCAAATCTGCCAAAGCACACTTTTACCCATTTACTGGATCATCCAAAGGCAAAAAGTAGGAGGAGGAGAGGAAGAATGAAGCAAAATGAGGTTAAAACTAGATTTAATGGGGTGAAAATTGTCCCCAACAACCCAGTGCACACTACAATAAATGTTGTGCATAAAAACTGAGGTAGTGTAGGGGCAGCAAAATTTGCCACCCTTGCACTAAAAAATAGAAGAGACATGTAGGGGCGGCAAATTTTGTTGCTCCTACATGTGAGAGATAGAAAAAATATAGGGGTGGCAAATTTTTTTGCCTGTGCAGGTCAAGATGCGGGGTCGACAAATTTTTCTACTCCTACATTTTAAAGGTAGAAATGCACTGGCGACAAAATTTGCCACTTGTGCATGAAAATGGAAGAAAAACACTAATGCTAAAAAAAGTAGATTTTGGTCCCCTGGTCGTATCGAGACCATAACAACCTTCACATTTTGAGGAAAATGTAATGAAAATATGTTACAAATTTTGAACAGTGCAGTTGGGCCAAGACGAGAATGAGAAAAATTCGTCTCAAAAATAGACTTAGAGAGACAAAAGGTGAAACAGACAAGTTTCACAGGGGGTTGATTCCAAAAATGAGCTAAGCTAATTTTGGAAACAACAGCTAGCTCTTGTTGAGGAACTTTCGTTAATCAAATCAATCAATGGGAGTAGAAACCAGTCTCTAAGTGCCTTCATCCAAGCCATTGGGCTACGGAGTCAGGCTAAAAATGAAAGAAAATAGACAAAATGTAAAAGCTATACATATATACAAATGGACCCATCTAAGCTTCAAGGGTTAAACAGCTTCAAATGTTGCCCACTATGAGGTAGTGTAAATGGCATTCCATCTTGGTACTCTAGCAAGAAGCTAGCCTCACCACAGAGCTATCAAATGGTGAATAGACCTCTCCATAAGGAGTCAAATTTGCCATGCATTCCCTTCGGTTCTCGCCTCTTGTCCCACAACAAGACTTGATCTATGACTCAAAATTCATGAACCTTAGCTTTTTTATCAAAAAGTTTCTTCACTTAGTTCTGATGTGCCATAATTTGATCCACCACCATGGTTCGATACTCATTTAGTTCAGTTAGACACATGATTTTTTTATCGACTGAACTTTTGAAGGTTGAGTTTTCAATTACTTTGGCTAACATGAGCATTGGTAGTTCTAGGGTGATGGGGATCTCTGCATTCAAGCCATACAAAAGTTGAAAAGGTGACATGCCTATGGCCCTCTTGGGAGTAATCTTATCTACCCATTAAAGCATCAAACAATGCCTTGTGCCAAGTCGTCTGATTATCGTCTACCAATTTCTTGATAATAGTGACCAAGTTCTTATTGCTCAATTCTACTTGGCCATTTCCCTGGGGAAAATAATCTGAAGTGTGGGATAGGGTAATCCCATAGTAAAAATAGAATTGAGTCATTTCATGTGAATAAAAACAAGTTGCATTATCTGTTACAATTTTAAGTGGGACCCCAAACTGGGAGATAATATTTTTCTTAAGAAAATTGCACACCACTTCAGATGTAGCGTGCTTGGTTGGGATGACTTCCACCCACTTGGTAAAGTAATCAATCACCGTGATGACATAATCATGTCTAAAACTTGAAGATGGGTTGACTGTGCCAATGAAGTCAATACTCCACTGCTGAAAAAGCTCCTCGATTACTACTGGCTTGAGAGGCAATACAACCAGTTTAAGCTTCCCAATGAACTATTGACACAATTCGCACCTACACACCCATCTATAGGCATCTTAAAATAGCATGGGTCAATAGTATCTTGCTCACAAAATTTTGTGCACTGTCACCAGTGCAAAAAAATGTCCTCCACAGGTTAAATTGTGGAAAGACTCTAAGACTTTATCTTGTTGCACCTTATCAACACAACGAAGAAATGCCCCATCCAAGTTTCTTTTGTACAGACCATTATCTCATAGAACATAACTACCAGCCTTTAACTTAACATTCCATTTCTCCTTATAGGAGAGATGAGTGAGACACTCACCATATGTCAAAAAATGGGCAATGTCAAAATACCACTCATCAGTGGTGGTAACAAAGAGGACCACATACATGTCTTCAATCTCTATTTCTTCACTTTTTGCTTCATTTGGAATGTTATTGATAATAAACTGACAAAGACCCTTTCCTTGCATGAGTTTGGTAGGTTTAATGTCCAGATTAAACTCTTAAATCTTGGTGATCCAATTATCCCTCTTTGTATCAAACTCCTGTTGAGTCAAAATGGACTTCACTGTTGTATCAGGCATGAGAACTTTGGTGTGTGAGTTTAAGATATAAAACTTGAAATGCTTGACTGATTTGACCACTGCATATGCATGTTTCTCCATGTTGAAATATTTTATCTCATGAATCTTAAGTGGACAACTCATGAAGGAAATAAGAGATTCCATGCCTTCTTAGTTTGGTTGAACTAAAATGGCTAAAAGTGTATGTTCAGAGGCATAACTGTATATTTTGAAGCTTTTGGTGTAGTCTAGAAAAACCAAAATTGGTGCACGAGTAATTGCTTCCTTGATGTCTTTGAATGCTGATTTGCCCTCAATAGTCCATGTGAAGGTAGCATTGCCTTTCATCATGTTGACAATGTGGCGAATCTTCTCAGCGAACTCAGGAATGAATCTCCAAAGAAAATTCACCTTTTTGAAGAAAGAGTGAACCACAGTTTTGTCGGTAGGCAGAGTAAGTTCCTGGATGGACTTGACCTTTTTCGAGTCAATTTTAATACCTTCTCAAGACACAATGTGTCTGAGAAGTTTCCCTTTAGTCACCTTGAAAATAGATTTCTTTGGATTTAGAGAAATACCATTCTGATGACAACGTTCCAGTATTCTTTACAAATGGTGGACATGGTCAGAATGATGCTTTGAAAATACTATCAAATCATTCAGGTACACTACAATGAACTTACCCATTTCATCCTTGAAAATGAGGTCCATCGCTCTTTCAAATGTGGCACCTACATTTATCAGACTGAAAGGCATTCTTTGATAGGTAAAGGTGCCCCAAGGTGTGGTGAAGGCAGTCTTATTCTGATCTACTTTTCTGACTTTGACTTGATTGTACTCTGAGAAACCATCTAGCATTGATAACATTTTTGAACCTGTTAGCATTTGTAGAACTTGATCCATGATAGGGAGAGGTTAGTTATTTTTTAAAGATAACTAATTCAAGTTCTTAAAATCTACGCAGATTAAAATTTCACCATTCTTCTTTCTGACGGGCACTATGTTGGCAACCCATGTAGAATGATAGATTGGAAAAATTATCTAGGCATCAATAATTTTTTGTATCTCAACTAAAATAGTACCTGAGATTTTTAGATTATATTGCCTAGACTTTTGCTTGTAAGGTATAGAGTTTGCCTTAAGAGGAATGTCGTGGCGAATGTCATTTGGCTTGAGTGATTTTAAGTCATCATAGGAATAAGCCAAGACGTCTATATATTGGCAGAGTAGATTAGCAAGCTTAAATCTCTCTTCGAGAGTGCAGTATTTCCCAATGTTTACAATCTTAAGATCTCCCTTGGTTCCCAAGTTTACCTGATCAAAATCCTGAGAGGAGTTTGAATCTATTAGCTATTGTTTAATAAACCTGTCATGGTTATCAAATAATTTCTCTAGAGAAACTAGGCCTTTGAAAATCTTATTCCCTTTAAGCTACAGAAAATCCTCACCTATGTTTGCATTTGATTCAGAAGTTTCTTTAGATTCTCAGAGTTCACTAGCTTCAAAATGCAATTGTTTGAAGCTATCATTTTGCTCCAAGAAGGCAATGATTTGATCGTCGTTGTTAAATACTTGCCAATGGCCAAAATTATCAGGTACACTTGGTCAAAAGACCAGTTTAATAGTGTACTTATCTCTTTTAAAATCTAGGTGGGGAACCAAGAGAGTAGCAGAGACATCTAATGCATCCACCCGATCATTGAATTCTCGTGGAATGGTAGAGATGTTGAAAGCGTCAAAATTTTCAATTTAGTCCCAGACAAGATTACGATAGTGGAGTAATCTTTTATTTTTGGTTTGATAGAGGTTTCTTACCTGGCAAACCACCAATTTGATGTCTCTTTTAGCATAGAGTAGCTTAATGCTCTTTTCTCTGGCAGCCTGTAATCCAAGTAACAGAGATTTGTACTCAATTGTGTTGTTGGTGTTGTTAAACTGCAACTTGTAGGACAAAGAAACAATATCTCCTTGAGGAGATACCAACACAACCCCAGCTCCCAAACTGGTAGAGGAGCAGCTGCCATCAAATTCTAAGGTCCATACCTCATTAGACATAGCTTTTTTTTAAAAAATTCTTCACTTGGGAGAAGAGGTTCTTTCGTGTGTTCATTTTGCTTTATCGATTCTCCCGCTGTGTCAATTGAACACATTTCCAAGTTTCCACTTGTAGGAGTTTCATCAGATGCCTCATGGATCTCATCCGTAGATAAGAAGTAATTTCCCATGCTAGAAGACTCAAATAAAATTTGAGTTTTTGGTGCTGATGATCGGGTGACTACATATCTTGCCTCTTTTTCAAGAAGCAATTTCTTCATAACACCTTAGATTGGGATTCTCGCCTCTGATAAGTCCATGCTTATCTCGCCTCTAACATCTTTGTAGAAATTTTGCCCTAGCAAGATGCTGTAAGAGGTTGCAATATCGGCCACTAGAACCGTCATTTTTATCCTCTTTTCTGGAAAAGTTGTGAAAACAAATTAGGCATCTTTTATCTGATCAAGGTGTGGAACTTGCTTATTTTCTATAAAAAAACACCTCCCAAAAGTTTTGGTCAAAGTTAGGCCAAGACAATCTACCACCTTGGCTGGCATGACATTATCTGAGGCTCCAGAGTCTATTATGCAATTACTCAGTTTGTAACCATTTATTAGTAGAGAAACATAAAAAAGTTCTATTTTTCTAGGAGCAACAAGAGGAGTCATGACAAGATTATTTTGGGTGGATTTATCTTTGGGGGGATCATGAATGGCTTTTGAAGAATCTTGTCCTATGGAGATAGCGTTATTTTTTACATATTCTGCCAACCTATCAAATTATTTAAGATTGACTCTCAAATACTCAATTTCTATTATTTGAATCTTAGTTTTCCTAGCGTGATCAATTATATCAAATAATTGAAAAGAATTTGAGATAGAGGAAGAGGGTCCATCATCTGGGTCTTTAGTGGGTGTGGCACTGGTCTGAGCAATAGAAGTGGAAGGTATGGGGCGGTTGGAGGTACTTACTTTTTTGTGAATTACTTGATCTTTTGATTGAGGAGGCAGTGGAGTCCTATGTTTAGCGATGGAGACCACCTGTCGAGGTTCTTCTTCTTCTTTCCCTTTGTCAGCCTGTAGAGCTGACTGGTTTTGAGATCTGATAAAAATAGCATAGGATCTATCCAACCCTTCTCCTTTACTTCCAACTTCGTCCTGGTAATCCATGAAACCAATATTAGAGTCGCCAGCTAATTCTTCTTCCTACTCATCAAAGAGATTAACATCATCTTGTTGGCCCAACTGAGGTTGGAGTGAAAATTCATGTTCAACCTCTAGATAATTGACCATTGAATTGGCAGGTGCCACTTTGATGGCCAGTTTCCCTGGAGGTGGAGGTAGGCAACTTGGTTGCCCTTGGTTTCAGGTAGCATTGCCTTGATATTGCTGATTCTAGAACGTTCTCTTAGACATATCTCAGTAGGTGGGAATAGACGTACCTTGGGCTATTTGTCTCTTCACAGCTATCAGTTTATTTATCAATTTTTTTACCATAGGATCTATAGTGCATGTAGAAGAGCTTTTAGCAGATGAAGAGAATCTATTTTTACTAGAGTCTTTTTTGATCTTACCTGCCAGGATAAGATCATCCTCAATCTCAGTAGCCAAATTTTGAGCCAATGTGAGATCCATAGGGCCAGCTCACCTCAACAAGAAACTTACTTCAGGAAGTTGTGAGTTAATAAAAAATCACTTAAGATTCTCTGGCGTGGGTTGAGTGACAGTTGGAATCCAGTTCCTTAACTTGTTGAATTTGGCTATGAAATCCCTCATGGGTTCTTGGGATTCTTTTTTCATCTGTGTTAGCTGTGCTAACAAGGTGTGTGCATCTTTAGCAGGTTTACATCTAGATTCAAATTTAGACTTTAATGTATTTTAGTCAGTTATAGTTTGAGCTTGAAGGTGATAAAACCAATCTACGGTAGTGCCTTGTAGAGTTTCTACAAAAAGTCTCACTGCTACATCCTCAAATTCTACACTGATTACGCCACATGCTATGGAGAATGTGGTAATATGCTCATCGGGATGAACCTTCTCATCACCAAAAAACTTGGGAATTTTTTTTCTAGAACTACGAGGTAGTTCATGCAAGGGTGGGGTCAAATTAAGAGGACCAAAGGAATTGCCCCACATGCCTTGAGCCATTATGCTAGGATGATTAAATGGTGGGATAACAAAACTTGGTGGGGTATTTATAGGTAGGGCACTATTAACAATAGGAAAAGATGTTCTACTTTGTGTTGGTGACTCGATAAGGTTAGGAGGAAGACTCCTAGATCGTTGGCGGAAAGGTGGTGGGGGAAACAAATTAAAATTGCTCTGCTGTGCCAACTCAAACATGGAGTCAAAAACACCCTTAGATATCTAGCTTCTTATGTAGCGTGGAGTTGCCAGATTTCAAATGAAAAAGGGACTAAAACTTCTTCAAGTTGAAGCTTGAGGCTTCAACATGCACGTTCGTGGTCCCCAACAGAGTCACCAAAAAGCTGTTGGGTGAATATTTTGTCATCAACTAACTGATGACAAAATGGGTATATCAACCACAACATAGGGAGATTTATGCCACGAAAAGTGTGGGTTTACCAAAACTGGATGAGGTAAATCTCTTCTCTCATCAAGGGGAGGTTTCATATGAATATTTATACGCTATATGTATATATAATTAAGCAAAAAATAATACTTGGGGTGGTATAAGAACATCCATCTCTCTTTTTTCAGAGGTGATGTCCAAGGAACAAGAGAGAGAAATCCTAGTCATTGGCCAACAACATTCCTCTTCTTTTAGGAATGGTATCTAGCGTAGAGCAAAAAATCACTTGAAGTAAAAAAGTTCACAAGGAAACTTGCGTAAGCACAAAGTCTTCTGTAGCTTCCTTCACTGATTTGAAACAAGCGTCACCGTAGAGTGAAACAAAGCACAATGTCTTCATCCAAAATTATAAAGGATAAAAAAGATCACCAAGATAAAATTAGCTCAAAGTCTTTCTTATATCTTTTAGAAATGCCCTTAGATAATATCAACACACACACTTTGCTTATTAAATCAAACAAATAAGAGATTATCAGGAAAGAGGACTTAAGAACTATTTCCTAAATAACATAGATAAATTCAACACAAAGTCTAAAATAAACTTGCTTCTCATTCATTCAAAAAAATATGATTTACAAGTTGATCACAAAGTCTCAAAAAGTGTCTCAATTTCAGTAGAATTTTTGCTCTCAATTATCAGAGATCAATTTACAAAAGAGGTCTCCACAATATATAGTGAAAAACCTTCAAAATTAAAAATATTATAATAAAAATATCTAAGTCAAAGATGAGTTATCTTTGACTTTGAGATATTTTTCCAGATTTTTTACGTGTAATTACACATTACAAAATTGCATGCACTTTTTCATTACAAAAGTGCATGAGAAAAGAAGAAGAGAGAAGGGGAAAATATTTCAGCTCTTGCCACTAGACTTCTTCAGATGAGCATCGTACATAGTAATAGTTGCCTGAATTCCTCTACTATCTGGTGCAATGGTGTTCTTGAAGATGACTCTAGCTCTGACTGTAACATCATTCAATGTTGTGATTGCCTTAGCATGATTAGTTAACTTGGATCTCAAATTATCCAGAGTTAACTGAGTATCTAAAATATTGGCCACAAAAGTCATTGAGAAGGCTTTCTCTTCAAAATCTCTCTGAATCATACCCTTAAATCCTTGGATCATCTCTTTGGCTGAGAGAAATTGATTATCCCTGGTGGTGAGGTCTCAAGGTAGTTCTTCCAATCTATTCAACAGGCATGTATCACTTTTCTCACTAGCATCTTTAGAAGACTCAAGATCTTCGATGAGCTCTTTGAGTACCTGAATCCTATATATAAGTGATTCCTTGATCTCAACATAGGAATCTTTGCTAAAAATAATGCCGATGGATATTAAGGTGCTTTTCTTTAGATCCTTTATTTCCATCCACTTGTCGAGATATTTCTCTGCACTGTTAATGTCCTGAGAGATAAGAGAGACAAGGTCTTCTAAATATGTTCTCAGCTTCTTCATCTTGTCTATCTTTTCAGAAACCTCTGTAAGTAAGAAAATTCCCTAAGTGTGCATCTTTATAATATAATCCTCCAGCACTTTCCCTTTTATATAGGTTCTCTCTACTTTCTAGATGACATGGTCATCTATAGAGAAGGCTTCTGGAGTTGCCACTTCAGAGGGAAGGCTGAATTTCCTTATTACTACCATCAACTATTCTGTGTTAGCCTTATAGTAGTCCTTCATCTCCTTTTCTCTATCAAACTTCTAGACCATGATGTCCATTGCAGACTGTAGATCACTTTTCACACCTTCATAAGTAACTTTTCCAAGTTCCACATGAGAGATGAAATAGCTGCTCATGTCAAAACCTTCAAGGGTTACGTCTTGCGGTGGTTTAGCTATTTATATAAATTTATGCCCCTTTTCCTCAACCAATTTTGAGAAGATCCTTGGTTTTTTTAGAGGCCTTAGCTTTTACCGGCGCTATCTTGCTAAAATCAAAGTAATTTGCAGAGATGGATAGCTTCTTTCTTTTAGGTGTGAAAGCTGACATCTAAGGAGGGAGAGAAGAAGTATCTATTATGGCAATGGTCCCTACAACTGGTGTTATTGTGGTTACATATGCACTGCTAGTGGTAATGGTGGTTGTAGTAGGAGTAATAGGGGAAACCATACCAACCATCGATTGATCAAGGGCAGAGCTTTCTCCTAGATTGAAGGAAGGAGATGCCAGACTAGGAATAGAGTCTGAGGAGTAGAGAGTATCTCCAGAAGTGTCTTGAGGATCGCCAATCATTACTCTGAAAGGAGAGGTAGCTCTAGAATAAGTAACAGTGATAGGAGAAAGAGGTGGTGAAGGAGAGACATTTGTAAGTGGTCATGCCCCTTCTTGGGAAGGTAGAGACTCAGTCTTTTGTTGCTCCGAGGGCCTGTCATCTATCTCCATTTGCTGAGCTGATTGCTCTTGAGAGCTTTGTTCTCCAGCTCCCTTAGCTATCGATTCTGGCTCTTCAAAAACTTTTGACTTCTTGGAAACAAAGATGATTCTAGGCTTGTGAGGCCTAAATGGAGAAGAAACATCACCTTTGTTCTTGGTCCTATTTTCTGCCTTCTTTCTCATTTCTACTTGGAACTCAGCCTCTGATCCTATAATAAACTCTTTCAGTGTGATCTCTTTGGCTAGTAACCAATCATTGGTGTTAGCCAATATTGGTTTGAATCTTTTCCTCAAAGAAGTTAATTCTTTTTGAGACCACTGAACTAGAGGAAGAGGAGAGTCATCAACCTTCTCAGCCAGGTACCTACTGTTGATAATGTTCTTGTCATCGACCAGATTAGGGGGAATCTCTGTAAGCCCCAAATATTCAATCTGCTCTAGGGTCAGCCTGCTGTAGTCTATTTTCCTAATTTATTCGACTATCTACAGGTCTACCTAGATGTCTTTGATCATAAGCTCATGAAATTGAGTCTTTCTTCTAATCATGTCTTTGACACTCCTATAGTCAAAATTGTCCCTTCTTTTGAATTGTTTCATAGTAACCAATTACATCTCTGTCTCCATGACCTAGGCTTTAGCTGCAGTTAGAATCAAGTATCTACCAATTTTGATTGGAAACTTGAAATTTGGCTTTTTTAGTTCTATCTGCCTAGTGTATATGACAACCATTTGTCTACACAGCTCCATCAAAACCAACTTATCAGAAGGAAACCTGGGGAGTATATGTCAGGAATCTAGAACAACAAACATGCTCTGATCCCACTTGTCAGGATGCGAAACCGGAAACATACAATTGATTACCAAACTTCAAACAACTTAATATGCGGAAATAACCAGATTCACCAAGTAACTAGAATTCAGAATAACACAGCATATGAGAGACAATACACAACTTGTATTAACACTTTATACAGAAAAGAATACAATAAAGAAGATGCCACTTCTTCTCCACCACCTTACAGAGGTTTCCCACACCTCAAGTGAACAGTAATTCTTCTCCCCAAAGCTCTCCCTCTCACAGGTCACAACACCCAACTCAAATACAGAGTTGATGTTCACCTCCCATGCTCCACGCATAACACAAGTGCTCCACGCACTCCACAAGCACTCCACGTGCTCCACAAGTACTCAAGGTACTTCAAGTAGATCTCCCATGAATCTGCAATACCCTGCACTTCAACAGACCATACTTATGGAAGGAACTTCCTTGCCTTCCTCTTGTTCTATCCGAGTACACACCTGTACTCCAAGTAGATCCTGCCTGATACTGCTCCCTGTTGTGTTGCTGTCTGTATGACCTTGCACACCTGCAAATCAAACAATGGTTCTATTCACCTGTGAACCTCGACCTTGCATACACATACACCTGCAGATCAACGATCTTACTTATCATGTAGATCTCCTATATAGGCCATGCAACTGTGACCAAGATCTTACACTCCTGAAGAACCCAGCTGGCTCTCCAATCCAACACCAACACACCTGGTACTGTGGCACTAGGAGGAACGCACCATTGCTCTACCTCACACACAGAAGGAGCTTATAATTATGCTCTCTTACTCCCTAGCACACATTTCCAATACAACCATGAGTCTATTATATAGATCTCATCCAAACAATAATTAGACATCTAATTACAATAATTAGATCCGCAGCTATGAGTCTAAAATTAGCACTCATCATGCAAACACTTGGTTCGTTAGCTAACTGGCCGTAAATAGCTCGCAGTCGAACCACACAGGCGACCGACGTCGGTCCCTGTCTGCCTAGAGGTGACCGACGTCGGCCGATATATGACCGACGTCGGTTGCTTCCCTTTGCTATCCTACCGACGTCGGCTGATCAGACCGACCCCAACTTCTCTGCAATCTTCAGCAACCTCCTTTCCTATTTGCATCAGTGAAGCTTTTAGCTCCACAATCCTAACAATCTCCCACTTGGAGATAAACAGCTGCACTGTACCTGTACCTGTACTCTGTCTAATCTGTTTCCTGGTTTGTATCCCTCTTCAAGCTCCCACCTGAAGACAACACACCACACAACCTGTGATGTACCACCTGTCATCCGAGTACCCTGCCACATCCGAACCTACAACACCAGGTAGTGAAGTCCTGACCCTGCATAGCAACACCTGCTGCCGGTCCCTCTCAGAAAACCTGAGAACCCACTTCCCCGAATTGGCTCCTAACTCTGACAGCTCCCACTGCATGGGAATATTCAGGTCTATACCAGACCTCATGTGATTTCGGACATTGTACCTGTCCAGCCCTTAGTGTGCTCCGGTTCTGTATCCCGAACCTCGCCAACACCTGATTCACATCAGCTCCCACTCGAGACAAAATCAACCAGTGATCTCCATGCCTCCCATGTCAAAGAATTCCGCTGCTCCAAACTCCTCATGACATGCCACTGAACTAACCTTACCCTTAGCTCAGCAAAACCCTGTATGTACACTCCTGCTAGCTAGCATACTATCCACATACAGCAACAGAATGATGTCATGACTCATCATCCCCCTGGTAAGACAAACCACAGTAGTTACCTGACACTGACTGAAGCCATGCTTCGTCCTCCACCTGTCAAAACCTGTACCACTGTCCTGCAGCTCCACAAGACCATATACCTGATCTTCCGTCTCACGTATCCGTTCTCTCTATTCTTCTACTAAGGCATCCATTCGTCTCTGTGCTCTTATCCAGCTGGCAAACCTACCAAGACACCCGTCTGGTTCTGCATCATAAACCTGCCAAGCTCACACCTGTTTCCTGGATCCTTCCTGCTATACAATCAGCAACAAGTATGAAGAAGAGGAACAACGAATTTGAGGGCCTACTTGCGCCTTTAGTCCTCTGTATGGGTGTTTGAGACTCCTTGACAGCTTGCTGTCCACCCAAAATTCATTTACAGTGACCGACCTCGGTCACTCCACAGTCTGCATCCGACCGACGTCGGTTCTCATGCGTCTGTACCTGACTACCAACCTGCCTGCGCTGGTGTCCCTGCTGCCGATGTCGGTCCTCCAGACCGACATCGGTCTTACATACTGCCGACGTCGGTCCCATGACCGACGCCGGTCTTACCCTGCCTGACACTGCCGGCTTCGGTCTGCACATGACCGACATCGGCACCTGTCTGTTCGACGCCGGTTCCTCTTGACCGACATCGGTGTCTGTGTTCGCCTGTGAGTGATGACTTTTTATCTGCGAGCTCCTTTGGATCAAAACCCATGTCCAAACTGCCCTGCTCAGATGTATCCAGCCTCATCCACTGAACTCTGTCCGCCATCTCCTCCAAGAACACCAAGGCTTTCCAGTTCTTAAGCCTATCAAATATATCTGTCTTCCGCTTAAGAACAAGCATCTCCTTCCTGCTCATGTGACCAAGCCTACGAAGCCACGTCTCCGCAACAGAAGAAGAATCAGTAATATAAACAAGTAGATAAAGTATACCTGTTTTCTTACCACCAGCTAATTCAAGTGCTACCGCTGTGAGAGTTCTTGTGCATCTCTCATCACCCAATTTTTTTGAAGAAATTAGCCATATCTCCAAACCTGGGACCTGCATGACCTTCATCAACACCTGTGTGTTGGCCGTCTGCAATTTCAGCTTCACTTCCCCTTTGCCAATTCTTTGGCAAGGCTTACCAGCTCCTCTACCTGGGGCTGCATGGAAAGAGGCAACCGAATCTTTTATCCAAGATTCAACTTTATCCAAGAAACCTGCAAACACATCCTGTGCAACAACACCTGCTACATCTGTGTCTTCAGTTTCTTCATGCTGATCTGTTACCAACCAACAATCTTCTTTTACCTGCTCTTTCTTTCCATCAGACCGTGAGTAATCGTCTGTGCTTTTCAACTCCTCCATTCTTAGCTTACTTTGATCTGCCGTTGCTCTACTCCCACTCAATCAGAAAACTCTGAGAGTGCCCTGTAATCAAAAACACAACCTGCTTCTTGCAACCTTAGCTCTGATACCACTTGTTGGTATCGAGCTAAGAACCTACAACCAAGGCTCTGATACCACTTGTCAGGAATCTAGAACAACAAACATGCTCTGATCCCACTTGTCAGGATGCGAAACCGGAAACATACAATTGATTACCAAACTTCAAACAACTTAATATGCGGAAATAACCAGATTCACCAAGTAACTAGAATTCAGAATAACACAGCATATGAGAGACAATACACAACTTGTATTAACACTTTATACAGAAAAGAATACAATAAAGAAGATGCCACTTCTTCTCCACCACCTTACAGAGGTTTCCCACACCTCAAGTGAATAGTAATTCTTCTCCCCAAAGCTCTCCCTCTCACAGGTCACAACACCCAACTCAAATACAGAGTTGATGTTCACCTCCCATGCTCCACGCATAACACAAGTGCTCCACGCACTCCACAAGCACTCCACGTGCTCCACAAGTACTCAAGGTACTTCAAGTAGATCTCCCATGAATCTGCAATACCCTGCACTTCAACAGACCATACTTATGGAAGGAACTTCCTTGCCTTCCTCTTGTTCTATCCGAGTACACACCTGTACTCCAAGTAGATCCTGCCTGATACTGCTCCCTGTTGTGTTGCTGTCTGTATGACCTTGCACACCTGCAAATCAAACAATGGTTCTATTCACCTGTGAACCTCGACCTTGCATACACATACACCTGCAGATCAACGATCTTACTTATCATGTAGATCTCCTATATAGGCCATGCAACTGTGACCAAGATCTTACACTCCTGAAGAACCCAGCTGGCTCTCCAATCCAGCACCAACACACCTGGTACTGTGGCACTAGGAGGAACGCACCATTGCTCTACCTCACACACAGAAGGAGCTTATAATTATGCTCTCTTACTCCCTAGCACACATTTCCAATACAACCATGAGTCTATTATATAGATCTCATCCAAACAATAATTAGACATCTAATTACAATAATTAGATCCGCAGCTATGAGTCTAAAATTAGCACTCATCATGCAAACACTTGGTTCGTTAGCTAACTGGCCGTAAATAGCTCGCAGTCGAACCACACAGGCGACCGACGTCGGTCCCTGTCTGCCTAGAGGTGACCGACGTCGGCCGATATATGACCGACGTCAGTTGCTTCCCTTTGCTATCCTGCCGACGTCGGCTGATCAGACCGACCCCAACTTCTCTGCAATCTTCAGCAACCTCCTTTCCTGTTTGCATCAGTGAAGCTTTTAGCTCCACAATCCTAACAGTATATAGGGATAACCTTGGAAAAAGCCAACCCAAAAATAGTAGGAGGGAAATTATAGGAACATACAGTCGTAGTCATTGACAACCACCCAGGCTTCATCAGATATTCTCTTTTGTTTGAGCTGAGGGTTGAAGAGGCACAAAAATATCATGAAGAAGGCATCATTTACCCTCCTAAAATGGTAGATTGATCCTTGTAGTGTTAATTGAGGGTAATATGAGTAGACTGGGGTGGTTTTCCTGTCTCGTTTAGTTGTCAAACCTGGAAAGGTTCACATGGAGGCTGCAATGTACACCAGGTATGAAGTCATGTAGAATTTCAAAGTAGCTTGTACCTTGGTCAGTTGCTCGTGAAGAGCATTGCTGATCTACTCACCCCAAAAGATGACCAACTTACCTTAGAGGATGATTTTGATGAAAGGGTACATCCACTCATGGAATTGTGAAGAAGAAGGTAGGCCTCGTACCCTGTTGAGGAGAGTAATCAAGTCACCAACCTCTTTAATGAAATCACTCCTCAAAAAATTTCATGGCCATCTGGATAAATTGGTTTTGGGGGTCTTCAACCACCTGTTATTCATTACCTTCTTTTCCCTCTCAGGATCCTTGTCGTACTCTTTCTGTGCTTCTATGAAGTCAATCCTTAGTACTTTAATAGCAGGAGGACACATGAAGACTTTGTCAATGAATTTGGGGTCTAGCCAAATTATTACATTGCTGCTAGCATCTGAGACTGATCTAGTCTCTTTGTTGTAGAACTAGGTGCATTGGAGGATGAGCTCTATATGATGTGCTACCACTGAGAAAGTGACAATTAGATGAATGTTACTCTCAATGATTCTCCTCATTTTAGAGCTTAGGTTTGTTGCCTTGGTTCTAGTCATGAACTTGGCCATATCTACGTGACCAATCTCTGTATCTCTAATGTTGTCAACATTAGAGGTGACTAAAGTGATTGAAAAGATGCCCTGGTATCGGTACTTCATGGCCTTTGATTTCTTCAGAGAAGTCTCAGTCATTAGAACTGGTCTTGATAGAGCAGGTGCCAACGAACAAGAATCTTCAGAGGGTACTGCACTCCTAATCATGTAATTAAGGAATAATGGGCAAATTAGGAAATTTGCATGTTGGGTGATCATGACCAAGGAAGGGCACTTAAAAGGGCTGGGTTGGAAAATGAGGGAAAAAGGGGAAGAAGAGAAAGAAAAAAAATGAAAAAGAGGAAAATTTCTTGGAGTTAGAGAAATTTAGAGGAAAAATGCAAGGGCGGTAAAATTTGCCTCCCAAGCATGTGGAATGAACTGCATGCACGGGTGGCAAATTTTGCCACCCTTACATGCACGAGGGAGGAGGAAAAGACACAGGCGGTGAATTTAACCACCCGTGCATAAAGAATTATCAAAGAAGAGTAGGGGTGGCAAAAATTACTGCCCTTGCATGTTCACCCAGAATGTGCAGGGGCTAAAATTTGTCACTCCTGTAGACATGACCTACATCGGTGGTGAATTTCACTGCCCTTACAGGTTAATGTGGAGAGCATGTATCAGTGGCAAAATTTGTCATCGATGCATGCGAATGGAGCAACAAGGGAAACATGGGTAGTGAATTTCATCGCTCATGCAGGTTCAGACAAGAAACCTGCGGGCAAGGGAGGGCGGCAAAAATCACCGTCGTCGCATGTAGAGGAACCCTAGAAGGCTGATAGAGAAGGGGGAAAAAAAATAAAAACAAGATCGAAAGAAAACTAAAATAGAAGAATAAATTATGCCAAATACAAAACCTACCTTGGAAAATACACGTGCTAGGAGCTCAAATCTACCAAAACACATTTTTACCCGTTCACTGGATCATCCAGAGGCAGAGGGTAGGAGGAGGAGAGGAAGAATGAAGAAAAATGAGGTTAAAACCAGATTTAATGGGGTGAAAATCATCCCCAACAACCTGGAATGCACTATAATAAATGCCATGCATGAAAACTGAGGCAGTGCAGGGGCAGTGAAATTTGCCGCCCTTGCACTAAAAAATAGAAGAGACATGCAGGGGTGGCAAATTTTGCCGCTCTTGTATGTGAGAGATGGGAAAAATGTAGGGGTGGCAAAATTTGCTGCCCGTGTAGGTCAAGATGTAGGGTCGGCAAATTTTTCCACTCCTACATTTCAAAGGTAAAAATGCACTGGTAGTGAAATTTGCCACCCGTGCATGAAAATAGAAGAAAAACACTAACACTGAAAAAGGTAGATTTTGGTCCCCTAGTCATATTGAGACCATAACAACCTTCACATTTTAGGAAAAATGTAATGAAAAGATGTTACGAATTTCAAATGGTGTAGTTGGGCCAAGATGAGAACGAGAAAAACCTGTCTCAAAAATAGACTTAGAGAGACAAAAGGCAAAATAGACATGTTTTGCAGGGGGTTGATTCCAAAAATGAGCTAAGCTAATTTTGGAAACAATAAAAGGAAAGTCATCCTTTGGGAAAGCAAGGTTAAGGTCATAAAAGTCAATATAGAGGTGAAGTGCCCCTATGGGTTTAGTAATGGGAATGATGTTAGGAACCCATTGGGGATAGTCAATGGGTTTAATGAATTCAACAGAGAAGAGGCATTGAAGTTCCTCTTTGACTAGAAGGGTGATGTAAGGGTACATCCTACAAAGATTTTACCCAACAAGATTAGCATTAGGATGGGTGACAATGTTGTAGAGGGCTATGGAAGGGTCAATTCTGGGAATATCCTTTTAGGACCAAGAAAATGTTATTTTATGATCAAAAAAGGAGGGGTAATCCTATTGCTATATGGAATCTAAGGATTGACCAATCTTGATAATGTAAGGGTTATTCTAAGTACCCAAGTTGAAATCGATGGTTGATTTGTTCAACATGGTTGGTTCTTAGAAAGAAGAGATTTATGGATAGAAGAATCCCTCACATTGAGGTAGGTGAGAATGGAATCATCATCTTGATGTTGGATGGTGTTGATGGTAGGAGAATCATTCTCTACTATTTCAAGATGGATGAGAGGAAGAAATTTAGTTTGGTCATCCTTTTGATAAGTCAATGGGCCCAAACTAATAATATTGATAAAAAAATGTTAGGTGGGATGATATTGAAAACTCCTAACTTCAAAGGAGATGGGGTTAGTGAGGATATAATATCCTCATCAATGATGGTGGTGAGTTCTAGTGAATCAGTGGGTTCTTCTGATAGTATGAACCCAAGTATAAATAACTCATGAGGTTTTTGTGTTTTGATGGTAGGTAACTTGTGAGGTCTATGCTCATAACAACCTAGGCCAAATCCCTTCTAAGCATACCTATGGAGGTATGATTTGGCAAATGCTGGTTTGTCTAGATAAGAAAATTTAGATGTGAATGGTCAGATGGTAGAGGTAGCAGTGGAAGCGACAAGTGTGTAATCAAGTCCCCCATAGATTAAGCTGGTTTGATGGTTGGGAGGCCCAAAAGGGATGATAGTTCTAATTTTGGGGTCATAACTAGGATCATGGGTGAGGTTCCCATATTCTTGAAGAGTAGGGAAAACATCAAAGGATAACATATGATACTCATCCAATGAGAGACATTGGAACATGGGTTCCAAGGGGTCCTCTACGAGGATGTAGGAAGAAGGGATAAATGAGCTAGTTGAAGCTTCATCGATGGTAGGGGTGGAGGTGTTGTTGGTTTTGGTTGATGAGGTGGTATTGTTGTTGGTTTGTGGTGAGGTGGATGAAGGAGGAAGAAGAACATTTTTGGGTTTATATGTCATGTTACATGAGGTAAAAGGACTAGGGTTAGCTCTTATGGTAACAACTTGACCTTCATTTTCAAATTTAACACATTAGTGTAAGGTAGAAGGGACACAACTCATGTCATGAATCCAAGGGCATCCAAGTAAAACATTGTATTGGAACGTACCCTCTACAATGCAAAAGAGTTTTGTAATTATGTGAAGTCCCAAGTGGATGTGGAGGATGACTGCCCCTAAGGTAGTGGCCATAGTGTCATTAAAGGAGTGGAGGACTGTTGCAGTTTTTGACATGATGTTCTTAGGCAACTAAAGTTGGTCATAGGCATGAGAGGAGATAATGTTGATCATATATCCTCCGTAAATAATCACCCTTTTGATATGGGTTTGATTGATGTATACTGTGATGAAGAGGGGAGGATCAGGATCTTTAGAATGGACATAAGGTATTTCCAAATCCTAGAAGATGATGAAGGTAGAAAGTTGAAGGGCTCTGACAAAAGATGCAAGAGTTTGAGGATCTTTTGGTTGAACCTCTATTGATTTTAGGGCCTCTATAAATTCTTGGAGATGATGGGGAGAGGTGTTGATTAGTTCATAAAGGCTCATCTTCACCGATGTCTAGTGAAGTTGTTTTAACACCACTCGCTAGATGGATTTAGAAGGGTTGGAAGGAGAGGCACTCAAAATAGATATTTTGGGTTTTGGAGAAGGTGAAGGTAAAGGTGAGGGTGTGTTTTATTATTTTAGGAAATTATATATTTGATTCCTAAATAATAAGGCTCTAGAATATGGGAAGAATTCTAATTAAATTTAGTAAAATATAGGTTTATATCAATTTGATCAAATTAACTTGCATAAGGGAGAAGAACACTTATCTAGAAAAGTAAGATGATTTAGATGAGTTAGGGTTTGAGAACTCACATACAAGACTGAGATACTATTTAGAACCTGAATTTATCTTTCATTTTTTGATTGGACATGAGTGCTAGAAACAAGACACCTTGGTGTTTGGTGCTATAGTCCTTTCCTAATGCTATTGTCCTGAGGCAAAAAGCTTTATGGGTTTTATTCATCTACTTAGTATGGCCCTATGTATCAAATTTTAGGTCTTAAGAGTCACTAGAGCTCATTGTATGTATATTTCAATCTTCAGTATCTGTATTTGTCTACACACATGGAAACAACAAATAGATCAAAAGTGAAAGGTAGAAAAACTAGGTTAGGGGGAAAATGATCACATAATCAAGAACCCTTGTTGTTCTAATTGCTTCTTAAATTAACCCTCAAGCTAGGGTCTTAGATCTGATGTAGTTCTCCCTTAGGGAAAATGCATAATCAAAGCACATGACTGATGTAAGAATGAATTTTTCCTAGACCCTTCCTTGATCAATCATGCAAATCTATGTGTGATGTAGAGAAATTGAGTTATACTATTGATTGATTTTATTATGTCTAATGTGCCAAAATAATAAGTGTTAGATATAAAATGCCTTATGTAGTAATTTATATAAGAGGCTCATTATTTTGAATTTAGGAGCTTTATTCAAATTTGGCCAACATTGAAAAACTTAGGAATTAAGCAAAGAAGAGGGGTAAGACTCATCCTACAAAAGAAACTGACTGTTGGGATGAAATTTGCACTTGAACAACAATGCCAAAAATTGGACACCCTAGGTTTCATTACTGTAGTCCTATTTGGGCACTATTGTCTAGGGGTATGGGACCTAAAGGGACGGGTCCAGGCTTATAAGAGCTGCCTAGGTCTGAAAGGATTAAGTCTAGAAAGCTACGAATGACTAGGGATAAGCAAAGAGATGTCTATGGAATGTAGTAAGACTAAGACTAGTCAGACAAAGGACATGGCTAGATGTGAATAAAAGATCATATTCTCTAGTCATAGTCTCCTATGAAAGGACTATGAAAATACATGATATGTGTGTTTGCTTGACCAATTTAGGGTGTATACATTTCCCCCCCTTTTAATATAGTGATATAATGAAATGATGTACTAGAGTAAAATAAAGAAAGAAGATGCGTACCTAAACTTACTTATTTGAAGATAAGTGTGCTAAACAATGGTCCAACTTCCTCGATAAAGAAGTGGATGAGGAACTAAAATAGTGATTGAAGAAAGAAGGAATCCATGTAATAGATGCCCCCTATACTAAATTTGAATAATTCCTAGAGAAATAAGGAACCCCTATAATAAATTCTCCCTATACTGAATCTAAATAATGCCTAGAGAAAGAAGGAATCCCTGTAATAGATGCCCCTTGTATTGAATTTGAATAATGCCTAGAGAAAGAAAGAATCCCTATAATAGATTCCCCCTATACTGAATCTCAATAATGCTTGAAGAAAGAAAGAAACCTTATAATAGATTCCCCTTGTACTGAAGCTGAATAATCTGAACCAGATTTGAGAAGTGCTTAGAGGTCCAAAACCAATGTCTATCCCCTGTCCCACATAAACTCTTGGTCTAAGTTTGAGTAATATAATGGACCAATCACTAAAAATGATTGTATGGTCTAACTTGGTGACAACCTAAGAAATGCTTAGGTGTAAAATAAAAACTCTGGTAAATACGTAAGAAGAAATGACATGTCTTGCCATCCCAATCTATATAATCTTATAAGATGAAGGACATGAACATCTATGCCATGCACCCAAATTTGGTATGTGAGTGATGAATTTGGATAGTTTATAAATCTATATAACCATATGTGATATGATATATCGTGTTATGCCCCATGTGCAAACTAGAGATCAAAATAATGTGCTTTGTACTATGCCTATAATCTGCTACATGGTCTGTAACTATGTCATGTTGTATGAAGTTGTATGTGTGGGATGTGTAGTAATGTACATGTCCCCAAATTTGGGATCTGGATAATCTGTACATATGTAAACCAAAAGTGTATTCTTTTTGAATGTCTTGAGTAATGTTGAGTGACCCAATGTAATCTGAATCACTATATAATCTTGACCAAACTAAATTGAATGATGCTTAATGACCTATATAATTTGAACCACTGTATAATATTGACCAATTTGAGCTGAGTAATGTTGATGATTTGAATACTAGAGGTGTAAAAACCATGTTGAGTGACCCATGTAGTCTAAATCACTATGTGTTTTGATTGATCTAAGCTAAATCTGATAATTTGACTGCTAAAGGTATAAGAACCATGGTGTATCTATCTATGCAAGTAGATAGGTATTCTAGATAAGTGTAAGAATAGGAATACTAGGAATGATGCCCCCCTTTTGGGGAGAGGGATGAAATTTGTGATAGAGGAGGTTGAGCCAAAAGTGATGACTAGTGGCAAAATATATAGGAATTTGGTTAGTATGTATTTAATAGATCGAAAGTCTATTGTTTAATAGGTGAAATTGAATTACTAGGAGTGAAAGGTGTCTTTGATTGATTAGGATTGAAGCTTGTATCTGGGTATAGTAGAGATATAGAAATGTTCATGTTGTGGTAGGCAAATGAGGTAGTAATAGATTGAATGAAGTGAATGGTTGATTACTTGAATAGGCTAGGTTACTTGAATGTTTTGAATGAATGTTTTGATTAGTAGGTACCAATTTGTATTGTCAAGGTACAAAAAAGGTATAGGGATGTGTGAAATCCATAGTATGTAAATGACATAGTGAAAGAGTAAAGGTTATGTGATGTTGACGGTATCATTATAACAATTTTGTTGAATCAAATGGTTTGTAAAATAGAGCTACGAGGCTCTAGTTATGAACAAAATAGTGTTTTGCCTTTGAATAGTAGAGTTAGTTGATATAGGAATTTTGATTGACTTTGAGTCATTTGTGTAGTGACTAGTTTGAGATATTGGAGCTTTAGAGTTCAAAATGCCTAGGAGACGAGCACCTTCCATGACTTGTTTTGAGTAGTTAGCAACCCAAATTGAGGCTAGTGGGGAGATTAGCCTGGTGAGTATGCTTAACACTTGATTTTTACTTCTTTAGAAGCCTATTTTGGGTATTTTGAGCTATTTTAAGTAGTCTAATTTTTTTTGACTAGTTCCAATGCTCCTATCCTGGAGTCAACACTGCTGTCCAGGATGTAGTTCTACTATCCAAGTTCTAGTGTTGTAGTCCAGCACTAGTGTCCTTTTGCAGCACTATTGTCCACTGGGGATGGTTTTTTGAGATTTTGATTTGTTATCTATTTTTGTATAGCTTGGATATTTACTTGGCATGGTTGTCTAATAGATAGTCTATTTTTTAGTATTTTTAGGGTGAGGTGTGAATGTGAGAGTTCCATAGAGGTTAGGTGATGGAGATACTGAGGATGCTACCATTGTTTGTTGATGAGTGTGCTATTATGGATAGGGTTGGATTGGGTCATGTATATAACTTGGGTATGGTGCAGTGGGATAGGTACATGATTATCACCTTATGTGAGAGGTGTAATGTTGATACCTATACATTATAGCTTCCTACTAGAGATATCATTGTTATTTTGGAGGATGCATATCATATTTTGCATTTGATGATTAGTGGGTGATGGGTGACATTACAAGATGACATGGGTGCAACTAAAATTAATTGTGCATCCTTATACTTTGTTGGGGTAACCTCAAGAGTACATCATTGAGGTAGTGATAGTGATGTGCTATTATCAGTGATTATGCAATCGAGTTTTCCATGCTTGCAGAAGTGGTTAGCTATATTGTTCCCTTCTTTTGTTGTAGTAGATGGTAGTAGATTGTCTATTGATTATGAGATACATAAGGTGGTTCATAGTATTGAGATGTATGGTGCTGTGTTCTCATGGGGTAGGACTATGCTTGCCCACTTATATAGAGATTTATATAGATTTACATAAGAATAATTTAGTGATGCTATGGGTGCAACCACTTTATTACATTATTGGGTGTATGAACACATAACAATTATGTGACCTATTGGATTATCGAGGGTGAGTTGGGCATATCCACATCCATTTGGTGAGTGATGGATGAGTGAGCTAGCTATCTGATCTCCTGGGATATATCACTATAGGAGGATGCTAAATAGATTTATGGCCCATGATATCATATGGAGGCCCTATAGAGGATTCCCTAGATGGCCTAAGGATGGAGAGCAATTACAGTATATGCAGGTCAATTATTGGTTACATGATCATTGGGTCAGAGATATGAGTGATTTTAATATGAGTGTGTGACTAGGTAGTTTGGGGTTTGATAGAATGTTCCTCCTATAGTTTGGGTGTTGTTGAGGAGTACACAAGAACCAATGATAGTAGAGTCTCATGCTAGATCGACTAAGGATGAGTTGGCACCATTACCTTTAGATGTACAAGATATAGTTATAGATATTCTTGATGTAGATGATGTGGGATGCACTGAGGCATATATTGCATGGTGGGTGAGGTAGCGATGGGCTCTATTATATCCTATGGATGGAGTGGAGATTCTTGCATATGAGGAGCTTGAGCCGATCTAGATGATGGGAGGTAATCAATGATTGTATTTGAATTATACCTATGTTTGTGCTTTAGTTTGGATTTGAAAGTATATATCTAATGTAGTGTTGTACTTTATTATGTGTGTAAGTGGGATGGGAGGTGCAAAAGATGAGGCACTTGCTGGGGTGGCCAAGGGACATGATGACTTCTAGGAGACCATCATTGAGTTGACACTTCATGAACTTACAGGACATGTTATTGATGATGCTATGGAGGAAGGTTTGATAGAGAGAGTGATAGTTACGACTGACATTTGAGCTCACTTATTTGACAAGGCTACTATAACTACAACTACATATGTTATGGTAGTAGGAGAGAGGGATGAACTTAGAGCTAAGTTAGATAGGTGTAGGATGCCTCCACCTAATTGTGGCATGGTGAGTATGAAGATTGCAGATGACTATATGGATCTTCAATGATGATATGTAGACTTACAAGAAGAGCATGGTTGATTTTTGGAGTAGGATAGTCGACATAAGAGGCATTTGGGAGCTCAAAGAGGTGCAGGGTCATTGAGTGCTACACAAGATTATGGGACTAGCATTGGAGGAGAGAGTGAGATCGAGAGTGAGGGTATGAAGCCCATTCATGATTGATTGTAATTTGACATGATGCATATGTTTTGAAAACTTCATGATATATATATATATATATATATATATATATATATATATATATATATAGATGATGGTTTGATTTTGAACTCATGTGTATTCATGTTATGAATTCTAAAATATGTTGGTATATTGATTATAAGTGGTTGATTTTAGAAATGATTGATCTAGTATTGATTCTAAATTTGCATGTGCTTGGTAAATGGTGCTTGGGATATGGGATTTGATGTTTTGATATGTTTGGATGTGATGTTTTGATAATTATGATGCTAGGCTTATTGATTTCAAATTGTAATCGTATGTAGGCAAAAATTTGTTTGTTGTGGTAATTGGTAATATATTTGGATAAATTTGAGTTGGTTTTTGGGATTGGTAAAGCATGATTTGGATATGTTTGATTTGGTTTGAGTAGGAAAGTGTTTGGATAAGTTTGGTTTGGTAATATCTAGACTTTGATAATCTGGTTTTGGCTAGGGATGGCTATCTGGAATCAAGAATGTTAGTTGTTAGTAGGAGGGGAAAGCAAGATAGCACTATGTGTGTATTACCTTCTTAAGAGTGGCTCAAGAATACAAAGGGTAGCTAGACCTTTGGCTCCATCATTGACCTACTAAGTAAATCTTATGAACTAAGACCAACATTACTATACATTGTATTATTCTATGTTGTATCACTATCTAAACCCTATCAGCCAAGTGAACAAGTGCCCATACTGCTCATGCTATGTAGGAATGTGATCTGTAGATGATACTATCTATTATGTACTAATTTTAGCTGTACATGGAGGTTTTAAAAAATGCAATTTGATTGGATGTACAACTAAAATTATGTGTTGTAGAGGAGGCTCATTGATTCATAATTGTAGTGGATTGTTATGTGAAATAACACCCTGTGGTCTATACTATGATGCATATGACTTAGTAATGGATCGAGATGAAGCTATAACATGTGATGGGGGTTCATATAATATTAACCATAGTGGGTTGATGTGTGAGATAGGACCCTAAAAATTTTCTTGTAGTGAATATTTCTCATGAGTGGTACTCTGTTGTTATTCCTGTGACTCTATTGGATATGTATATAGAACTACACTATGTATCCCTCAGACTATGATGCTATATGTAGGTTGTTGTTATTGTACTAGCTTCCAAACCTTTTGAGGTGGTGGAATAGGAGATATCTTATGAGATTCTATCCTAGAACTTGCATTGCACTCATGATCAGTGACCAATGATGCCTATAAAGGAATGTCCTAAGATGACTTAGTCATGGAGGAATGAGGTCTAGGGTTCCATAATGGAGATCTTTGTGTCCCTTGTGCGAATGATATGATACCATTATCAGCACATCTAGTAATGCAATCTCTGAGTCTAAAATAATCATTATCTCTATGTCCACGTATATGATGATAGTTGCAAAAAGGTCGATGTGGTTGTCTATATAAGAGATGTGGATCTCGTCAATGAATAAAAGGTAATGTGATTTACCTCCTATCTAGTAGTGCTAATAAAATGATAGATGAACTATCTCATTCTAAATCAAAATGTAGTGGTGCTTTACTGTTGTTCTATGTAGTACATACTATAGGTTGTGCTATGAAAACTAGCTCTTTGTTCTTAACTGGTTGCTCTTCTAGTTATGGTCTCCTATCTTGTCCAGGACATGGTGGATGCTAAGTACTAAGAGATGTATTTGGAGATGCTACTATGAAATATAGAGTGATCTGATGAACTTAATCTACCTCAATCAATCCTAATTTATTTTCCAAAGATAAAACTATATAACACAAATGTCTGAAACAAGACTTTGTCTGATATAGTAGATGCTTGAGGAGAGGTTGGCAAGGTCCCTTGATAAAGATATGCTGAATATATAGATCTAATGGTTTGTATATCAATATTAACATGTGAGCTTTGAATCTTAAGATATACTCACTAACTAGCTTTAAATAATTTTGATGTAGTGTGGCAAGTTTCTCATATGTAACATGAGGGCTCGTGTTTATGATGCAATATCTAAGAAATGCCTTTTTTAAGTCATCATATGTGTGTAATGAACCAATGAGGAGTAGATGAAAGAACCAATTCTATGATTCCCCCACTAATGTTTATTGGAATAACTTGAGTAGAATCAATGGGCTCACATGAGATGGCAAAGCCTTTTGAAAGGCTTGAAGGTGTATGAATGGATCTCCAATTCCATCAAAGCAAGGTAATGATGGTATCTAGAAATGCTTAGGCAATGAAGCTTTTATTAATGTCTTCAAAATAGGGTTAACATGTAGATCATTGACATCCATCCAAGATTTATAAGCTTTATTTTCTAGGGTAAGAAGATGTAATTAGTGTTGTAATTCACCAACTACATGCATCAAAGAGATGATCTCCTGGGATGGTACATTAGTATCTTGAAGTGGTTTATTTAATCATTGAATTTGATTGTTAATTTTAGCCATGGGAAATCTACATTTTGTAATTGGATCATAAAGAGGGGGTGTGCTCACTTGAACCTTGGGAGTAATGGTATCTTGGACCTTACTAGAGAGATGTGTTAGGAATATATAATGTAGAGAAATAATAATGAAATAAAGACAAAATTAAAATTTAGAAAACATAATAGAATAAAGACATAGATTTAATGTGGTTCACCCAATATGGGCTATGTCCACACAGAAACTGCTAGTCCTTATTATTTAGTCTAATAAATGAAGGGAAAAACTTGAAATATATACACTATAATATCCTCTTCACTCTCTCACTTTTTTTTCCTGATTACAATGCCTTCACATCAAAGGAGGGTTATAAATTAGGGAAAAAATGCACTAACTTAATTTCTACTATTAGATCTAAAACCTAATAGTAAACAGTCCAAATTAACTATGAATGTACAATATTTTATAAAGCATTTTTCATCTCCCTTCGACCCCCATGGTGACCCTAGTGGGGGGGTGTTCCCCCCCACACCCCCATATCGAGAACTAGGCATTAAAATAAGATCATGCTCCACCATCTAATAGGATGTGGGATACCATCCTCTTTAGGTGAAGGGTGAGAATTGGGTTCTATCATAGTGAGGGGTGGCTTGGGGGATTCATTGGTATCATTAATTTTTAGTGAATCACATTTGGAATGCATAAAATATGTACTATTAGAATTAATATCTGTATTATTTGAAATAGAATCATTCATAGAAGTAGAAACAACATTTGGAAGTGCATTATGTTTGAGAGGAGAAGTGAGAGAAGAGTTAGAAACATGAGATGCATATTCTTCTTCACTATGTGCAAAATTATCATCATTATCATCATATATGTAATATTTTTCATAATCACTCTCATTTTCATATTCATTAGCATACTCACTATCATATTCATTATCACTTATATCATTGCTAAGGAGAGGTGTAAGAGAAAGATTTAATTCCTTTCTAATATGCAATAAGTTTTCATTGGAATTTGGACTATCATGTGTATCTATGCTATCCATGGATGAAGTGTATGTATTTTCTTCATTTTAAACATGAGAAGTAAGATTAGAAGAGTTATCATTTAAACATTCTTTTGAAAGAGTAGAGTTAGGAACACATAATGTTTCATTTGAACTATGCTTTGGTAATTTTATTCCATTACATTTATATTGTTGTATTTTGAACATAGCAGTATCAAAAGGTAGAGATAGATTAGGTTCACATGGAAGCAAATAATCATCAATAAAAGGTTCACTTGGGAGTGCATGACTAATTTTTGCATTTGGTGCATTGTGTCTAGGAGAATGAGGTGAGAAGTATCTTTCCCATTTATCAAAATTATTTTCATTAGAATAAGGAATAAAAGAGATGGGTTTAAGAGAAAAAGATTAATCTATTTGTGATTCACCCTCATCATTACATATATCATCATATCCTTCATTAAAATAATAGTTATTATCTTCACTATAAATGAAATCATTTTCTATAGTTTTAGCTAATGTGAAATTTTATAAATTTGCCCAATCATTATCATAATTGTAAGAAAATTGAAACAACTGAGACAAAGGTTGAAACTGATTGTGCATGATTGAGACAATGTCATGAAATAGGATTTGGTTTTTATTTAGTGAAAGGACAAGAGTGATAAAAATATGATACTTCAAGGTCTAGCGCTATAGTCCAAGTCCTACCACTATTGTACAAACTAGTCACAAAGATCTAAGTTTTTCGGGTTTTGTCCATTGTCCCTATGTGAGCTTCCCTATGAAATTTTATATCTTGAATGTCAATGGAGATCCTTGTAGAGATTATTTAATCTCCAACCCTACATCTTCATAATTCTTGGATAAAACTTGAGAAAGAAGGGGGGGTTAGTCTGTGTAATATGCACTGAACATATATCCATACCCCTTGTGTGGGTACGCTACCTACATACTAATACTTTGAAGAGGGATCAAGTCATATGTAGTTCTCCCCATTGATGTGTTTTGTGAAATAGTGTTATGTGGATGCAAAAATGTTAAGTTAAGAGTGCTTGAGGTGGTTAGGGATCGGTGTGAGGGTTTGAAAATGTTGGTAGTTGTATTGGATGGTTGTATGTAGAAAATAGGTAAATTTTTCTTAGTGGTCTTGCTTGTATTCTTGTTTGCTTTTGTAATATTTTCCAAACCCTTCTAAATTAATTTTTAATGGGATTTTATAGAGATATATTAGTCATGGGTTAAATGTACTCATGTTAGGCTGACACAATGAAGAAAATGAATCATAAATAAATGGTCATCTGGGTTCAAAATGTGATTGGATAGGAGCAGTAGAAATGGAATACCCTAGGGTCTAGTGTTATATCCAACCCCAATGCTCCTATCTATACACTTAAGATCTAGGGGGATGTAATTAGCATGGAAAATGGAGCCTGGCTAAGCTAGATTCAGGTCTCAAAAGTCTACAAATAATTGATTATAAGCAAAAAAGTGTTTAGAAGGGTTATGAGAGCATGTAAGAGGGTCCAATGGATTAGGTGTCACAAGCCACACTCAAGTTACCAATTTGGACATTTTATATGACTACAGTTAGAATGCAGCTAAATCTAAGCCATTTGAACAAATGTAACCCACAAAATTGATTCCCTACCTAGCTAATGAATGTAAAACCACCAATAGAAAATAATGTAAGAGTCTAAATAAAAATAAGCCAAGAATATAAATAACACATCCACCATTTGCATATGCAGGAAAATAAAAATAAAGTTCTACAGATTTGACTAATAATGATTTCATTTTGATAACATAATATTTGGGTATACATTCACCACTCTATTACAAATTTGGACATCATAACATTAGTGCCAAAGTAAATATAAGGGATATATTACACTATAAAGCCATACAAATGTCTTGTCTAATGTCTCTTCACTTAGAATCAATAAGATCCAACCCTTTGAAATGACCAAGAGCTAGCTATTTATAACACTTTTGGTCAATAGATGGAAATAATTTTCCCCCAAAATGAAATAACATTTTAATTTGAACTTGAGTTGTATTGTTCCCCCAAAAGCAATCTCTTTATACTTTAGCTTCATTCACACCTATAAAATAAATAAAACCAGTTAATTTTTAGCATATGTGAATAAAATGACTTCTTAAAAATGTACTTCATGAAATTAGTCACATAAACATGAACAAGTTTTGATTGAGCTATTTTTTCATGAAATTGATTATGCCATGCATACCACATCAGAACCAACTTTCTAATGCCATAAATAGTTTGAAAAATGGACACCTAATATGAAATATATGGACAAAAATATCCTCTAGGGTCATTTAGGGCATTAGGCAAAATATGTAAAATTATATTTGAAATCACATTAATTTTCTGCAAAAATTAATAAAAATTTAAAATTCGTATGCATGTGTGTTTTTATGCCCTACAAGGATGGCTAGATGGCCACAATCCACACAATCACATGATAAAATTTAGGCATGTTCACACACCTACGAGGGCCCAGATTCATGGTTTATTTAGCACACCAACTTTAGGAAGGATGGAGACCATCCAACCTCTCTTGAAATGAGATTCTGATAAAAATTTCAAAGGTTTCTATCTAAGTGGTCAAGGCATACTGGTCTTCACTCAGTGGCTTGTTGTGACTATTCCATATAAAGGGCCTTTCCTGGTTCTTGAAAATATTAAAATTTATTTTGGCCTTTGACAAGTAAGAATGATATGCAAGTTTTTTTTGTCTCACTCCTATAGGTTTTAATCTTATTTTTGTGAATAATGAGCCATATACATATTTTTCCAAATAAATCAACATTTTGAATTTAAATAAAAGAGATATGACTGATTTTTAAATATTTATTGCATACATATTCATTCAACAATACATTAACAACAATAAATTACTTTAGCAATCGAGATAAAATGAGAAAAATAAATCACATTTAAATGAAACCCTAGTCTAATTAGATTCATAAGAAAAAAACAAAAGAAAGGGAGAACATAATTCTATTGGAAAGTGACTAAATCTAAGCGGTTTGAAGAAATACAACCCACAAGATTGATTTACTACCTAACTAGAGAATGCAAAACCACCAATAAGGAATGATGCAAGAGTCTAAAGAAAAAAAATTGAGAAGAGAAATAACACATCCACCATTTTCACATAGGAAAATAAAAATAAACTTTTACAACTTTGATTAATAATGATATTCATTTCAATAACACAATATTTAGATATACATTAACCACTCAATTAAAATTTTTGGTAGCATAACAATAGTGCCAAAACAAATATAAGGGAGAGATTACACTACAAGGCAATAAAAATATTTGGTCTAATGTCTCCTCACTAAGAATCAACAAAAGCCAGCCTTTTAAAATAACTAAGATCTAGCTATTTATAACACTTTTGGTCAATGGAGGGAAATAATTTCTCCCCAAAACTAAAAAGCACTTTAATTTAAACTTGAGTTGCACTTTTACCCCAAAAACATGCTCCATGTATTTTAGCTTCGTTCATACTTGTAAAATAAAACTAGTTACTTTTTGGCATATGTGAATAAAACATCTTTTAAAAAAATGTATTTAATGAAATTAGTCATTAAAACATGATGAATGGGATTTTTTTTCATGAAATTGATTACACCATGTATACCATGTTGAATCAACTTTGCAATACCATATATGTTTCAAAAAATGGACACCTAATTTGAAATATATGGACACAAACATCCTCTAGGGTCATTTAGGGCATTAGGTGTTAAAATATGAAATTAGATTGAGATCATATTAATTTTATAAAAAAAAAAAAATTTAATATAATTTTAAAATTTGTGTGCCTGTGTTTCTATGTGCCATAAGGATGGTCAGATGGCCCCAATCTACATGTCTTCACAACATAAGCTAGGAACATCCACACTATAGACACTAAAAAACTACACATGATAGTTATAATTGTCAAAATGCATCGAAACCTTATAGGCCCTCAATAAACCCTATGTTTAGTTGACCACCTAGTTAGATAACTCATTAACTTACTAACTCAACATTTAACCAAACCTTTTAACCCCCACTTTGACCAATTTATCTTCGGCACTCAACTGTCGATGGTTAGCCTAACCATCGATATTCAGGTCCTCAACTCTTCACCTTCTTAGCACATCACTAGCTGTATGTGAGATAATGAGGCACCATTTAATATATTCACCTTATACAATGATAAAAAACTTCCAATCATCATGATCAACAACTTTACCCTCTAGGGAACCTTCCATCCTTCATCTCTCTTTGCTTATAAAAGGAGGGGAGAGGGAGGTGAAAAGAATCCATGTTCAAGCTATCAATTTTTCTTACACATAGGTATTATAGTCTTCTAGCCTCTAGTCTTCCTTCAGCAACTCAACATCAACAAAAGAGACCCAAACCTCTACCAAATTTGCTTTTGAGGCCAAAGTACTATTACTCTAGCAAAATTACTTCAACTTTTTAACCATCAACCAACTAGCAAGCTACAGGTATATCAATACTTTAGCATTATTATTTTAGAATTTTGACCTCCCTAACCTAATCAAATTTGTTTGCACCTTGTTTCCTCTCTACTAGATCCTTAACAAAACCCTCATTTGACAATCTACCCATTATAAAACTTCTCTTTTAGCACCTTTAGAAACCCATAGGCAACTATTGATGGTTAGCACAACTACCGACGGTCACCCCTAACCACCGATGGTTACCCAATCATCAAAGGTCATTCTGGTAGAAAATAACATCAAGTTATTTTCATCCCCTTAACCCTAACCAAACCTAACTTTCTATGTTCCTACCTATTCATAGACTCTTCTATGATTTTTTGAATTAGATCTCACCCACTTTAGCATGACTATTGACCCACTTTGTCTAGATTGATTCATTTTCTTTAACAAGCATTCTACTTTGTTCTTGTATTGCATTTTAGCTATCTTATACAAGTACTTTACTTTATCATTTATAACTTCATTGTTACCAACAGTGGATTGATAGCCTCCTAGAAAGCATATGATTCTTGGATCTAGATCACATTAGGTATACCACTTAACTATCTTACTAATTATGCCCTTTGTTAGTGTGTTCTTATTCACATGTTATTTTTCCTATCCAAAGAGTTCTCCATCATCATCTGGATTACATGCACTTCATCAACTAGGTATTTCTACCACACCCTTATTACTAGTTTCTTATCTTCTTCCAAAATTAAGAAATAAGTGGAAATTAAGAGAAACATTTTGGCACATTTGGTATGGCCCTAACATCATCTAGGTGCCCCTTTCTTTCTTATTTTATTCTATTCTCATTAAATGAAATCTAAAATTTCTTTTGGCATAAAATAAACCCATTGCATTACATTGATTGATTGCTTTTTTTAGTTCATCTAGATACTTAAAAGAAAAGTAATTAATCATAGTTTTCACTCTTATTATCACACACTTATCTAAATCACATAATCAATTAACACATCAAAACAAACTTGAGATAAGGCTTGACTAGGATTTCTTCACCTAACGGTAAACCTTACCCTTTCCTAGAAATCTTACTTGGAGGTCATTACCAAGGGGAGAACCAACTTAGCTCTTTAGTTGAGTATAAACTCTGAAATTTAGTATATCTTGGCTAAGCACCCGCCACCCTTATCATTGTGGTGTGTGAAGTGAGGGGGTAGGCCCTAATACCAAGCCACATACTGAATATCAATATAGATTTAACTCTTGAGCATCTAAACACAATCTGAAACCAACCTTAGATTTCCTCTTTAGTACCTGGTCTACAAGCCAACTTTCTTCACACTTTCTAAGGCATAAGTCAAAAGTGATCTAAAAATAATCCTAATTTTAAATGCACTATTATTATATGTTTGGATTGCCTTGAATTATTTTCTTTTGCTTGTTTTTTGTTTGAGGTGTGAGTTTCTAGCATTCCTTTCTTAGTTTTTTCAAATGGTCTTTACTAGACACTAGTTGAGAAATTGAACCAACCAAGGATCACCTTCCTCATCTTCTTCCTCCTACATGGAATATAATTCAGATGCTAAGGTTTCTCCCCCTCATTATCCTCATCCTAATATGCATAAGATAGTTGTTGAGGGTGATGCATATTTTACCACATTCCTTGATAACAACCCCATAGCCCTTCGACACTACCTTAATACCTTATCTCACCACACCCCTACTGCTTCAGTTCCTCCCATGGATCCACCTTTTGGTATGCCTCATCCTCTTATGTTTGGTGTTACCTCTAACCAACCTTTGATTACCCAAACCTCTTATTCATCCACTACCACCCTTGAAACCCAATCCAACATTCTAACCTATAAACAAACCCCACCTACACCAACCAACACCTCCACTATAGGGAGAACCTTACCTCTTGTTACCTATGCCCCACCTACTATGGGGATATCCTCTACCCCTATTTTTACCATTTATCTTACCACCACTAACCAACCCATCTCTACCCCTCTTTAAAATTTAGTACTTTCCATACCTCCCACCCATCCACCTATTCTCACTAGAGTCACTATCCAACCTCAACCTATCACTTCAACTATACCTCCAAACGAGCATTTATCCATACCTCAATAAACACCCATGAAATCTTACCAATATGTTCCTAGTCCATGAGGATACATACCACCTTCTACCCAAACTTTTGTTCCCACATACCAATATGGGGCATCATCCCAACCTTCCATGACCATATACCAATATGTGGCACCTTCTCAAACTTCCACCTCTTATCCATACATTTCAGCCACCTAACCTCAACCAAACTTATTACCCAACTATGGAACTCCCCAACCTCAAATATTTTTAGTTAAGATGTTGATAGATAAGATGTCCAATCTTGAATCATCTATTTCTAGACTTCATAACCTTCTATCTTATGATCAAGTCTATAATGAACCCATTCATCCATCTATTCCTATTCAACCTTATCCTCCTCAATGGGAACTACCAAAGTTTTTCAAGTTTCAAAGCAAAGAGGAGCCCAAGAAACATTTGAGATCATTATTCCATTCTTGCTATTTGATCACATATGACAATGCTTTTCTTCTTTTTACCTTCCCCATGTCCTTATCTAGACCAGCCTTGGATTGGGATAATGCTCTTACCAAGCACTCTATCTTCTCCTTCTCTCAACTGGCCCAAATATTTTTAGATCCCTTTTTAGTTTATATATATATATATATATATATATATATATATATATATATATATATATATATATATAATTTTCCATTACTGACCTGTACTCCATTAGGAAATTTGATGATGAATAAATTGCCAACTTTGTATCTATATGGAGAGGTCTAATCAACCAACTTATTTCTCATTACCCCAACCTAAATTGATTGAAATATTTTATCAAGGTTATGTCAAACATATTGCTCCAACTCTTCAAGTTTAGACTTTTATAACCTTTGATGAGGCATTTACCATGGCACATAAACTTGAAATCAGAGCCATTGATGAAGGGAAATTAAGACTAGGAAACAAGAATTCTAGCTTTAAATACAATGACCCTTCCTCAACTAAGACTAGCAATCCATCCAACCATCCCAAAACCAAGACAAAGGCAATTAAAAACATGGGTGTCTTAAAATCCATTCCACCTCCAATCATCAACCAACCTAATCAAACTAATTCTTTGAACCCATCAAACCAAAAAAATTATAACTAAAACTGAACCACTCCTAGGCAATATACTCCCATAAGGGAATCATATGCTTCAGTTTTGGATATATTGCTTAAATCTAACCTCATCCAACTTCCACCTATCAAACCACCCCAATAATTTGATGCTTCTCACCCCACACCTAGATGGTAAAATAAAAATGATGTATGTGCCTTCCATTGCATTATTAGACATGATGTGAGTAGATGCAATACCTTTAAATCTATTTTCCAAAACATGATTGACAAAGGTGAACTTGTATTAGATAATCCCAATTCACCTCCAAACCAATCATTAGATATCTTCTAGAACCATATTCCTAACCATGTACCTTCCATCAACCATGACAATAGCCAACCAAAATCATCTCATGCTCATGAGGTACACATGATTAATGTTGTTACCATTGAACCTATTGTTGAAAAAACCATTACCTCAACTACCTCTTCTTACACCTCATTTATTGAAGTGGTGGAATCTTCTTCTATTCCTTTGGATGATAAAATAAAGGAAGAAACCCTCTCTCATTCAATCAAAGAAACCATTAATCCAACCACCTCTCCTCTGATAGAAATATCAAAGGAAGCAACCATTACATCAACTACTTCCTCCTCCAATCCACTTATGGAATTGGTGGAATATTCTTCTATTCCTTTGGACAACCAAACAAAGGAAGAAACCCTCTCTCATTCAATCAAAGAAACCATTAACCCAACCACCTCTCCTCTGATAGAAATATCAAAGGAGACAACCATTAAATTAATTACTTCCTCCTCCAATCCACTTATGGAAGCAGTGGAATCACTACTCTTTCCTTTGGGCATCCAAACAAGGAAATCAACCACCCCTCTTTTTACATCTAAACAAATCACACCCTCCTTACCTACCATAGAACCAACCACTCTTTTGGAAATGACTCCAAAGGAAGAGATCATCTCCTCTATTATTTAAATAGAGACACCACCTTCCTCAACCATCAAACCTTCCACCCAAGACAAAGGTGAAAAAACTATTACCTCACCTCAACCTATGGGTTCAATATTTGAAACCAATAGCTAAGGAATCAAACCCATCTATAAACCTTTTTCTAAATTAGTCCAAAATATATAATTCACCTCTCAACCCAATCTAGATAGGGCCACCTTTTCGCACCATCTTGGGCTACCTTACCAAAACAAACAATAACCTTTAACCTCATTTACATCTACCCTCAAACCCATAATTACCTCAACCCCATCTTTAGATACTTCTTCCTCCAAAACCATATGGGAATCTTCTAACCCACACCAATTTAAAATTGTTGAATTACCTTACACCTCTTTGACGAAACCCATCAAGAATCTAGGAATACTTCCTACCCCTAGCTTGGTTCATCCATATTTGAAGTTAGACTTAACCCCATCAAGTCCACCAAATAAACCTTTGACTAAACCTATCAAAAGATCGGAACCACCCAAACCATCTAAAACTAGAATCATACCACCCCCTTCTCTTTTACCTCTAATTTTATGACCCCATCTATATATTATCCCCATTACCTCTTCCTCTTCTAGTAAACCTTATCCTTTTAATCTACCTACACCTACCTCTACCAAAATAACAAACTAACCTAGCTACCTTTACCTTCCCACCTATCACCAAACCTTCACCCTCCACCTCTAAATCTTCCACATCCAAACCAAAAATAAACAAACCACCCGAAACAAAACCATCTACCAAAACCATCCCACCACCTCCAACTTCCATATTAAATCCTATTCCCAAGAAGGATCCCACTCTTCAAACCAAAAATCCAACATCGTCAATTGGTTGAATCATACTCAACCATTCTACAAAGGTTGTTGAAAACCTCTTATTTAACCTTACCACCAATCAAATATTTTGGCCCTTCACGTCTTAATCCAACATGGTTCAATGATAATTTTATTTGCATATACCATAGGACACTAGGACACAATACAAATAATTGCAAAGCTCTTCAAACACTAGTCCATAACCTTTTGGATGAGGATGATTTTTTAATGGATGAACCTCCTTTAAATCCTCAACCTACCCAAACACCAATACAACCTACCCAAATACCAATACAAATTACCTAACACTTACTCCCCCACTCTCACTTAAGACTGAGGAAGAATTGAAGCAACAATCCAAACCAACATTTACTCTTATCCAGACCATTCATATGGTTACTCGATCTCAAGTTTAACAGAAAGATAAGGGAAAAGCAAAAGTGTCCATTCCATGGACATACCATTCAACCCCTCAACCTTAAAAGTAAAGGAAAACACCTTCACCTTCACCATTACCTAAACCCAAAGTATCTATCTCGGGTGCCTCCCCTTCCGACCCTTTCAAATACATTCAGTGTGTAGTGTTGAAATAACT
The DNA here is from genome assembly GCA_037957365.1 of Torreya grandis. Lineage (NCBI taxonomy): Eukaryota > Viridiplantae > Streptophyta > Pinopsida > Cupressales > Taxaceae > Torreya > Torreya grandis. The sequence continues at coordinate 2,077,896 of JARHVA010003021.1, read as the reverse complement.
TCACCAAACTCTGGTGAAAATGAGCTTATATGAATTAATAAACACCTCAAAACCTCATCATCAAACACTAATAGAGATTATTCAATCCATATAGGTTTAAATTGAAGATCCTCAACCACTTACAACTTTGTCAGAGCCCTTAAAATTTCTACCTTAATCACCTTTAAGGATTCTGAAATACCTTCTATACATCTTGAGGATCCTGATCCTCCCCTCTTTATCATGGCATACATCAACCAAACCCATATAAAGAGGGTGATGATTGATGGAGGGGATAACATCAACATTATCTCCTCCCATGCCTATGACCAACTAGACTTTTCCAAGAACATCTTGTCTAAAATTGTAGTGGTTCTTTGCTCTTTCAATGACACCATTGACACTACCTTGGGAGTAGTTATTTTCCATATTCATTTGGGACCTCACACCATTCAAAAACTCTTTTAAATTATATAGGGTGAGTTTTAATACAATGTTTTACTCAAATGCCCTTGGATCTATGCTATGAGCTGTCCCTTCTACTCTGCATCATTGTATCAAATTTGAGCACAAAGGTCATGTCATCACCATACCGACTGACCCTAGTCCCTTTGCATGTTGAAATATGACGTACATACCTAATGATGTTTTTATTCTTCAACCATCCACCTCACCACTAGCTACCAACAACTCTACCCCTGTAGTTGATGAATCTTTAACAAGCTCATCTATCCCTTCTTTGCAAATCCTTGTAGAGGACCCATTAGAACCAACATTCCAACATCTCTCACTTGGGGAATAACCTCTTCTAGACTTGGATGCTTTCCCTAATCCTTAAGAGTATAAGAAGCTCACCCATGATCCTAATTATGACCCTAACATTAGAACCATCAACCATTTTGGGCCACCTAATCATTAAACTAATTTCATCTATGGGGGACTTAATTATCCACTTCTTGCATCCACCACTACCCCTCATATCTAACCATTCACCTTTGACTTCTCATATCTCAACAAACTCACATTTTCCAAAGCTTACCTTTATAGGTGTGATTGGAAGGGGTTTGGCCTTGGACTTTATGAATAGGGAACTCACAAACCACCCATAATCAAAACCCAAAAGCCTTGTGAGTTATTTGGCCTAAGATTTATACCACCAGAAGAACCCACCTCACCAAAACCCATCGCCACCATCGATGAGGATGTCCCATTCCCACCAACCCCATCTCCCTTAAAGTCTAAGGATTTTGATATCATTCCACCTAACTTTTTTTATCAATACCATTAGTTTAGGTCCCCTAACCTATCAAAAGGATGGTTGAACTAAAACCCTTCCTGTCATCCATCCTAAAATGGTAGAAAAGGATTCTCCTACCATCAACACCATTCAACATCAAGATGATGATTCCATTATCACCTACCTTAGTGTGGGGAATATCATATCCATAAATATGTTCTTCCTAAGAACCAAACCATGTTGAATAAATCTACCATTGATGTCAACTTGGGTACTCAGGATAACCCTCACGACATCAAAATCAAATAATATTTAAATCCTACAGAATAACAAGATTACCCTTCCTTCAGGACCACAACATATCATTTACTTGGTATTATTAGGATATGCTTAGGATTTCCCCTTATATCACTCTCCATAACATTGTTACTCATCCTGATGCTAATCCTATTAGACAAAAGCTTTATAGGATGTACCCTCACATCATCCTTCTTGTAAAAGATGAGCTATAATGCCTCTTATCTATGGACTTCATCCAACCTATTGATTATACATAATGGTTTTCTAACATTGTTCCCATTACCAAATCCATAAGGGGACTTTGCCTTTGTATCAACTTTTGTAACCTTAACCTCACTTGTCCAAAGGATGATTTTCCTTTACCTAGCATCGACCAAGTCTTTGATCTTACAACTGACCATGAGATGTTATCTCTCATGGATGGTTTCTTGGGTTATAATCAAATTTTTATTGATCCCAAAGATCAACATCAAACCTCTTTTATCACCCCATGGGGAATCTTCTATTATAGAGTCATGCCCTTCAGTTTAAAGAACACTGGTGTAACTAACCAATGTGTCATGTCTTATATCTCCCATGACCTCATCCTTAAATTTATGGAGGATTATGTGGATGATCTCTTTGGGAAATCCAAATATCACAATGATCATTTATATGTCCTCAAAATCATCTTTGAGCACCTTATCTATTTCCATGGGTTCTTTAACCCTAATAAATGTATTTTTGGAGTCCTTTCTAGAAATATCCTTGGATTCATTGTCTCCCTTCAAGGAATTGAAGTAGACCCTACCAAAGTCAGAGTAATCCTTGAAATTCCACCTCCTACCCACCTTAAGCAACTCCATAACTTGCATGGGAAGATCTAATCAATTTGTTGATTCATCTCTCAATTATCTGATAGGTGTCAACCTTTTCACTATCTTATTAAGAAAAAAACCTCCTTTAAGTGGACCAAGGATTGCCAACAAGCCTTTGATTCATGTAAATAATACCTTATTTCTCTACCTATTTTGACCTCTCCTAAAGAGGATAAACTCTTCTACCTTTACATTTTTGCCACTAACCATTCCTAGGGGTAATGCTCACTCATCATGATGAACAAAACAAAGAGAAAATAGTCTACTACATAAGCTAAACACTTATAGAGTATGCGACTCAATACAACCATCCTAAGAAACTTTGTCTCACCCTCATCTTTAGGGCTTCCAAGATTTTCCACTACCTTCTTAATCACAAGACCTACATCATCACTAACACTAACCCACTCAAGTACATGCACTCTAAACCATACCAAGACTAATGTATGGCTAAGTGGCTCATGATTTTAGCTGATTTTGATCTTGAGTTTCTTCAGCAAAAGTTAATTAAAGGGTAAGTTATTACTGGCCAATTGGCAAATGCTCCTCTACCAGATAACCAACCTCTTCCTCTTGCATTTCCAAATGAGCCCATCATGACTCTTTCTGAAGAGGACCTTATCTTCCAAATGACCATGTTCTTTGATGGATCCAAATACCAATATGGTGGGGGTGTTAGAGTTATTCTCATTCCCATTAATGGTGAACCTTTTTACCTTTCCTTTAAACTTGACTTTGAATGCACCAATAATGTGGCTGAGTATGAGGCCTTAGTCATAGGTCTCCAAAATGCTTTAGCTTTGGGAGTCAAGACAATTAGTGTCTTTGGTGATTCCCAAATTGAGGCAAAATAGGTCAATGGATCTTATCAATTTAAAAATTATGTCTTACTAAAGTACAAACAACTCATAAATGTACTTTTAGCATCATTCGATTATTACCTTATCTAATTAGTTTCATGATCTACTAACAAGCTCATGGATGCAATGGCTTCCCTTGCTTCCCAAATCCCATCTCAACCTCCTAAATCTAAAATATTTATTACCATTAATCACTTTGTCACCCCATCTTATATCCATTCCAACCTTCCTACCATTTTTAATGTGTAAGTATCTCCATCAGACATTTAGTATGAATAAACTTTTGATTACCTTGACCTCGGTATCATTCCTCCTAGCCTTTATATAAATTCCCAAAGAGATTTTATTCAAAGTACCTCTCATTATACCATACTAGGGGGAATCCTCTACAAACGTGGTTTGGACAGCCTCCTTCTCTATTTCCTTCATAGTCATGAAGCTTCCCATGCCATCAAAGAAACACATGATGGAATCTATGGGGGACATTTTAGTGGTTTAGCTATCACTAAATGCATCATTTTCCTTAGCTATTATTGACCCACCCTTAACCAAGACTATTGTGATTATGTGAAGAAGTGTGTCAAATGTCAACAACATGCTAATTTACACCATGCACTAGCCCATGGCCTTCAATTATCTAAAGATTTTTTCCCATTATCATAAGGGGGCCTTGATCTAATTGGGGAAATCAATCCTCATTCATCATAATGACACCAATCCATCATTACCACTACTGAGTATTTCACAAGGTGGGTGGAAGCCATTCCTCTCATCTCTACCAAAGTTGAAAAAATTATTGACTTCGTCAACCATCACATTATTTGTCATTTCAGTGTTCCCCATAAGATCATCACCAATAATAGTAAATCCTTCAAGAAAAAGAAATTCCAAGGTATTTGTGACATATTTGGCATTAAGTTAAGCTTTTCCTCACCTTACTGTCCACAAGAAAATGGACATGCATAAGCCTCTAACAAAATCCTTAACAAAATATTGACCAAATTCATTAGTGCTTTAGGTCAGGATTAACATTTACATATCCATTTTGCTTTATGGTCTTATTGCACTAGAATTAGAATCTCTACGAGTGGTACTCCTTTCTCTCTAGTCTTCAAAATAGAGGCAGTCTTGACTCTCAAAGTCTAGATTCTATCTCTTCACATATCTTTGTAAGAGATCATTTTTTAGAGTGATTATCATCAAGAATGACTAGCACAACTTGAGCTACTTGATGAACATCACCTTTCAATGCTTAACCATATTAATTTTTACTAATAATGAATCAAGCATGCCTACAAAAAACACCTAATTGAATGAGAATTCAATATTAGAGACCTCATCCTTAAGGAAAATCAACATATCACCAACATGGAGAAAAGTAAAAGAGGCAATTTTTTTTTCAATTGGCTTGGATCCTATATCATCACCCATGTGTATGGATTAGTATATTATAATTTGTACTCTCTTGAAGGTAAACCATAATTTGAGCCTCTCAATGCTTTGCATCTACATCCTTTATTTTATTAAAATAAGGATCAAACTCAATTTTTTGTATAACTTAAGCTCATCATTTGATTTATGAGATTTTCACCTTCATTTAACTATTCCTCTCCCTTTAAGGATAATCGATTACAACATAGAACCATGTGATTAACCATCATAGTTATAGCCTAATCTTAAATATGGGTACCATGGCTCTACCCATGGCATGGTTGTCATGGATACTTTACATCTCTAAAGAGATGGAATCCCATGGTCATTGTTCCTCAAACCATTCTTGTCACCTAACACTAACCTCTTTCTGCTAAAAGTCTTGCCCTTATAAAGGTAAACCTTTAAGCCTAATTAGACTTGTCTGTATCTAAAAACCTCTACATCAAACCAATTTAGGATCCCAAAATATTATTTAGCTCACATACTTATAGCATTACAAACTACTCCCTTGAAGTACAACTACCCAAATCCTCTAAATTGCTTAAAATATAGATTGCTCCCTTAGAGGACATCTATCAAACAAAAAAACCCAAACTTAGACCACTCCCTTATAGGATGGCTAAGTCAAATGGGTCAAAAGCAATCATTTTGAAGCTTTTCGCATCAATAAAATTCACAAGCTATCAAAACAAAAGCAATTATAAGCAAACCCTATATCAAAACAAAATGAGCTATCCTAAGAAAGATGAAATCATTTTTCATATCTAGCATTATTAGACTTCCTGCATCGATCAATCTACACCTAGTATTAAGACATGGACTTGTCTAGTTTCCTTCTTAGGCCACTTATACAAGGGGCAAACTAACCCACATAAGGTTACCTTACTTATCCACCCATTTACCTTTCACCTATCACCTACCTTCCCTTTATACCATCTTTTTTTAATTAAGAGATTATGAGCTTACTTGACATAATGTGATCAAGACACCTTTTTATCAACCAAAGCATGCTAATGCAAACATACAAAAGGCTTAGTTTCCTTAATCCAATCAAACTTTAGGTTTTTGTCTTTTCCTTACCAATGAAAAGACATCATGTTTCTTTTCTTATATTTCATTATTGGTTCATGTAGACATATGGCTCATGATTTTCATCTCTATTTTCTATATTTAGTTTGTTGTCTAACTTACTTTATGTATTTTCGTCACATCCTTAACCATAATCACATTACATCTCCATGATCATGGAAAACAAACATCAATGATGAACATAACATTGTAAAATATATCAAAACATCATGAACTACATCATCATCTTGTTAGGAATAAGTTGTTAATTATGCAATAACATGCAATGTCGAATTTATTCCTCAAAATCACAACAATAGATACATATGAAAGAAAATTTAGATCTAAGAAAATATAAACATAACACATATATAACATGGTTCACACAATATGGGATATGTTGACCAAGAACCTCTCTATAATATTATAAATAAGAGTACAAGACAACTCTCAACAAAAAACCTCTAATAGAGATAACTTTATTCAACCTGAATTCACACCACATTTCTCAAGATGCTAAGCTACACCTCAAACCCGATCACACCGACTGAAGAGAGAATACAAAGATAAAAAAATGAGATGAAAAATTCAATGCTTAATGTGTTTCCCCTCACCCCTATTTATATTTTTAAAAATCCCTTGAAAAATGTGACATACCATGGAAATAACCATATCCCTACCAACTAAGGGAGGTTACAACCACTCAAGATAAACATAATCCCCTGATTCTCTCAACACCTTACCCAATTCTCCATAAAACATGCCAAAAATGTGGGAAGTGGTTAGCATACTAAAAATTATGCCCCACCATTTGTGAAAGTAAAAATTACATGTTAAAATTACCCCAATAATTTTATTTTTACCTTAGGGGTGTTGAAATGGGTTCCACATTCAACAATCTCCCACTTGGAGTTCATTTATCCTTAAAAAAAAATTAATACTCCTCCATTATCTTCAAAAAGACAAACCAAAGCTAAACATAACCTCAACATCTCCAATGTGACTACCTTGGTCATCATATCCATAGGATTCTAGCTTGTATGTATATTTTCTAGTTTCACCATGTTTTCCTCCAAAGTTGTCCTAATGAAATGAGACCATAACTATATCTTCTTCATCTTTAAGTGGAAAGTGAAGTTCTTGGATAAATGTATATCACTCTTACTATCACTATGTAATCCCCCAACTTCTTACTTATGCCCCAACTCATTAATCAATTATTGTAACCACATTATCTCCTTACTAACATTTATAGCAACAACATACTCAACCTCTGTGGTTGATAAAGACACAACCTTATGTATCCAATAAATCCAACATAAAATAATCAAACTTCTTATACCATTATCATGGAGCTTGTTTTAGGCCATACAAGCTCTTCTTTAGTCTGCACACCAATTTCTCCTTTTCTTCAACCTCATAACTCTATGGCTATTCCATATATAATTCCTCCTCTAAATCACTATGAAGGAACACAGTTTTCACATCTAATTATTCTAAGTGAAAATACTCTATTGAAACTATACCAAGCACAGTTATAATAGAAGTTATATTAACATCAAGAGAAAAATTCTCATCAAAATCAATACCTTTCTTTTGTGCAAACCCCTTGACCACCAACTGGGCCTTGTACCTTTTCCTTCATCTTCTTTTTTGATTTTATATACCCACTTGTTCTACAATGTTCTCTTTACCTTGGGTAGCTTCACCAAATCCCATGTTTGATTCTCCATGAGAGAACTATGTTCCTCCTTCATGGCTTACTCCCATTTTTTCCTAGTATTCACCTACATTTCTTCTTTAAAACATTCTGGTTCTCCAGTGTCAGTAAGTAATAAATAAGTCAAAAATGGGGAAAAATGTTTAGGAGATATTCTTACCCTAAAATACCTTCTTACTATAGGAGTTTGGGGTTCTTGTGTAGGAGGTTCCTAAACTATCTCCTTTGACACCTTACCATTCATAATATCATCAACCACTATGTACTTTTTTTTGGTTCCTCTAACTGATCCTTATACAAGAATTTTTATTTAGAAAAAATATCCCTAGAATGGAATATTTTCTTGTCTCTAAGACTCCAAACCTAGTAACCAAATTCATCCTCACCATAACTAATAAAGGTGCATCTCTCAGACTTAGCCTCTAACTTAGTCCTATCTTTCTTGGCAACATAAACAAATGCCTCACATCTAAAGACCCTAAGAAAATTATAATTAACTTTCTTACTAGACCAAGCTTCCTCAGGTATGCCTCCATCCAAAGGCACTAAAGGTCCTTTGTTAATTATATATATCATTATGCTAACTACTTCCATCTAAAATGTTAGAGGTAGCCCTGCATGCAACCTTATGCTCTTAGCACACTCCATGATTGTCCTATTCATCCTCTTTGACACTTCATTCTCTTGTGGCATCTCTAGAACTATCTTTTGCCTATGAATTTTATTTTGTGAAAAATAATCATCAAATGCTTTGCTATAATACTCACCTCCATTATCCAACCTAAAACATTTAAACATTAGACTTGTTTCATTATCAACTAAAGATTTTCATCTCTTAAATGTTTCAAACACATCATATTTCTTATTAATTCAATAAACCCAAAATTTTCTAATTGCATCATCAATAAATGTAACATAATAATTTGAACCACTAATATAAGATACCTGAGCTCACCCCCATACATCTGAGTGAACCAACTCTAACTTATTCTCCTTCTTCATAGGTTCAACCTTCAGGAACTTAACTCACTTTTGCTTCCTATACACACAATCATCACAGAAGTCCAAATCAACCTATTCAATTTGATAAACTTGTCTTTCAAGATATCCATGCCCTTTTAGCTCATATGACCAAGCCTATAATGCCATAAAGTTGCATCTCCATCTGCAACAACTAAATTATAGTGATTATCACTACTAGTCAAATAAAAAGTGCCAACTTTCTTACCTCTCACAACCATAAGAGCACCCTTGGTAACTTTCTGAGAGTCTTCTATAAAAATCACCGAATAACCCTCACTATCCAACTACCTCGGTGATATTAAATTTTGCCTTAATTGTGGGACATGTTTGACATATTTTAGTAGCCATGTGTTCCCATTTTGCATATTTACTTGAACACAACCTTTCCCTACTATATTACATGGTTCATCATCACCAAAATAAACATGTCTAAAATCTCCTTGAACATAACTAGTAAAATGATGACTATGTGGGGTGGCATGAAAAGAAGCCTTTGAATATAATATCTAAGATTCAAAAACATTATCCAAGGAAATAATTAAAGCATCCTGAATAACAGTACCTATTTTCATATTTACCTCCTTGGTCTCTTCATGTTTGGTCTTCTTATCCTGAAGTTCCCAACATTCCTTCTTTGTGTGTCCACTTTTCCCATAGTGTCAGCATACCATCCTGAATCTAGATTTAGATCTTCCCTAACCCTTTGACTTTCCATAATTTCCTTCACTTCTATCTTTTTTCTCATTCTAGTCTCCACCATCAAATCATTCCTTGAAGATGATTCTACAGTTCTCTTCCTTTGCATTTCCTTGCTAAGAATCATACCTATAACATCCTCAAACTTTAAACTTCCCTTAGTAGGGACAAAATTACTCACAACCATAACTAGGCTATCCTAACTATCAAGTAAGGAGCACAAAATCAATAAATCCTTAACTTCATCTTCAAATTTAATACCAATAGAATTTAACACACTCACAATTGTATTAAAATCATTCAAATTATCATCTCCAAAACCATTTTTAGACATTTTCATATTAAATAGCCCTTTCATCAAAAATATTTTATTAGAGGTAGAAGGTTTTTCATATAACTCCTCTAATTTCTTCATCAAACCAAATGTGGTAGTCTCCTTTGAAATATTGAAGGCAACTGAAGATGCAAGGCACAATTATATGGCTCCCAAGGCTTTCCTATCAAGCAAATTCTAATTTGACTGATCCACACCTAAAGTTTGGACTGCTTTCCCCATCAAAGGATGATGAAGATCCTTTTTAAACAAGTAATCCTCCATATGTATCTTCCACAATCTAAAATTTTGCCCATTGAATTTTTCAACTTTAGGTTTGCCATTATCTACCATAGCTCCCACTCAAGCTAATATCTTTCCCTATGATTCACCACTTTAGCAAAACTACTAAAGCTATCTCTGATACCAATTATTAGGAGTAAGTGATTAATTATTCAATAACATGCAACATGGAATTCATTCCTAAAAATCACAACAATAAAGACATATGAAAGAAAATTCAGATCTAAGCAAATACACACAACACTGATATAACGTGATTCACCCAATGTTGGCTATGTCCATTAAGAATCTCTCTATAATATTATAAATAAGAGTACAAGATAACTCTCAACAAGAACCCTGTCATAGAGATAACTTTCTCCAACCTGAATTCACACCAAAATTCCTGAGTTGCTAAGCTACACCTTAAACCTGATCACAATGATAGAAGAGAGAATAAAAAGCTTAAAAAATGAGATGCAAAACATAAAGCTTAATGTGTTTCCCCTTAACCCTATTTATAGTTTCAAAAATCCCTTAAAAAATGTTCCATACCATGGAGATAACCATATCCCCACCAAATAAGGGATGTTATGACCACCCAGGATAAACATAATCCCTCGATTCTCTCAACACCTTACCCACTTCTCCATAAAACGTGACACAAATGTGGGAAGTGGTTAGCATACTCAAAAATACACCCCACCATTTGTGAAAGTAAAAATTACATTTTAAAATTACCTCAATAATTTTATTTTTACCGTAGGTTTGTTGAAACGAGCTCCACATTCAACACATCTATCTATCTTTATCAAAACATCATGAATTAAATCATCTCTCTATCTATAATATTATCCTATCCATAAAAACATCATATGAACATACTTTATATCATAAAAAACCTTAATTAAACCATTCATCATGATATCTATCAACAAAATCAATGATCAAAACATCATGAACCACATCATATATCAACTATCTATCTATGTATCATCCTATCCATTTACCACAACATCTCAACAATTCATCTTATAGCATCAAATCATAAAAACCACATCAACATAACTATAAAACATCCATCACCATAATCATCATAATCATACACCATATTCTAAACATCACATGCCTAAGCTACTATTTTCACATCTCATAGAACATGTCCATAAACTATAACATGAACATGAATAACCATAAACATAAACCATATCATGAATAATAAATCACATATATATAACCATCAACATCATAAATCAATTAACCATAATCACGAAACATATTCAATAACATACATCAACATCATCATCATATACATCATGTCCATCAAATAAAAATACATGTGATAATATATAAACCTCTCTCTCATATACGTCTCACATCATCAACACATAGGCTGGTATCAAAATAAAAAACATATGCATCATATAATATCATATATCAGGCTGCTAGGGCACTACTACCACTCACTCCTCCAATTGTACTACCATTTGGTGCTAGCCCCCTAACCTACCTACCTAATCAACTGTAGAGGCCCACTGTCCTAAAGTAGCTATAGTCAAACCACCTACTAAATTAGCCATGTACTCTCCATATCAAAGATCCAATAGAAACTGTGTCACTACTATCACCTCATAATATCTCAACTCCTCAATAGTGGCTAAATATCATGTCATAAGAATCATATCAAGTCCTCCTACAAGTGCCTCTACTAGTGCTACCACTACTCCTACCCTCAGCCTCAATGAATCTCTCATTTGAGTCACTAACCCAAGAGAGATCCTTTCCTGATCTCACTCTCCTATTAGCATTGCCACTTGACCCTATAAAGTGATAATTTGGCCCTATAAAGTGGCCACCTATCCCTATAATTTGGTGATTTGGGCTTGTGTTGTTACAAGTGTTGCCTTTACCTACCCATCCTGACCACCACTCCGAATCGATGCCCTAGTAAGATCCACATTCATGGGCTACTGACCCCTATCACCCCATCCAAAATTGTCTACTACATATAAACCTTGATACCATGTTGCATATCCATCCACCACACTAACATCATCTATCACTGCTCTAGCTGATAGCTCCTCATGATCTAAAATAATGTCCTATGGTTGTGGCTCTAGAATTAAGAAATTAACATCCTCTCTTTGATATCTTAGAAAATCTAGTGGAATCCCTTACATGAGGCCTAACTACCTTCCAACTTGGTCAAATGAGATGAGCTTGGTCTCCCCATCCTACCTCCCATATATCCATCTCTAGCTCTATAATGATAAAGTGTGATAGTTATACTAGGCCCACCTAGGCCAACCCATATAGGGCCTCTAGACCATGTTACCAATAACCAGACCCTCTAAGGCATCTTGAAACTAATCAATATCTCTAGCACCACCACCTGCCCTTGTCAATGCATAATCTCCTCACCATCATAAGAAACCAACTCTATAATTTGTCAGAGCATAGCCATCCCATGATAGACCCAAAGGTCTCAACACCCAAATGTACTCATACACCTATAAATGAAGCATGAACCCAACACTAATCCCATAATGTTTGTACACTTTGAATTCCTAGAGCTCCTATAAATCTAGACCAACAACACTAGTGCCCATCTAAACACAATCTTTCCCAACAACATCTCCACCAATACTCCTAGTAGTAGATAATGGAATCAATCACTACTCAAATCAGGTTGTGAAAAATAAGGCACTACCATCATCATTAGTAGTAGCAAATATTGGTCCCTTGGAGCCCTCTGGTATAGTATCCCATAGCTAAAACCACGTAAATGATACTAGGTGTGGACCTGATCCACTCCATATATCAAATCTATGTGATAGTCTCTCTACTCACTCTTTATATGATAAATCAACTCCCCTCAAATGGGTAGCCATGTAATCCTAACCACATCCTCTAGGAGGATGGTCACCTTCCCGTTCAACAACAAAAATGTGTTCATGGCCAGGTCCCATCTCTTGATAAGGGCCATGATCATAGCCACATCCCACGATAGATGTTGATAGTGTCTCATGGCCCCTAGGCTGAACTCCTCCATATGCCTCCACTCATAAGCAATCATCACATCACAAACCTCTAAAAAGATCTCAGGAACTCAATCCTTCATTTGGATCTGGTTACATGCTTGTAAAATGATCATGTTAGCATAAATGTTTAGTTTTCCAAATCATGATCAGTACCAACCTACACCTACCTTTTTTAACTTATTCCAACCTAACCAATTACATCTACCACATTACCTCTAGACATCAAACAATACCTACCCTTATCCAAACAACATTTCTAATGCCTACCCTAAACTATCACGCTGATATATAACATTTTTATCAACACTCTAATTATCCTAGGAAACCAATAACTAACTCTATTCCTAATGGACACTTTGCCTATATCACCATGACCCTACACTCTTAAATTAAAGCAACATCAACCCATTTTATTATTTAAATACCACTTTCAACAAACATTTCAAAACATTTGATTTAACATATAATTTAGCATCATTTACCTAATTCATATTTTAATTTAACAAACACTATTTTTCCAAACATTTTAAATAGTTTATTTTCTACCACTTTTTAAACCACCAATTCCCAAAACATTCAACCACCAATGGTTCATTGAACCATCAATGATCTTTTAAGATCTTCTTACCCCAGTGTTTAACCATTGACAGTTGGGTTAAACTATCAATAGTTATTGTGAGTGACCACTGACGGTGAAACCCTCAAACCCTAACCACCTAAAACCTCCACCATACACCTAAATCCAAAATTTAAACTACCTAACACTATCCTACAACCCATTACTAACCCAACACACCCTTTAACTCTCAAGTTCACCGACTACTTTGATTAATTTCACCAAAAACCTAAAACTAGGTCATCATGGCTTAGGACAATCACAAAAACCTATCAAAATAATTCAAATCTACTCAATATAATTACTTAATAAATCAATTCAACTACCTATAAATTTATAAACATCCCTTACCTCATTTTATGATCATTGATGAGGTCAAATCCCATGTCTATCTGCTCGGTCGCATCCTCATCCACCCTCCATTTAGTTAACACTCGATCACCTCAAACACATAAGCTCAACCACTGACCAAATTTCACCTCAACATACTCAGTCCACTTGTATCAAAATGCCAAAATACACAACACACTAAAGTGTAAATCACGTAGCTCAATTTTTCCAAAAGATAAAATGTTTTTTTCATTTTTACTTTTTATGCCTCAAATTTTTAGGGTTTTCCCCTAACCATCGATGGTCAAGGTAACCAATGAAGATCAACCTTACGAGCCCCTGACCATTGACGGTCAAGGTCCCCCACTTTTTTAATTTTTAAGCACCCCACCTCGGTTCTAAAATTTAGAGATCACCTAATCTCACTTAAACAAGAACTTGAACTATTAGAGATTACCCTTCTTTGACCACCCATTTGACCACATCCACCTTGATGTTGGCCATTTTGACCTGAATTATTTTCATGTTTTATGATTGCCTTGCATTAGTATTTTTGACAGCCAACCATTTTTTCCATCTTGACCATTTAAATTTTGCACCACCTAGTGCATGACCAAACAATTTATAATTTTTAAGGGAGTACTTCCTACCTCAAATACTTACAAAAACATCAACCCTATCTAGGAGACTTATAGAGTCACCTGATCAACTATGACCAACACTATGGATTGGTTACCATATCACTTGTTCTTCTAGAAACAACTTTATTTTTACCAACATTAGCAACTTTAGTCTTTGTGTGATCTTGACTATCACACTTAGTCACATTTTATGTGCATTGTTTGCATTTCAAATACCTGACCACCCTTTTTATCACCACCTCATGACTCACCAAATACCACTTATCAAACCCTGAATCCATTTTGGTTTTACCTCATCAAATCCCAATTTGAGGGGGAACACCTCCTCCCATACTCAGGGCAAGCAAACCTTTGACCAATAATCTATTTTTGTTTTGTAGCTTGTTAAATAAAAGATGCATAATAAAAAGTGGTAAAATGTAGACTCTAAAAAAATGCACACAATAGTTCTAGTTGTCAAAATGCCTCAAACCCTTATAAACCCTAAATGGACCCTAAGTTTAGTTGACTACCTAGTTAGCTAATTCATTAACTTACTAACTCAAAATTTAACCAAACCTTTTAACACCCACCTTAATCAATTTACCTTCAACACTCAACTAATAATAGTCAACCCAGTCATCGATGGTTAGCCTAACCATCGATGGTCAGGTCATCAACTCTTCACCTTCTTAACACATCACTAGTTGTATAAAAGATAATAAGGCACCATTTAATATATTCACCTTATGTGGTACTAATGAACTTCTAAGCATCATGATCATCAAATTCACCCTCTAGGGAACCTTCCATCTTCCATCTTTCTTTGCGTATAAAAGGAGGAGTGGGAGGTAAAAAAGGATCCATGTTCAAGCTATCAAATCTTCTTACACACAAGTATTTGAGTCCTCTAGCCTCCAGTCTTCCTTCATCAACTCAACATCAACAAAAGAGACCCAAACCTCTACTAAATTTGCTTTTGAGGCCAAAGTACTATTACTCTAGAAAAATTGCTTCATCTTTTCAGCCATCAACCAACTAGCAAGCTACAGGTATATCAGTACTTTATCATTGTTATTTTAGAATTTTGACCTCCCTAACCTGATCAAAATTATATGCACCCTATTCCCTCTCTACCCAATCCTTAATAGAACCCTCATCTAACCATCTACCCATTCTATAACTTCTCTTTTAGTCACTTTTAGATACCTATAGGTGGCCATCGACAGTTAGTACAATCGCCAATGGTCACCCCTAGCCATCAATAGTTACCCAACCATTGATGGTCAGCCCAACTACTAATGGTTCACCCAACCACCGATGGTCACTGTGGTATAAAATAATAACAAGTTATGTTTAGCCCCTTAACTCCAACCAAACCTAAATTTTTGTGTTCCTACCTATTCACAGACTCTTCTATGATTTTTTGAATCAAATCCCACCCACTTTAGCATGAGTATTGACCTACTTTTGCTAGATTTAGTCATTTTCTTTAACTAGCATTCTACTTTTTTCTTGTATTGCATTTCATTTATCTTATGCAAGTACTTTACTTTATCATTTCTAACTTGATTATTATCAACAATGGATTGACATCCTCCTAGAAAGTGTATGCTTCTTGGATCTAATTCATGCTAGGTAGTCCACTTAACTATCTTGCTAACAATCCCCATTGTTAGTGTGTTCTTATTCATAGGTTATTCTTTTCTAGCCAAAGAGGAGATCTCCATCATCATCTGGATTACGTGCACATCATCAACTAGATATTTCTACCATACCCTTATTAATAATTTCTTGCCTTCTTCCAAAATTAAGAAATGAGTGGAAATTAAGAGAAACATACATGCTTATGAGGGCTTAAATGGCCTACCTCTACCAATGCATCTATATAAGCATAGAGAATGAACTAGTGTGTCTATGCATTAGAGAGGGTCCACATCCACACATTAGAGAGGGGCCACATCTATATATCTAAGAAGGCCTAGTTGATTGGTTGAATTCCATGTGGCCACATGATTAGAGGCCATCATGTCTTTATACCACAGGTAGGCAAATGGATGACCTTCACTAGCATGATTCTATAGTTGTAAAAATCCTAACATGCCTAACACAAAATGTTTTTCTTAATACTGGGTGGTTTTAAATTTTTTCCCACTATGGGATGTGAGGCACCCGCTATGGGAGGTGAGGCACCATGAAGAGTGGTTTGGCCAAAACCATGGCTTTTCCAAACCACTAAACTTTTTCATTTTGTCCATATACAACCATGGACATTTTTTGGGTTATAAAGTTATTTAAAAAAAAATAAGATTTGAAAATTTGATAAAATAAATGATTTTATAAAATTTGAGTTTTTGATCCAAGTTCTAGGATTTTTAGTGCATGTTACTTCATTGGAAAAATAGTGGGTTGAGATGGTATTTTCGATCAAAGTGGTAAACATGAAAGTTCTTTAATAAGGCATGAGATTTCCAATGATAGTAAGTTTAAGGATTATGATGCACATAAACTAAGATACATTAGCCAATGTAGAGATGCAGGTGTGCATATCTGAATAAGTGAGATGCTTGAATGTAGATTTTAGGGGCAAGACTCCATTTTTACATTGAGTGTAAAAATTGAAACTTTATCACACAAATATGGTCTTTCCAATGGAGATGTTTACAGGTCCCAGTTTAACATGTAAATTGAGATTATTAACCAAAGTAATTTTGGATCACTAAGACTAAAAAATTATGAGTGTAAGTAGGAACAACCATAAAAAACAAAAAGAGGTCTCCTAATTTCAAAAAAAATGAGGGCACGTTGTGCAAGGAAAAAAAATGGAGACTCTACTATAAAATACTCCTAAGTATTTTGAAATGATGGAAACGTGTCTATGAACATAAAATCTCTGACTGAGATTATGCATGAAATATAAATAGATTCTAGAGAAGAGAAGATGATAAAAACTATGTAACCAAATTTGACATTCTCATTAACCTTGTATGTGTAAATGAGTTCATTTCCATTTTTATAACCTTCAAGGATTATCTACCATAAATCTAATCATTAGGTTAGTGAATCCCACATTGAGAATGATTACTTGGATTTGCTTTACTACCAACCAGGTGTTCATAGCCCTGATTGTTTATCTCTGATCCTACTCAAATCCTTTGTCTACTTTCAATTGGATGTCCATAGCCTTGGTAGAGGTTGCCCAAATCACCCAAGAATTAAGTTTTTCAAAATTGATATTCTTTTCTTTTCTTATTTCTCTTTTCTCTTTTTTCTCTTAGCATCTCAACTTTGGGTTAGGGACTATGGTGGAAAGTGAGAACTAGAATTATAGATTTTTCACCTTAGATATTCACTAGAGCAGGTTCATCTAAGCAATCCTAGAAACCATTAAGATGTGATTTTTGTGTTTGGTTTTGAGAAAATGTTTGACCAAATATTTTACCCAAACTAAACCCAACATGAATAAATTTGGAACACACATAGTAGCTTAAGCCTTTAAAACCAATTAAAAAATAATATTTATCACTATAAATTACTCAAAGTACTTATGCACTAGAATGTTATTCATGTTGCTTACCTACAAACCCTATATTCTTCATTATTTGACTAACAGGGGAACCCCTAGACAAAATAGATGGGTCATGATGAAAAATAAATAAACAATGAGGATGAACCAACAAGGAAAAGAAAGAAAATCAAGAAAAATAACTAAACTAAAAATAAAAGCAAGATCGAGAAGAAAAAATAAAATCAATAAAGGGAAAGAGAAAGTATGTACAAGAATTTTCCAAGATCATTCAATTCTAATAGTAGTGTTGAAGAATTATCCATTGATAGGAAATGAAACATCCTCATAAGTTAGACACCTTATGTGGAATGAATTCTCACCTAGGATTTTAGAGATTTAGTATGGACCCAACCATAGGGCATCAAATTTTTCATGTTGTCTTTTTTTCTTATGAACAACCATAGGGCATCAAATTTGCCATGTTATCCTTTTTTCTTATGAGCCTTGTCCCAGAGAAGGACTAAATATAAGATTCAAAAGGATTTCAATTTAGCACATTTTTCAAACTAATGTTTGATGAATCCTTGGTGTTTTCTAAAATGTAGTAGGGTTACAGCATGTTTTTCTTCCAATTATATTAGATTTAGGAGTCGAGCCTCAATTTTGTCAGTAGTTTCCAAGTAATCCCTCATGAATAACAAGGTTGGAATTTTTAAGTTCATACATGAAAGATAGGATCTTGGATATTTACCATATTATATTGGGAAATACCCAAAAATGATTTAATTTTAGTCCTATCAAACCATAATCTAAACTTTAAAATTTTATGCCAATTCCTAGGTTTTTTTTCTAATATTTTTTTAATGACATATAATATATTTTTGTTCATTGACTCAGCAACCCCATAACATTGAGGGTAATAATTAGATGAATATTTTATAATTACCTTATTATCATAAGCCCATTTAGTGAATTATAATTAGGAGATAACAGGTCCATCATCACATACTAGAGCAGTAAGCATCCCAAACCTGGTGATGATGTGCTCCTCTAGGAAGTTGATTACCACATTGATCCTATAATTTTTGAATGCTTGAGATTCAATCCAACATGTACAATAGTAAATTTCCATAAAGATGAACTTGTGTCCCATAGATGAGTTAGTATTGATAACACCAATAAAGTCCAATCCTTGTTATATCCTGATTCCTTGCTAAGCAAATTATTGACTTTTTGTGGATATTTATAGTTGAAACATCTAATTTGCTTATATTTTGACTAAGCTTTGAGATATATGATTTTATGGGATAATAGATATTGATTAGGTTACATTATCATACTATTATGAGTTAGATGTAAGTATATGTTTACTTTATGATCATGTTGATTTGTCATTTCAGCTATATTTTATGATGAATGTATATCATGACTGTTATGGTCTAACTACCTACTTATTGTGAGGTTGATTCAGGAAAATTCATCCATAAAAGCATAATGGAGGGAGAGAATCATAGGATAGGGTGACATAGATGGAGACATTAGAGGATGATAGAGAACTAGTGAGAATTTTGCACACACAAAAATATTATTGCATGTTAGAATGCATGATAAAATGGTTAGTATATCATGTGTTTGGATGATTATTGTATTTATATAGTTATTTACACATGGTTTGATATCTTAGTTAATGATGATGTGAATTAACCTTATGTGGTTATGTTTATGTCACGTGTTCATGACTATTAATGTTTTGGAAAGGTTAATTTGTGTAAACCGGTAAGTAGATTAACTTAATAACTAAATCTAGATGTTATTTGAAATGTCTAATTGATAACTTAAAAAAATAAGATTGAATACATTGACAATTTTATGGGTTGATTATTGTTAATGTCATCATACAAAATAGTCATACTTTAAAAGGTTTTGAAAGGTAAAAATTAATTGATTTAATTAATTCCATTTGAAAAAAAAAAGATGAAGCAAAAAGAAAAAAAAGAAAAAAAAGGACTAAAACAGAAAAGAGAGAGACTCAAAATTTAAAGAAAAGCATAACCCTCATGTGGGAATAAAAAAAAAAAAAGAGGAAATCATGAGAATTAGGAATAAAGCTATGAAAAATAAGCTTAAAATACAAAAAAGAAAAACACGTCTTAATAATAATAATAATAATAATAATAATAATAATAATAATAATAATAATAATAATAATAATAATAATAATAATAATAATAATAATAATAATAATAATAATAATAATAATAATAAGTCCATTTTTGGGGGGAATCTTAAATGGAGATGGTTTGGGAGGAAGGCATGCCATGTTGTAATAAGGGAAACAGAGGAAAAGATCCTAACAAAGCCAAGTTAATTTGATTAAACATTGTGATGTAGGTAATGTAATACATTTTATAGAATTTTGTGAACTATTTAAAGTAAATTTATATATTTCTATTGAATTATGTAAACATGGAAACATTGATTTAGACATAGAAGTCATGTATTTTACACTATTGTAATAACCTAGGTGCCCCTAAAGAAAGACTAGAACTATGGTATTTAGATGAAACAAAACTATTTCTTTTAACATGTCATTATGTTATTATGTTGTCTAAATATGGCTATTATAACATCCACTAAAATTTAGTACTTATATTGCTTGAAGGATATCTAGTGGGGATATAACTAAATAAATATAATCAAGCTATATGGATATTACATATGACAAATATCTATAGAATCATATAAGTCAATTTGACTGATACTTGCAACATATATGTTATAATCAATTTTAGATATCACTGAATAAATATGGTAGTTTGAAATACTATACAAAAATTTAGTGTTAAGCTATAGAAGCATTATAAATAAAAGTAACAAAGTTTTTGTTGATAAAATATTAAGACTTCCTATTCTATGTGGAATAG
This sequence comes from Torreya grandis, assembly GCA_037957365.1. NCBI lineage: Eukaryota > Viridiplantae > Streptophyta > Pinopsida > Cupressales > Taxaceae > Torreya > Torreya grandis. The sequence goes on along the minus strand of JARHVA010003021.1, from coordinate 2,057,088 downwards.
TTCTCAGACCAAATAGTCTTTTGGAGTAATGGTATTTGTCGGTGATGTTGACTGTGCCATCCCAATAAGCCCATGGATTATCCTTGTATAATTATGTATGGCCTCTCTGATAGTGTTCTTAATATTGAATTGGTTATGAGGATAATTAACAACATAGTCAACTTAAACATATAGCTCTATAACTTCATAATCTTTTTAAACATGTATGTTAAGTTACTATTCATCAAGATAATTGTTATCTTATTAATCATTATCTGATTTAAATAATGATAATCTTAACCGTTGCCAAATTTTCTTGGTATGCAATGACTATAGGATAATAATCATTATCTTATTGAGCATGATATAGTCATTTAGCCTATAAGGATAAATGATTATCTTGTTAAGAAAATGTCTCTACTATGTTAATTTATCTTGTTATGTTAAGCTATAATGATAATCTAGTTGGTAAGTAATTTTCCCCATTGATGCAAGGGATATGTAATGATTATGAACTATTATGTTGTATACTATTATAAATTATAGCATATAAGTAGCTATGAAATAATGTTACATAAATGGGATATAAAATTATATTGAAGCATCAAACAATGATTTAGATATCAACTATACAGATGATCTGACAAATTAATTTCCCTTTATAAGTAAACTATGTTGATCTAATGTTAAATATTTAGTGAACTGCATGTTGTCAATTTCAATATATATAATATTGGGTATATATATATATATATATATTATAGTTTTCAATTTAAATATTTATATTATTCTAAAATTTATGAATTTGCCACATGCAAGAAATTAGTGATGTCCTAAGTTTATAGGGGAATCAATTTTCTCATAATGGCAATGATATATATAATATCCTATGTCTCTAGAATTAGCAGTTCAAATGACCTTTATCAGCTATAGATTACCCCAATTTTCATAGCTATTGACATTTTTTGGTGCTTTAGTGAATCTTCCAATAGGATTTTAGGGATCTTGAACGTTTGGAATAAATTATGGTTGACATGATTGCTTCTCTGGCATCTTTTATATGGATTTAGAGAGCTCAAAAGTTGAAAAAAATTTAGTATTCAGATGTTACAAATTGAGAACATTGCCACTAAATAGTGAAAATACAACATTGTTTTTAATTAGATAATGAGGGGAGTGCAAATTGGTAAGGTAGTGGAAAGAAATGTAGCCCAAGGAAAAACAATACCATTTCATAGTGGTTATTACTTCAAATAAAGTGGTCAATTTAATTTGAGAGTATGATATTTTATATTCATTTTAGATCTAACATGTGGTTAATTACTTGTAATATGGGCAGATATAGCGTAGCAATACTATATTAAACAATATATGTCTTACGAAATTATTGAACAAACCATTATGATTATATGGAATTATAATATATTGATGGATATTTACATGCAAAGATAAACCTTTAAGCTATGTTTTGGCACCATGGTCATAGAGGAGATGTATGAGGCTTCATTATCTTTGAAAAACCTAAAAGAGTTTGAGGTTAATCTAAAAATGTATCTAAATATGATATGATATGCCCTTATGGTCATAGAGGGGATGTAGATGATTTGGATACACTGGAGCCTCACATGGGCAAATAATTATGTCACATTTAGTAGTTATACATATTAACTATTAAGCTTAATTTAAGAATATATGTATTCTTTATTATGTATATTATATTTGTGGATGTTGATCATGTGATATTGATATTTATTTGTTGATATTTTAGGATATTGATATTCAGTGATCTTTTATGACTCTATGATTTATTTATACATGGAGCACACCATGCATAGGTATCTTATCAAGAAATTGAAATCTTATAAAGATCTTAGTGAGAAGTATAAATGATTTTTGGATTTTATATACATCATTATTATTATTATTATTGAAAACTTGTGTGTAGTACATATTATGATTGTTGTACTATATAACTCATATTATAACATTGAGAGGTATGCTTACCTTTATAATTTATTGTATATTAAAAATTAAGACATGAGTTCTTGAAGGATTGGAATCTATGCTCATAGCTACCTAAAAGTATAATAATCCATGTAAATGAAAGACTAAGTTTGTATGAGGTATAACTTGGATTATGAGTTATATGTTTCCTTGAAATTTTTATGATTGCCTTCTTAAAAATAAGTAGTATATACATAATAGTGATGTACTATATAATTACTAATTTAATATATACTTGAATATACTTACAGAGAATAGATTATGCAATCTAATCATAATTTATACTTGATTAGTTTAATTCATATTTGCTTGCTTAATGTTATGAGACTTTTTGATTCTTGAAATTATAAGTCTGGTAGTAAAATGAACTATGATAGAATGGGATGTCATCGAGAGTATTTTATTTGAAAACTATAGTCTAAAATTTATGTTACATATGGGTGATAAAAAATAAAATAAAATAATGTCTAGATACAATAATATGTTTGATGTTCTAAATGTATACATGTTGGTTATTACTATGAATAGTATGTTTTGTGACAGTTAGTAGGACTTTGTGTATGCATGCATACAACCTTTGAGAGTATAGCATATGATAAGTTAGTGTTCCATGGGGACTATTAATTTATTCATTATACCTAATTACTTTAATAAAAGCTTATGTTTCCATGTATTTAAGATTACTTTATATGACTGATTGGGGAAAACTAGTAGTTATGTCTTAGAAAACTAGACTATGGTAATATGGGTTATCATAAGGTGTAGTATGTTTGGAAACTAATTATGGTAGTGAAAATATATAGTTAAATGTGTATTTACCTAGGTGGTTTAAACTATAGTCATTATTTCTAGTATGGGATAGAAAATAATGTAAGATTCATTCATACATTTGACAGGATAAATGTATGCTTTGGTTACTCTTATGTTTAGCATGTTATATGATGTGTTTACTAGTAAGATGTAAATTATATGAATCTTGTGGTTGAATTTGTATTTGACCAATATGAATTGTTGATATAGAGTAAGGAGTGAGATGGAATTCATTGGATTACTAGCATCACAATGTCAGATGAAGACAATCCAATCAAGTGGTGTGCATGAATTTGATTGATCTATAGATCATTATTATTTATTATTCATAAAAATTTGGGCCAAAGTATGTTTAGTGAGATATTATCATTTCATGAGTATTATTTACACATTTTTGCAATATCTTGAAATAGAATGGTTTCTATAATACACTACATATTTAGTTTAGAAATCATACATCACATGAGTACTTGCTTTTCTCTTTGGATTCCTACCCCATCACTATCTACCCATTAGTGAAGGGAGAGACATTTCTTGATGGGATTAGTGTGGGGGATCATTAGTATATGTTTGGTGTGGAAAATCACTTAGATGATGCTCTTCCTCCCCAAAATAGTACTACTTATTGATATGACACTTGAGATTGCCACAAATACTCGAGTTTGAAAACTATGCTCTATGGAAGCCATGTATCTTATATGTACATTGTATTGAATTGTAAGTATTCTTGAATATTGTCATGAAGAGTTGTAATCACTTATTATTATAAATTGACAATGGTGGTTATAGACTTGTATTAGTTGTGGCTGAGTTAATATGATTACTTTATATATTTGCATTATGATGTGCTCTCATGATATTAGAGATCAGTGATACGTGATGTAATATGCTTATTTTCTATTATCATGCTTTGAGTATTTATTATGGTCTCTATATATTCATGGTGAAATCTATTTATAATATATGTGTTAATATTTTTTTCAAAAAAAATCATAGTTTTTCTAGTAGACCCCAATGGGGTTCTTACAATCCTTATTTTATGAATGGTCAGACCTCAATAATTGACTACAATGGCATGGTAGGGGTATGTTCTCTATGTTTAAAAACTTGGTAGGTATGACAAATCTAGACATAAACATGAACATATTTTAAAACATGTGGCTAGTAATATCTTGTCTTGAGTACTTGGTGGGATGTAACACTCCCTGATCCATGATCAGTTTCATATTTCACATGAAAATAACTGAGTCCTCCAGTTGCTTCCTCTTTGTTTAGGAATCTCAAATATATGCCTTAATGGTTCCTTTTATACAATAGACCTAATTTGATCATGAAATTAACACTTTTTAGGTGTAGTTCTCTACTTTGAGTGGAGTTCAACTGGCATGAGAATTCATTATTCAATAAATAGTAGACCACATATCAACATTAGTAATCATTAGTTATATCTCACACTTTATATTATTGGAAGACTATTTGGGGGTCTACTTCAGCCATGGACTTATCGAGTCCTTAACCTCTTATAATTTTCATTGGTTTTAGTTCTAATTCAAACTCTTAGAGAATAGTGATTCACTTACCCATTCACTCACCTATCTTGTTTTGCATTAGTATAACCTTCACTTCTAGGTCAGGCACCACTACAAACCCTTTGTTATGAAGAATGTAGTGTCTAGACTTTTTTAATGATTTTATTAAAGCAAATTCTTATTTTTCTATCATTGAATACCTTAGTTTAGCATTGTGGAATGGAAAACTCATGAATGGGATAGGTCTCTCATCTCTAGCTTATTTCTTTTATGTTAGAACTACAACACTCAAGTGTTCAGAAGTGAATGAATAGATGTAGAAGGGTTGAATATAGTTAGGATTGAGTAGCAATGGTGTATTTATAATTAATGTCTTGATTAAAGCAAAAACTACTTGTGCCTATCATCCATTCATTTTTTGCATCCTTCTTCAGGATGTTGTTTAGCGATCAAACTATCTCTTCAAACCCCGAGATGAACTTCCTCATGAATTTAATCTTACCAAAGAATTACTTTAGTTATTTTTTGCTACCAATCAATGGTATTTTTAGGATTACCTCTACCCTTTATGGATATATTAAAATGCCTCATTCTAAAATGATGTGACCCAAAAATTTACCCTATATGACTCTAAATATACACTTATTTGGGTTTAGGGAGCTTTTGTGATCTTGGTACCTCTGCAATACTTCCCTTAAATATTTGACATGGTCTTCCTAATTTTTTGAGAAGACAATAAATTCATCCATGTATATGAATATGCATTTGTTAATGAGATATTTAAATGCAATAATTATGGCACATTAAAATGTGTTAGCCACATTGATTAGGTTGAATGACCTCCTTTTATATGTGAATGTACCCCAATTGGTTGTAAATGTTGTCTTGATTTGGTCCTCATAGTTTACCATTACTTAATTATAACTTGAATACCCATCAATAAATGACATCATTTGAGAACCATTCATTATCTACAAGACTTCATCTAGTGAAGGCAATGGGTAATTATTTTTTTTCTGAGGCTCTATTTAGGTTATGAAAATCCATAGAGTCATATCTCTCCATTATTATTCTGAACTAGTTCTAGATTATCCACCCATTGGAGTGTCTAATGAGAAAGATGATATTTGTTAAAATCAATTTCTTCACTTCCTTGAATATCAAAGGCTATAACAACTAATTTACCGAGCTTTATCTCGGGCAAAATGGTGTGACTCCCAACTTGAGAAGAATAGTATGAATGATAATGAAAGTGTTAAACACTTCAAGTATTCATAGATCCATGCTATAACATCCTTAAATTCCTTTAGGGTTTGAATGAATTCATGCTTCTCCCTTTGGGTACAAGTTGTGCCTATAGGCACATTTTTTGATTCATTGGCACTGCCTAGATTACAATGTCGGTGTATCATACCTTTGGCAGAGACTATCTTCTCCTTTTCACCTCGGTAATCCATGCCAAATAATATTTCTAGGGAGACCATGCCCTTTGGTATACTATTTGTTTTCAAACTTATCACCCCTTCTTCATTTAGTTCAAATTATTCTTGGTCATCTTCATCAATAATATGAGACTTAAATACATTAGTGTTTGGAATGAAGTCAATGATATGCTAATAATCATTGAATACCTAAAAGTTATAGATATTATCAAAAATAGATGGAGAATATACTAACTCCACTAAAAACCTTCTTAACTTAGAGTCAAAAATCAGTTCTAGAGTACTATAATCTATAACTAATGCATCTTCCATGTATTTATTTCTATGGGGTAGGGTTTAAATATTGAATGCATTGAAATCCTCTATTAAGTTCCACACTAGGATGTGGTACCTAAAAAAATTATTTTTATTAAAATCATATTATATCCTTAACTATTTGACCACCAAATTTGAATCACCAAGCACTTGGATATTCTTCACCTTTTTTCAAAGAGCAAACTGGAGGACATCAACTAATGCCTCATATTTAGCCACATTATTCATGAAAGTAAATTGCATCTTGGTATGACTTCCCTCATGGGTTGATGAGTTCCATGCCAGCACTAGACCCACTTTTGGACTTAGAGACATCAAATTTTGGAGTCTATATAGTGGTTTTTGGATATGTATCATGGGATATGAAAGGTATGTGTGGTAGTAATATTGATCTCTTTGCTTGATTCCTCAATGCCAAGTGGGCATTTACTCTATTTTTTAATTGATAAGGATATTTTAGTTAGGTCTTTAGTGGAATAAACAAGTAAAGGGTTGTCCATAATATTCATTTTCTCATTTGAAGATTTTTCAAGTTCTTTATTTTCACTTGGACCAGCCTATTTCACACCCTCATATGCTTGGCAACACTAGAGAATGAATTTATCTTAGGTGTATAAAGGATATCCTCCTCATCTAACTGATTTAACTCTTTAAACTCTAATTTTTCTTGTGTGGTCAACATATTAATGGAAAATTTATAATAAATGTTTGCCTATTTCTCAAGCATATCCACCCTGAGCTTTGACTCTTCAAATAATATTCAATTTGTTTTCTTACATTCTGTTATTATGTAATTCATATTAGTCTCTCTTTTGATTCAAATCTGGTTGGGCATTCCATGCCATGGGATCCACATATGAGAGAAATTGGTTCCCATGTATCCATTAAATGCTAACAACCAATCTTTGCTTAGGAGCATCTCATATGAATTAGGTATATCCACTCCTTGAATATCAATAAATTGTTGCACTCTTAGATCAGAAGCCAACTGCATCTAAATGTTATCAATTTCACCAACCACTTAGACTTATGACTTGTCCAATTGAACAACTTTTCTATTTGACTTTTTGAGAGTTAGACCCAATCTATGATAAATGGCATAGGGAATCACATTACCAGAAGCACCTAAATCCACCAAACAATTATGCAATTTCTTACCGAAAAAATGTATTGTTAGGAGAAAAAGAGGCATTTTTATTTCTTCTTTATAAATTTTAACATGATCATCTACTATCCTATTAGCTCCTTTCCCTTTAGGAACAAATAACTCTTTTAATAACACATCCTTTTGGTTAAAAATTTGGAGTAAGTCAAACATAGTTATATTAGCCTTACTTTTATTTAGGTCATTCACAATGTTATATTCATATTTTCTTGACTCTAATGGTTTGTTAGTGTTAGGTTGTGGAGCTAAAAGCTTCACTAATGCAGACATTGGAGGAGGTTGCTGAGTGTCACAGTCATCGGCGTTGGTCAGGCCAACTGACGTCGGTCAGGGGTGGACAAGAAGCTATCGACATCAGTCAGAATCGACTGATGTCGATCATCTCCAGGCAGACATGGACTAATGTTGGTCGCCTGTGTGGTTCCAGAACTGCTAGTTTATGAACAGTTTGTTAACGAACTGGTTGTTTGCATGTTAAAGGCTAATTTTAGCCTTGAAGCTGCAAATCTAATTATTGTAATTGGATGTCTAATTATTATTTGCATGGGATCTATATAATAGACTCATGGGCTGTATTGTAAAGTGTGCTAATTGAGAGAGCAAGGTCAGCTCCTTTAGAGGGAAGAGAGCAAGGTGTGTTTCTCCTAGTGCCATAGTGCCAGGTGTGTATGATCAGGTAGATCTGTGGGATAGCAAGATCTAGTAGAGATCCACAGGGGTGTTGGTATGGAGAATCATAAGGACTTGGTGAGGCAAGGACAAGGGTTCTTTTGAGTAAGTAAGGTTGGTTGATCTGCAAGTGTGTGTGTGTGTGTGCGAGATCTAGGTTTGCAGGTATGTAGAACTAGGTTGATTTGTAGGTGTCCAAGATCAGGGAGGTCAGCAACACAATAGGGAGTAAGATCAGGTGAGATCTACTTGGAGTATGTTGAGTACTTGGAGTATGTGTGTATACTTAGACTTGGAGTATGTGGAGTACTTGGTGAACTGCCAGTATTGTTACTGACTGGTGGACTGGTAGTATTGTTACTGGCTGGTGGAGGTGAAAAACAACTCTGTGTTAGAGTTATTTGTTGTGACTATAATTGAGAGAGAACTTTGAGGGAAGATTACTGTGTATGCCCTAGATGTGTGGGAGCTCTAGAGGTGTGGGAAGAAGAGTGTGGCACTTCTTTATTGTAATTTCCTTCTGTAAGAGTATTAATACAATTGGATATTGTCTCTCATATTCTGTGTTATTTCTAAATTCTAGCTACTTGTGATTCTAGTTTAATTACACATTTAGTTACTTGTACATGGTAATCAATTGTGCTTCCTAGGTCATGACAAGTGGTATCAGATCTTTATGTTCTAGATTCCTGACAAAGTGGTATCAAAGCCAGGTTGTAAGGAGCAAGTTTGTGTTTGATTACAGGTCACTCTCAGGGGTTTCTGATTGAGTGGGAGTATAGTAATGGCAGAAGAAAGTACACTAAGAATGGAGGAATTCAAAGGCACAAATGATCAATTATGGAGTTATGGAAAGAAAGAGCAGGTAAAGAAAGATTGTTGGTTGATAGCAGATTAGCATGAAGGAAATAAAGAAGCAGGTTTTGTTGCAAGCATTGATGCACAGGATGCTCTTATATGTTCCTTGGATAAAGTAGAATCTTGGTTTATAGATTCTATTGCCTCTTTCCATGTAGCCCCAAATAGAGTATTTTTCCATGTTAAGGTCCATGGAGACTTTGGAAAGATTTATTTAGGGGTTGGTGAGCCTTGTCAAAGTATTGGCAAAGGGGAAGTGCAGCTGAAATTGTAGATGACCAACACATGGGTGTTGAAGGAGGTCATGCAAGTCCCAGTCTTAAAGATAAGGCTAATTTATTTAGGAAAGTTGGGTGATGAGAGATGCACAATAACTCTCACAGCGGAGTCTTGGAATGTTTCCAAGTGTGCACTTGAATTAGCATGTGGTAAGAAAGTAGGTACTTTTTATCTATCTACTTGTATTACTGATTCCACTTTTATTGTAAAGATGTGGATTTGTAGGCTTGGTCACATGAGTGAGAAGGGAATGGATGTTCTTAAGTCAAATGATAAGAGTTCAGCTTTGGAGAGCATAAATCAAGATTTCTGTGAGCAGTGGGATGCTACAAAAAAGGATTGGATTTATTGCAAGAAAAGGAAGTATGATGTATTTGACAAACTTAAAAACTAGAAAGCCTTGGTGTTCATGGAGGAGATGATGGATAAAGATCAACGGATGGGGCTGGATACTTCTAAGCAGGGTAGTTTGGATAGGGTTTTGATTCAAAGTAAGCTCGCAGGTAAAAAGTCATCACTCACAGGAAAACACAGGTACCGACATCGGTCAGGTGGAATCGATGTCAAACAGGCAGGCACCAATGTCAGTCATGTGCAGACTAGAGAAGTTAGTGGTGTCGAGTAGGTAGAAACCAATGTCAATTAGGTAATCAACATTGGTAGTCAGGTCAGTCGCATGGAACTGATGTCAGTCAGGTGCATACTAGGAGGTGACCGACATCGGTCACTGTTAGAACAGATTTTGGGTGGACAGCAAGCTATCAAGGAGTCTCAAATGCCCATGGGGAGGATTGAAAGGGTAAGTAATCCTCAAATTTATTATTCCCCTTCTTTAGATTACTTATTGCTCACTGATGGTCAAGAACTAAGAAGTTTTAAAGAAGTAGAACAGGTAGAATCCAGGAAACAGTGGGAGCTTGGCATGAATTCTTTAGAAGAGAACCAAATGGGAGATTTGGTAGAGTTACTAGCTAGAGAGAAAACACTAAGAGATGAATGGATTCCTTGGTTAAAGAAGAGAGAGAATGGACACGTGAGATGGAAGGCCAGGGTATATGGTCTTGAGGAAGCTGCAAGACAGTGGTACAAGTTTGACAGGTGTATGACAAAGCAGGGCTTTAGTCAATGTTAGTGTAACCATTGTGTTTGTCTTACTAGATTGGATGATGGTCATGACATTATCCTATTGTTATATGTGGATGATATGCTTGTTGTAGGTTCAGACATACAAAGTTTTGCTGAGCTAAAGGTAAGGTTAGTTTAGTGGTTTGCCATGAAAGATTTGGGAGCAACGAAATTATTTGGCATGAGTAATCCTAGAGACAGGGAAGATCACAAGTTGATGTTGTCACAGGATGATTGTGTGAAGGTAGTGCTAGATGCAAAATTAGGCAACACACCTATGGATGGACAGTTCACATAATAGGGTCCCTAATCACATGATGAGGTTGAGTACATGTGTATTCCCTGATTTTGCCCTAGTAGTGGGTGTTGTCAACAAGTTCATAGCCAATTTGGGAAAGAAGCATTAGAGAGTAGTTCAGTGGGTTCTCAGGTATCTGAGAGGGACCAGCAGTAGGTATACATGCTATGCAGGGTTAAGTTCTTTTCTACATGGGTTTGTAGATGCGAATGTGGCAGGTTACTTGGATGACATGCGATGCACCACAAGATGTGTGGTGGTTGGTCTTCAGGATTGATCTTGAAGAGGGATACAAGCCAGGAAACAAATTAGATGGTGTATAGGTACATGTATGGTGCAGCTATTTATCTCCAAGTGGGAGATTGTTAGGTTGTGGAGCTAAAAGCTTCACTGATGCAGACATTGGAAGAGGTTGCTGAGTGTCATAGTCACCGACGTCGATCAGGCCAACCGACATTGGTCAGGGGTGGACAAGAAGCTATCAACATCAGTCAGGATCGGCTGATGTCAGTCATCTCTAGGTAGATAAGGACCGATGTCGATCACTTGTGCAGTTCCAAAATAGCTAGTTCATGAACAGTTTGTTAACGAACTGGTTGTTTGCATGTTAAAGGCTAATTTTAGCCTTGCAGCTATGGATCTAATTATTGTAATTAGATGTCTAATTATTATTTGCATGGGATCTATATAATAGACTCATAGGCTATATTGTAAAGTGTGTTAGTTGACAGAGCAAGGTTAGCTCCTTCAGAGGAAAGAGAGCAAGGTGTGTTCCTCTTAGTGCCACAGTGCCAAGTGTGTATGATCAGGTATATCTATGGGACAACAAGATCTGGTAGAGATCCATAGGGGTGCTAGTATGGAGAATCATAAGGACATGGTGGGGCAAGGATAAGGGTTCTTCTGAGTAAGTAAGGTTAGTTGATCTGCAAGTGTGTGTGTGCGAGATCTAGGTTTGCAAGTGTGCAGAACCAGGTTGATTTGCAGGTGTGCAAGATTAGGGAGGTCAGCAACACAATAAGGAGCAAGATCAGGTGAGATCTACTTGGAGTATGTGTGTATACTCAGACTTGGAGTATGTGGAGTACTTGGTGGATCGGTAGTATTGTTACTGACTGGTGGACTAATAGTATTATTACTGGCTAGTGGAGGTGAACAACAACTCTGTGTTTGAGTTGTTTTTTGTTACTGTAATTGAGAGAGAACTTTGAGGGAAGATTACTATGTATGCCCTAGATGTGTGGGAGCTCTAGAAGTGTGGGAAGAAGAGTGTGGCACTTCTTTATTGTAATTTACTTCTGTAAGAGTATTAATACAATTGGGTATTGTCTCTCATATTCTGTGTTATTTTTGAATTATAGTTACTTGTGATTCTGATTTAATTCTACATTTAGTTGCTTGTACATGGTAATCAATTATGCTTCCTAGGTCTTGACAAGTGGTATCAGAGCTTTATGTTCTAGATTCCTGACAGTCAGTTAGTGGTGGAGTAGAGTTGTTCTTTAGTTAATAATATGGGGTAGGTCCTTTAGGTGGAAGTAGGTTATTACTCGAGTTTTCATCAGGTGGAACTTGAGTATTGTTTGGAGGAGTAGAAGTGGTTAATGGTGTTTGGAATTTACTCTTTAAATGGTAGTTATTTTTCCTTTAGAAATGTTTAAAAGCATGGACCTCATCTAAGTTATCTTCAAGATTATTATGAATTTTAAATGGATACTTATAAGTTTCCAAGACTAGAGTTGTACTAGGGTTTCCTCCACCTTTATTAGAGTTTTTATCGGGTGCAAGAATTAATTATAAATTATCCATATCATTTTAGAATATGTTTGAGGCACATATAAAATTTATAAAATTAATTTCAACATGGTCAACTGTATTATGTATCCTACAGCAATTGGGTAGTGCTAAATCAACTAAGTTTACCTCATTGAAAGCATTGTTTTTATTTTGATTATTATTGTCTAGTGGGCTAGGTATACCTCCATTATTTGGTCTCATGATCCATTATTGGTTGGTTCTCTAAAAGTTGAAAATTTTATTTTGTGGTGGGTTATTTGTATTTGAGTTAGTATTTTAAGGCACTTGCCTATGCAAATTAACCATATAATTTGTCAAGTTCTAAACCATTTGCTTTAAATTGGCTACTTTAAGAATCACTCCTACATTTTGTTGATTCCAGACCTATGGTTGTGGGCTAACTATAGTTGCATTAACATTTAGAAATGTAGGGGAGGTAATATGTGCTTGGTTATGAGCATTGTCAATAGGCTATTGAGTTTTGGAGCTAAAATCTTCCCCAGATGAGTAAATGCAGAGATTACTGGAGTCACACAGTCACCGACATTGGTCAGGATCGATCGACATCAGTTAGGGTCAACCAACGTCAGTTAATGATCGGCTGCCATCGATCATATGCAGATAGATAGAGACCAACATCGGTCATCTGTGCGTTTCCAAAATTCTAATTTTGAGGAGAATAGCTAGTTTGCATGTAAAGATTAACTGTTAATCTTGAGTCCGCTTTTCTATTTTTGGCAGGATAGATTTGAACCTTTGATTAAGAGGTGTATCTAACAGTGGAGAATGCATGGCTCATGAATCCTAGTTCTATATGTTAGGGTTAGATCCTCATAGTTTGTAAGTGTGAATCAATTCAAGTAGTGGAGTTGGTTGTAATTGAGAGAGAGAGAGAACTCTTGAGGGAAAGAGATCTGTACATCTGAGAGGTGTGAGAAGAGAGAGATTTATTCATTGTATTTCTTTCTGGAAGAGTTTAATACAGATTGTATTATTTCTTGTATCTCCTATTCTTTGCTATTTTTGATTTCTAGTTACTTATTATTTTTGGTTTAATTCCATGTTTAGTTGCTTATACAAAAGTAATCAATTCTTGTAAGATCCTAACAAGTGGTATCAGAGCGTGTTAGTGTTTGTTGATTACAAAATTCACTCATAGGGGTTTTTGATTGAGTGGGAGTAAAGCAATGGCAGAAGAAAGTAAACTAAGAATGGAGAAATTCAATGGCAAGAATTATCAATTATGGAGGATGCAAATTGAAGATTATCTGTGTCAGAAGGATTTGTACTTACCATTGGGTGGGGTTTCAAAAAAGCCCACAGATATGTAAGATGAAGAATGGAATGTTCTTGATAGAAAGGCTCTTAGATCTATAAGGTTGAGCCTGACATCTTCTATGATTTCCAACTTATCACAGGCAAAGACAATGGTAGAGTTAATAGATACTTTGGAAAATTTATATGAAAAGCCCTCAGATTCGAATAAGGTATATCTTATGAAGCAATTATTTAATTTGCAAATACAGGAAGGTGGATCGATATCTAGTCATCTTAATCATTTTCATGCAATAGTAAATCAGTCAAATTTAGTCAAAATGGTTTTTGGTGATGAAATTAAGGATCTCTTAATCTTATGCTCTTTACCTGAAAGTTGGCATAGTTTGGTAATGGCAGTTAGTAATACTGCATCTGCTTTAAATATCTTGAAAGTTGATGATGTTGTTAGTGTAATCTTGAATGAAGAAATTCATAGAAAAAGCACAGAGAAAACATCAGGTAATGTTTTAAGTATTGAAAGCAGGGGAAGGCAAAGAGAGAAGGGCAAGTAAGGGAGATTAAGGTCAAAGTCAAAGATGAGAAGTAGATCCAAATTTAGAAATGAAAGAATAACCTGCTAGAATTGTGGAAAGAAAGGGCATGCAAAGAAAGATTGTTGGTTAAAGGATAACAAAGAAAATCAGCATGAAGGTAAAGAAGAAGCAAAAGTTGTAGGTATTGTTGCACAGGATGCTCTTATATTTTCTTTGGATAATAAAGTAGAATCTTGGGTTTTAGATTTTGGTGCCTCTTTCCATGCAACCCCAAATAGAGAATTTTTCAATGATTATGTCCATGGAGATTCTGGAAAAGTTTATTTAGGGGATGATGAGCCTTGTCAAATTGTTGGCAAAGGAAAAGTGCAGCTGAAATTATAGAATGGCAACACATGGGTGTTGAAGGATGTCATGCATGTACCCATCCTGAAGAGGAATCTAATTTTTGCAAGAAAGTTGGGTGATGAGAGTTACACAATAACTCTCATAGCTGAATCTTGAAAAGTTTCCAAAGGTGCACTTGTATTAGCCAAAGGTAAGAGAGTAGGTACACTTTATCTATCTACTTGTATTATTGATCATTCTCCTTCTGTTTTATCTACTTCAAATGTAGATGCAAAGTTGTGGTACTGTAGGCTTGGTCACATGAGTGAGAAGGGAATGAATGTTCTTAAGTCAAAAGGTAAGCTTTCAGATTTGAAAAGCATAGATCTAGATTTCTGTGAGCATTGTATTTTTGGGAAATAGAAGAAAGTGAGGTTTCTCAAAATTGGGTCAATAAAGAAGCACAAGTTGGAGCTTGTTCACATAGACATGTGGGGACCAGCTCAGGTAGCTTCTATTGGAGGATCACGGTATTATGTTTCTTTCATTGATGATGCTACAAAAAAAGTATGGGTTTATTGCATAAAGAGGAAATCTGATGTTTTTGACACATTTAAGAAATGGACAGCTTTGGTTGAGAATGAAACAGGTTTGAGATTGAAGTGCCTTAGATCTGACAATGGTGGTGAGTACTGCAGCATTAAATTCAATAGTTACTGTTCTATGAATGGAATATGTAGAGAAAAGATGGTTCTAAGGACACCTCAAAAAAATGGAGTTGTTGAAAGGATGAATAGAATAATAATGGAGCGTGCATGGAGTATGAGGTTGCATGCTAGTTTGCCCTTACAGTTTTGGGCAAAAGCTATAGATACTATAGTTTACCTAATTAATAGAGGACCTTCTACTGCATTAGATGGTGGAATTCTAGAAGAGGCATGGATAGGTAAAAAGGTAGATCTTTCATTTCTCAGAGTTTTTAGTTCTGAAGCTTTCGTGCATATTGATAAAGAAAATAGAAAGAAGCTGGATGCTAAATCTATGCGGTGCACTTTTATTGGTTATGGTTCTAGAGATTTTGGATTCCGATTGTGGAATTTAGAAACTAACAAAATTATTAGAAGATGTGATGTAGTTTTCAATGAGAAAGTGATGTATAGTGATCAGCTCAAGAGGTTGAATAATTTTGAGCAGGGTAATCATGATATGGATGAGGTTATGATCCAAAATGAGCTCACGAGTAAAAATCATCACTCACAGGAAAACATAGATATCGACGTCAGTCAGGTAGGAGCCGACATCGGTTAGATAGGAACTGATGTTAGCCAAATAGGAACTGACATCGGTCAGGAAGAAATTGATGTCGGTCAGGTGGAACCAATGTTGGTCAGGTGCAGACCGACATCGACCAAAGATGACCGAGATCGATCACTGACAGAAAGAAATTTAGGTGGAGAGCAAGCTGTGAATGAGTCTCAAACACCCATGAGGAGGTCTGAAAGGGTAAGTAAACCTCCAATTTTTTATTCCCTTTCTTTATACTACTTGTTTCTCATTGATGTTGGAGAACCAAAAAGTTTTGATGAGGCAATGCAGGTAGAATCTAGGAAACAGTGGGAGCATGGCATAAATAAGGAAATTGATTCCTTGAAAGAGAACCAAACATGGGATTTGGTTGAGTTGCTAGCCAAAAAGAAATCACTAAAAAACAAATGGGTTTATAGGTTAAAGGAAGGAGAGAATAGACAAATGAGACATAAGGCTAGGTTGGTAGTAAAGGGATTTGCACAGAAACTAGGTATTGATTTTGGTGAATTTTTTTCTCTTGTAGTAAAAGTGACTTCTATTCAAACTATATTGTCTTTAGTTGCTATTGAGGATTTACATATTGAGCAGCTTAATGTTAAGATAGCATTTCTTCATGGAGATATGGATGAAGAAATATATATGGATCAGTCGAAAGGTTTTGAGGTCAAAGGTAAGGTGAAACTTGTGTGCAGGTTGAAGAAAAACTTATATGGTCTTAAGCAAGCTCCAAGACAATGGTATTTGAGCTTTGACAGGTTTATGAAAGAGCATGGCTTTAGTAAATGTCAATCTGACCATTGTTTTTATTTTAATAGATTGGATAATGGTAGTTATATTATCCTATTGTTGTATGTAGATCATATGCTTATTGCAGGTTCACACATGCAGAAAATTAATGAGCTTAAGGTAAAATTAGCTCACACATTTGTCATGAAGGATTTAGGAATGACAAATAAAATCCTTGGCATGAGTATTAAGAGAGACAAAAAAAATCATAGTTTGATTTTATCTCAAGAGGATTATGTGAACAAGGTGTTGGAGAGGTTCAATATGCAAGATGCAAAACCGATAAGCACATCTATGGCTGGACACTTCAAGTTGAGCAAAGAACATTGTCTTAAATCACATGATGAGGTTGAGTACATGAGTAGAGTTCCATATGCTTTAGCAGTTGGGAGCTTGATGTATGCAATGGTATGTACTAGACCTGATATTACCCAAGCAGTGGGAGTTATCAGCAAGTTTATGGCCAATCCAAGAAAGGAACACTGGAAAGCAGTTCAGTGGATTCTCAGATATCTGAGAGGGACCAACAGTAGGCATTTGTGCTATGGAGGGTCAAACACTTCTCTACATGGGTATGTAGTTTTAGATATGGTAGGTGACTTGGATGGTAGGAGAAGTACCATAGGATATGTGTTCACTATTGGTGGAATGGCAGTTAGCTAGATTTCAAAGTTGCAGAAGGTTGTTTCCTTGTCTGCTATAGAGGCAGAATACATTACAGTCACAGAGGCTAGCAAGGAAATGATTTGGATGACTCAGTTCATGAAAGAGCTGGGAAAGGAGCAAGAGAGTTGTAGATTGTACAGTGATAGTCAAAGTGCAATTCATTTGGCAAACAATTCAGCCTTTCATTTAAGAACCAAACATATACAGCTTAGGTACCACTTCATTAGATAGGTATTGGAGGATGGTCAGTTGAAGCTGGAAAAGATCCATATGGATGAGAACCCTACTGATATGTTAACAAAGCTAGTAACAAAGGAGAAGTTGAATCTTCATTCAACTTTTGTTGGTCTTCAAGATTGAACTTGAAGATGGAGAAACAAGCTAGAGGATGTTGCTGTACAGGTACAGGTGCAACTGTTTATCTCCAAGTGGGAGATTTTTGAGTTGTGGAGCTAAAAGCTTCCCTAGATGAGTAAATGTAGAGGTTGCTAGAGTCACATAGTCACCAACATCGATCATAATCGATCGACATCAGTTAAGGTCAACCAACGTTGGTTAAGGATCTGCTGACATTGATCATATGTAGACAAACAGAGACTGACGTCGATCATCTGTGCATTCCCAAAATTCTAATTTTGAGGAGAATAGTCAGTTTGCATGTCAAGATTAACTGTTAGTCTTGAGTTTGCTTTTCTATTTTTGGTAGGACAGATTTGAACCTTTGATTAAGAGGTGCATCTAATGGTGGAAAATGCATGGCTCATGAATCCTAGTTCTATTTATTAGGGTTAGATCCTCATAATTTGTAAGTGTGAATCAATTCAAGTAGTGGAGTTGGTTGTAATTGAGAGAGAGAGAGAACTCTTGAGGGAAAGAGATCTATACATCTGAGAGGTGTGAGAAGAGAGAGATTTCTTCATTGTATTTCCTTCTGGAAGAGTTTAATACAAGATTGGTTGTTTCTTGTATCTCCTATTCTTTGTTGTTTTTGATTTCTAGTTACTTATTATTTCTGGTTTAATTTCATGTTTAGTTGCTTATACAAAAGTAATCAATTCTTGTAAGATCCTAACATAGGAATCTTAGTGGTTTCTCATAGAGGCAACATAACCACTAGTGCTAAACATGCTAGCTATGTTCTTATATGCAATGAGAACCAACTATTGGCTATTTTCCTGGGGCACAACATGATGGGAGGCATGTAATGCTAACCACCAAGCATATAATTCATAGGTTTTGGATTAAAAACTAGATTTAGGCTTGCATAGAGGGCACCTAAGATTGGATTCATTAATGAAGTGTTGTTTTGAAGAGCATGGTTGATCATTAAAATCAAATTGTAAGCACCTAATTGGCCATGTGAAGATAAAGGGCCAACTCTATAACCTTGTGGCACCATCTATTGCTAATGTTGATAACGTCATTGTAATCCAAGGATAAGAATAAGAAGGTTGCCATAGTTATTTTGAGGAACATAGAATTCATAGAATTAGAGCCCTTAGGTAAGTTTATATGAAAACCAATTCTATTTGAGTGTATAGGTATTTCAACCTTTAATAAATATTTTGGAAGCATGAATTAAAGACACTCATTAGTTTGTTTGAATCTCTATGGCTAGTATCAAAGTGATGATATAAAATAGTTGGAGCAATTGGTAGGCATAAATAATTGATAAACATAATTTTTAGATCATTTCAAGAGGTGATAGAACTATTTGGAAATACTAGATACCAACCATAGGTCATTTCATCCAAAGTGTATGGGAATAGGTAGCAAGCCACATCCTCATGATTTATTTGTGTTTAGATAATATCATATTTGAATTCTTGAATATGTACTTCAACAATGTGGATTCCACCATGTAGATACCTAGGGAAAACATTTTGGGTTTTTTGGTAAGTCATGAGAAACTCATGCAATGTTGATAGGGCAATTACCTTTACCAAGCCAAGCCTGGTCCATTTTTGGGTTTTGAGGGGTATCAAATGGATTAACAAAATGAATTGTAATAACTATAGGTGAACTACTAGCTAACTAAACATGTTTTGTTTTTTATTTTCATTTGTTTACTTTAGGTCTTCTATGTTTATAAAATATCAAAGTCACCCCCAATGAAATTTGACTTGGTTATGATTTATTAGTTTTTCAATTCAACATTTACAACTTTACAACATGGGCAATGCTTTTAAAATGTAAAAGTTTAAGTTTTTTAGTTTAAAATTTAAGCTTTAAATATTTTTAATGCTAGGTCCTCCTTCTATCACCAATTTGTTGATGGCTTGTTTAGCACACCAACTTCAGGAGGGATGAATAACATCCAATCTCTCTTGAAAGGATATTCTTAGAAATCTCCCTAAGGTTTTTTATCTATCTTGTAAAAGTGTATTGGTCTTCACTCATTAGCTTGTTATGACCATTCCAAAAAACCAAGAGCTAATTATTTATAGCACTTTTGGTTAATAGAGGGAAATAATTTCCCCCTAAATCCAAAAAACACTTTGATTTGAACTTTATCTAAAAATTTCCCCTAGAAGCAAACTCATTTTAGTTTATCTCTGATCACACCTGAAAAATAAATAAAACTAGTTACTTTTTGGCATATGTGAATAAAATGACTTTTTACAAAATGTACTTTTTGAAATTAGTCACGAAAAAATGAATAACTTTTGATTGGGATTTTTTTAATGAAATCTATTATCCCATGTAGATCATGTTAGGAAAAAATCTCCAATGCTATAGATGGTTTTAAAAATGGACACTTGGTTTGAAAGATATGGATAACAAAGTCATTTAGTGTCATTTAAGGCATTAGGCAAAAAAAAATGAAGATAGATTTAAAATTGCATTAATTTTCTCAAAAAAATAATAAAATTTTGTAATTAATGTGCATTGACATTTTTGTGTGCCTCAAGGATGTCTAGATAACCAAATTCCATTTAGTTACATGATGGAATTCATGTGTGTATGCATGCCTACAAGGGCCCAAATTGCCAACCTCTATTGACACATTTGTGTAGGCATGAAGGATGAACCAACACGTCTCTACATTAAGAGGGCCTCCATCCACACATTAGAGAGGGCCCACATCCATGTATCTAAGAAGGCCCCCCATTCTGCATGGTGGTGGGAGGATATCACATCCGTGTGCCATAAATGAGCAGATGAACTGACATGCCTAACATAAAAAATAATGAGAATTATTTTCTTTATATAGGTGGTTTTAAATTTTAAGAATGGTTTGGCCAAAACTATGATTTTTTTAAACCACTCAATTTTTCATTTTGGACATATATGGCCATGGACATTTTTGGGGTTATGAAAATATTTAAAAAAATTAAGATTTGAAATTTGGTAAAATAAATGGTTTTATAAAATTTAAATTTTTGATCCAAGTTCTGGGGTTTTTAGGGCATGTTATTTCATTGGAAAAATATATCAAATATGACTCCAATTTTAGATAACATTATTGCACAAGTCGAGATCACATGAGATGAATCTTGTGCACACCATAATATTATTAAAACAAAATGAAATCATTCAAAGGCAATATTACAAGAGATAAAAAGTAAGTGGAGCAAAATCCAATATTTCATTAAGTTGAGAATATCTCAAATGAGATGAGTACATAAATAAAATTAAAAAACTCCTCCATAAAAGGTGGTAAAAATACCCCCATAATAGACAAGTAACTCCTCCACAAAAGGTGGTTGACATGGCCAAGTATAGATGAGTAACTCCCATACCTAGAAAATCTAGTCAATGGAGTTACTTCCTAGTCATCCAGTCAACCTACACACATAAACAAGCTTATCCATGAAAGTATGAAAACTCCAAGTGAGAAAAAAAACCCATAATAAATAAGTATGGAAAATAATAAAACCCCTACTCTAACACCACTACCATAAGTACAACTTAGGTGGGTAGTATGAAAAATAAATGGATCCTAATAATTAGGTCTGATAAGTTACCTATGTATAAAGCAATCTCTTATAAAATAGAGAAAAGGATAAAACCTATCACCCCCCCCCGCCCCCCCCCCCCCCCCCCCCCCCCACAAAATAAAAAGATAGACATAAAAGAAGAGAAGATGCTATAATGCCCCCTGAAGATAATGATGTTGATGATGTAGACCACACTTCAAGAAGATATCATAGATAAATGAAATTTATCTCAGTGAAGGGTTTGATAAAGATATCTACAACCTACTCTGAAGATTAAAAACATCTCAAGTTGATGACCTAACCATGAATAAGCTCCTGGATAAAATGCATGTGAATTTCAATTTGTTTGGTTTGTTGGTGCTAAACTAGATTCTTGCATATATGTAAAGTACTTTGTTCATCATAATAGATTATGGTGGGCTATGTGAAAGGAATTCCAAACTCATATAGCATCCCCTAAATCCAAATAGCCTTAGTAGTTACATTAACAACTCCCTACACTCTACCTCTATAGATGATATATAAATATAATTTTACTTCTTGCTAGACCAATTGATAGGACTAAAACCTAAATAAAACTTGTAACCCAAAGTGGATTTGTCATTATGAGTATCACATGCCCAATCTAAATCTATAAAACTATCCAAGTCAACTTCTATGCTAAATCTATAATGAATCCTAAATTTGTAAGAGTCCTGAGTGTAGTGCAAGATCCTCTTAGCTACTTTCTAGTGCAACTCATGGGGTTCTTGCATGAATCTGGAGACAAGTCCCACTGCATATGAAATATTGGGCATCGTATCAATTAGATAAGTAAGGCTACCAACAAGCTATCAATATCAAGTGGCATCAACCAAAGATGTAGAACATTCAACCTCAAGATTGACTCTTGATAGAAAGGGAGTCAGAGATGGTTTACAATCAGACATGTGAAAATGAGATAAAATATTGATAGCATATTTGGGTTGTGCAAGTGAAATCCCTAAATTGTAATATGAAATCTTAATTCTAAGAAATTAATACAGAAGGCACAAATCTATCATGTTATAATGTAATTTAGAGATATATTTACCACTATAATATATGATGAGGAACTATCGATAATCAAAAGATCATCAACATAAAGGACTAATATCAGTAAATAATCATCTTACTATAATCAATATAAATTAGGGTCTAAATGATACTTGATGAAACCTAAATTAAGGATTAAGGAATCCATCTTGACATACCAAGATTGAGGGGCTTGTTTGAGGCCATAAATGGATTTCGTAAGTCTACAAACTAAGAATAAATATTGCAAAAACCTAGGTGACTAATCCATGTATATCTCCTCCTCAAGGTATCTATGAATAAAGGCACTCTTCACATCCATCTAGTGCACATCCTAACCATGTGTTGTGGCTATAACTAGTGTGAGTCAGATTGAGGTCATCTTTACAATAGGTGTAAAGGTATCTAAGTAGTCAATGTTGGATACTTGTGAAAAATCCTTGGTGACCAATATTTCCTTGTACTTTTTGATCTATCCATCTACTTCAAACTTGGTTTGATATATCCACCTACATCAAACCATATTCCTTCTCTTAAGAAGTGAAGTCAAATCCCAAGTATGATTTTTGATTAAGGAAGAATATTATTTTTGCATAACACTATCACACTCAATTATAGCTAAAGCCTCTCTGAATGTTTGTTGATCTAAAATTAAAGTAAAGAATGCATGTAGACCACTCTAATAATCTAGCTGAGTGTGTTTATCATCTGTTGTATCCCTTACCCAAATACTTGCACTTTGAAGTGTCCACCTAGCCCAAAGGGGATCGGATGTGGGTGAGTTAGGTATTGAATCCTTATCCTCTACAACATGAATAGAGGTGTATGTGGATGACTCATCATCGGTATTCTCACTATCAAAACTGAAAGAAGAAGAAAAGAAGAAGAAGATCCAATTTTAGTAACCTGTTCTAGATGATTTGAGTCAAAAGAAGACTCATCAAGTTTAAGTGAATCCAATGAAAGTGAAGAAGTGTTAAATGTTGAGTCTTTGAGACTCTCTTAAAATTGAAAACTTATCTCTATGAACAACTAATGTGTGGTTAGATGTAGAAGGTGTCACCCTTGACACCATCTAGATAACCTAAAAAGATGCAAGGCTTGGACTAAGGTTCCATAGCTTTACATATAATCTTTGGTATAAGTGCCATAGATAGAGATCTAAAAACCCTAAAGTGATCAACTTTAGGTCTCCTTCCATGCCAAGCTTCAAAGGGTGTTATGACTTTAAAATCTTTGTGAGGAACCTTATTTTGAATATAACAAGCATAATTAATGGCTTTGACTCAATACTGAGGTGCTAATGACTTAGAGTGAATCATACAACTAGTCATCTCTTTCAAGGATTTATTCTTACATTCTACAAATCCATTATATGAAGGAATATAAATAACTATCCATTACAAATCAATCCCTTTTATGCTACAAAATTGCTCAAATATGTTGCTAACATATTCACCTCTATTATTAGTTCGAAGAACCTTGATGGATTTATCAAATTGTTTCTCAACAAGTGCCTTGAATTCTTAAAAACATTCAAACACTTAAAACTTTTTTTGAAGAAATTAGACCCATGTATATCTCGAGAAATGATCAATGAAAGTGATAATTTTCTAAGCCCTTATAAAAGATATACTAGGGAAAGGTCTAGATACATCACTTTGTACTAACTCTAATGCTTGTGAAGCCTTCCGGGATTTTCCTTTATCAAATTTTTCTTCAGAATGATTTCTAAGAGAAACTTTCACAAAGTACCTTAGAGAATTAGACTCAATGCAAACTTATGACCATGTCATTTTTGCTATGTTATTTAAGGTAGAGATGGTTAAGGTGGCCAAATTGCTCATGCCAATTGGAGAAGAATCAGGTGAAAAATTTAAAAAGGCATATAACCTAGCTTGGTGATCTACCCTACCTACTACCATTGTAAAATTACTATGCAAATATTTGATGATAACTAAATCTGGTAAAAACTCAACCCTCATGCCTTTGTTGATATGAGTGATTTGATACATTGATATGAGATTAGTTGAAAGATAAGGGACACTTAGAACATTATTTAATGTTCCTCCTTCCATTTCAATAGACCCTCTCCCTATAACTGGTACAAAAGTGTCATCACCCAAATTTATGGAAGACATGCTACAAGGAAGAAAATTCAACTAGTGAAGAGCCCATGTGGTGATAAACACCTGATTCAATAACCTATGAAGATGTTGAAGATGTAACTACTACAAGAACCTTGCCCTTTTCTTTATCTTTCCCCTTGCCCTTTCCCTTAGTAGATTCTTGGGTATATGATTTATGCTTGATGGAATCATGAATACCTATGTTTTTCTTTTTTAGGGGATGAGTTAGATGATATATTTTCTTCTTCATGCACTTATTTTCATCATTGCAATTTTTATTATAGTAAGCACACTTAACCTTCTCTTTCTAAGGTTTGTCATTAGAAGAGGAGGCTTCAGTGTTGGTTTTGGTAGAGGTTGATTCTTTATTATTCTCTTGATCCTTATTATTATTATTCTTCTCTTTGTTTGAAGTCTTTGCTTTCCCATTCCCAGTAATTAGGGATTGAGGTTTTGTGGACTTTAATGTGCCTAATTAGATCAACTTGTCTTAATCTCTAGTTAAGTTAGCAATGAAAGCATTTAAAGAGGGAATTTTTCCATGTAGTGCCCAAAACACTTTTAGTGGCATGGAAAGTGGAGACAAAGATTGAATAATCAAGACCTAGTTTAGACAGTATAAAAAGAATAAGTTGGTCATATTTTTTTATTTATCCCACATTATTTCAATTACAGTCTTAAGTAATTGAAATTAATGAATAAATCCTAAATCATGTCAAAGTTTCAAGGACTTAGGATAATGAGTTCATTCTCAAGCTTGTGACCTATCATCACATATTATTGTTGGAGGGTTGTCAATCATGTCATGATGATGTCATGGAGATGTCCAGGTGAGTGGATGAAGTGTCACTATATGTGTTAATGATAAAGTGTGCAAAGTTCTTATCATAGTATGATTGAAGGTGGCTTGGTTGATATTTAGTTTTTGCATGGTTAGATATGTTAAAGGATGATTATGGTGATTGAGGAGCTAGGGTTCCTATCAGAGGTCAAGGATGATTGGAGTGTTTATGTGCATGAGTGGCATTCATCTAGCTTTTCATTATATTCATCTAGGCATAATCAACTCTATGATAGATAAGTCTAAGGAGACATTTTAATGTCATTATATCTCACACATGCAAGGGTTCCAAGAGAAATTTTATATATGGTTGGATTATCCTATGTGAGGAGATCATATGGTCCAAATTTTAGATCATGCAATTTAGTGCAACAAAAGATATGTGGATGCAAAGTTGGTTCTTCAAATAAAAGTACACTAAGTTTCAACATTCAACCAAATCTATAAAGAAGATATAATGGTTTATGTTTCATCACATATAATATTAATGACACGAAATGAATATGAGCTCAAATATGTTATTTGTCTAAGTACAAGAAAGAGTTGAATAAGTAGTTTGGTGATGGAATATCTCTCACATGTGGATGTTTCAGGAGGAAATGGTCATATGGGGTTGTTTAGTATTTTGCCTAGTTTCTATGGTTCAAATTTGAGAGCATGTGAATGATTGACGTAAAATATATAGCTATGCAAATTTGTCCTTCTAGGCAGATTGTAATGGTCCCCATACTTAGTCATTTTTACATGATGTTGAAGTTTAGGATTAGATGGTTCATGGGAGTTCATACATCTATATCTATAGTGCATAGTAATTAAAATGGGTCAAAGTGTTTGATAATTAAATTAGGTAAGGACCAATGCCCTTACAAAAATATCAATGAAGTGTGTTTGTTCCAAGGTGTCAGGAAGCAGAGAGATGAGGATAAGTGTTCGATATTTAACGTTAAGCAGAGGTAAAAACCAAGATTATTTATAAGATTAATGGTGAGAGGGTGTTAACACTAATAAAAATAAATGGTGATTATTAAATTTAATAGGTCAAATTTATGTATTTTTATCAAGGTATAGGTCAAGCTCCTTACAATAAGATCAACAATGTGTATGTGATCAAGATTGCAAGATTACACAAGATGAGGTCAACTGCTTGAAGTTTAACATTTGGGTAGTGGTGAACTATGAGTTAAAGTTTAAATAAGATATATGGTGTGTATTTAATCTAATATTTGAGGGCATGAGATGTGTTTTAAGTGATTTAAGTTTAACTATGACCGTTTGAATTCAAATATTTGAATTTAATAAAGGAAAGACCAGTGTTTGGTTTTTGGGCCATATCTTTTGATACAGGAATAATTTACTCATGGTATAAAAATAAAATTTGTAGAGGACTCCAAGGAAAATATATAAATATAGATTTTAATATTTGATAGTATGTATAGTAAAATTTATAAAGGATCAAGTTGAATATATTTTCATATATGCTCTGCAAGTAACCCAATAAGGGTATTTGAGCTATGCTTGTTGGTATCTTGATGTTTAAAAGTGAGATAGCTATTGGAGTATTTTGTATACTACATGAGGACCATATATTTGAATTAATAAGGATTTAATAATCATATCTAGTATGAAAAAGGGTTTAGAATATGACAATGTGTTTACTCATAATGGTTGTTATACAAAATGTTGTTTAAACAAATTGTGCTTAAGTAGAAGGGTATAGTGATGGTTTTTGGCACTTAAGGGGGAGCTATAGATCATGTGGAATGGGTATATGAGTATTAAGGTGTTTCTATGTTCTTAATTTTCTTAGATAAGTTTCAAAGAGGTGAATGGGTCATCATAGGACCTAAAAGGTGACTTGGGCCTATTTGAAAGTGTGTTGTGCTTAAGTATGACTAGTCTTAGATGCCTTAAGGGTGAAGGCATGTGTTGTGGCCAAAAGGAAATATTTTTATATTGATAATCATGATAGATATATAAATGGTGAAGCCAAATGAGTTGATTTTTATATTTTTGATTTTGAGAGAAGATATTTTATGAGAGATTTGTGAGTAGGTGCTCAAAGTGGAGGCTTGTGTATACTCGTGGAATATGTGTTAAGAGTGTAATGGAGACCTATTGGATTAGAGTTAAAAAGATACATGTGTGAGTAGATCATGTGTTTAAGAGTGAAAAATATAAAGGAAAGACATAAGTCAGTATGAGGACTGTGTGTATGACCATTTGGTCATGTTGCTAGTGTCATGACAAAACTATTGTAGGTTGGTAAGCATGAGAAGTGTGGAGTGATCCAAAAGGTGTTTTTTGGATTCATTGTGAGTGTGTGAAGAAGTGAAGGAGGTTATGTTATCATAGGCCCATCATCAAGTGTTGAATACATCAGTTCAAAGGTGGATGTGTTTATCTCATAGGAGGTCAAAAAGACTTGATCTTCCTTAGGGGTAGGTATTCCTTGTGAAATAGGTATTTCAATAAAGGCCTTAGGTCAAAAGGACTTGACCAAGGTTGTTGGTAAAAAGTAATTGACCAAAAATTGGTTAGAAGGACTTGATCATCTTAGGGGGGTAGATGTTCTTTGTGAAACAATTGTTTCACTAAATTTTGGTGAGGACTTGACCAGTCTCATGTTTGTGATCATCTTATAGGACAAGTAGTCCATGTGTTTGTAGTTTTGAGAGTGGGTTTTATTCCCTAAGAAGGTTTCCAACATAGATATTATGTTATGTGTGTGATCTTGATTATCTTTCTTGTTTATTTTTATAGATGATGTATATACTTCATGAATGTTTATGGTAATTGATCAAGAGTTTGAAAGGTTTAGAATTGAATTTGAATTATGTGGGATCACTGATTCACCCCCCCTCTTAGTGATTATAACTCTATTAATTTATCCCCAAATATTTTACCCAAAATGGTCCATACATCATGCGATGATTTGATAGGCTCTAAGTGAAATAGGAGATCAAGTGCTACAAAAAGACATAATAGTCCATAGGCTTCATCACTATAGTTATACCACTTAAATTTATATGTATCTATGCTAGGGTCAATTTTCTTACCCAAAATTATCATATAAAAAAAATTACTCCTTAGAATGATTTCCATATTTATTTTACATTCATGATAATTAAAGAGAGTTAGTGGGTTGATTAAACTTCAATCCATTTTAGTGCTGAGTTTATTTGTAGTAGTAGTGCAAGTTGTTGTTGTAAAAATGAAAGTGTAAGTAGAAATAAATAGTAACACAAAATAAAGTACACCCCCTCCCTTGAAATATAAAATGGTGAACCCCACTGTTTCAAATAATGCATGTTCCAAATATGTTAAATTGAGTATGCATCTAGAGAAACCATTGAAAATTTCAAAAAGACATGATTTACAAGACTGGGCAAGGACGTCAAGCTCAACTAAAAATGTGTCCAAGATGAGTACACAAAGTGAGCAAGTGAAAATATGAATAACAATTCCTATTAAAAAAATTCCCACAATATATTCTTTTTATTTGAAAAAAAAAAAAATCTCTACTAACAATGCTAAACTTGACCAATCAAAGAAAAGTACCCTATTTAACCTTGTTTTAAATCAAGCTATTAAAAAAGTGATTTAATATGCTGTATTTTAAAAAAACATTAGGGAAAACTTTGAATAGATTTATCTTGAATAAATCACACACAAAAACAAAAGTAGAATTAGTAGGTGAAAATGTCATAGACAAGGGCCACCTAGAAACAACACAGAACCAAGGTCAAATAGTCTCCCAACCACACAAAACTAGCCAAGATTGAGCTAAGGCCAAATACACAGGTGATATAAAACATAGGATATAAAACCTAACTTTTTATGGGGGCATGCATGTATTTTGAATAAAAATTTACCAAGTCACATGGAACACACAATCACAAAGAAACCACAAAAAATGACTCCACTAAAGACAAAAAATGCCACAAATGGATTGTATACCAAGCTTATTTTGTAAATAAAAATCTCATGATTTCAAAAGATAGCTTAAAAATAATAAAAACAAGATATACAATTCCCATGAGTGACTATGATACCAAATCAAAGATGTTTTTAGTTTTGGATAACGTGAATGCATAGGTTGAGATCACACAAGACGAAGCATGTCACCACAATGTTATTGAAGTAAAATGAAATCACTCAAAGATAATATTACAAGAGATAAAAATAAAGTGGAGAAAAACCAAATCTTTCATTAATTTTAAAATCTCTCAAATGAGATGAGTACATATAGGAAAGTAAGTAAGTAACTCCTCCATAAAGGTTGGTCAAAATACACCTGGAATAGACAAGTAACTCCTCCATAAAAGGTGGTTGACAGAGCCAAGAATAAATGAGTACCTCTCATACTCAAAATAACCAATAAAAAGAGTTACTTCTGAGTCACCTAGTCAACCTACACACATAAGTAAGCTTCTCCATGAAATTAGGAAAAATCCAAGTGAGGGAAAAAATCCCATAATAAATAAATATGGGAAAAAAGAAAACCCCTACTCTAACAAAATAGAGGGTCGAGATGGTGTTTTTAGGTAAAGTGGTAAACATGAAAGTTATTCACATACACCTAAGCTTTCCAATGATAATAATTTTAAGGATCTATGATGCACACAAACTAAGATACATTAGGTAATGTGGAGATGTGGATGTACATATATGAGCTAGTGAGATGTTTGATTGTTGATTCAAGGGGCAAGACTCTATTCGTAAGCTAAGTGTAAAACATGAAACTTCATTACACAGACATGGCATTTTAAATGGAGATGATTGTGTATCCTAATTCAACATGTAAAATGATAATAACCACTTAAGTAATTTGGTAACACTGAGACCAATAAAATATGAGCACAAGTGGGAGCAACCACAAAAATTTAAAAAGAGGTTCCATGATTTTAGAACAAATGAGAGTGTATTGTGCGAGCAATAACACTACCCTTCACTTCACAATCATGTAGTGATAAAGGTGTCAGGTGATTTTTTAATATATACCATCAACCATGTATTTATACTTGACCATAAAACTAAGTTGATTTCCCCCTTGGTAATGAAAATTGAGTAGGTAACCTTGGGTATAATTTGTTTAATGCTTTTTGATGTTATGTGGTTTGTAAGTGAGTGAATAAAAGAAAAATAGTGTGACTATATCAATAAATTAAAACATCCTATTTAATCTATGTGTGTTAGTTTAAACAAACAATAAATAAAATGAAAGATGAGTTAATTATTAGTAATATGGGTTAATTTTTTTGCTTAAAGAATAAAGGGTCGATCCAGACAACCAAATATGTGAATAATATAGAATAGAATCATCTTGGTTGATTATATATATTGAAACAAGATCTAAAATAACACATTCGAATGAGTTGACTGAGTCTTGTACGTAGGAAAGCAAGCTACATAACTATGTCAATTTAGTCAACCTAATTGTCTATAGAGTTATAGTTATATACACTAAAAATTGTGAAAAATAGGACCGTAATGAAGAAAAGGAATTACTAAGATGGTGAGAATGAACCTGATGATTTTGAAGATGCTGAAATTATTATTTTTATACCATGTTGTCTAGATGAATATTTTTAGCATGATAACATAGTCGACTTGGTCGATTGAGTTTGAAAACCTATATGTAAAGTAGTGAAATGAGTTGAGTTAATCAATCTGGTTACTTGTGGTTGAATATGACCTACATAAAAAAATATAGAGTCAATTGGAGTGACTATGTGTTAAAAATACACACACAATTTTAGATCGAGTTGATAGATTTAATCCAGTGATGTAAAAATGATAATAAATGAAGGCATGAAATAAAACTTACAAGTATTAGATTCACATCAAGTTCACCAAAATGTATATAAGGGAAAGTGAAGCTAATATATAACTCAATCCTAGCTCAGAGAAGATAAATCACATGAGCCAATTTGCTTATTGGTACATTTAGACAATTAAGGTCATGACCAACATCGTCCATTAGAACTAACTAAGGGCCTCTTACCACACAATATCACTAGAGAGGGTTCCAAAGCCTCTAGTCAAGAAATACCACATAATAACCCTAGCTAGGTCCTATGTTATTTTATGAAAGTAAATGACAAAGTAAAGTAAATATAATATAGTGATCACCAAATATTTTGGCACAAAATGAAGGTAATAAACATGAAAAGAAGAACTCTACTCAAGTCAATATAGAGGTAATCATAATGCATGGAGAGAGAAACATATTCATAAGCTAAAAAATACAAATCTATCTACTTAATAAAGAGGAGTAAGAGTTAGGAATACTTACCTTGAAGATGAACCTGTTGATCATCAATCTCTCCCTTGGCCAATGGTTTTTTTCAAGCTTTTATTATGGTTTGTAAGTATAATAAAAATAGGCCAGCTCTAGGCTACACAAATTCTTCTATGCATCCAAAGGAATTCTCCCATAATAAAATATTCTTCTCTCCAAGTGTAGTATGAAACCCTAAGCAATGGATCCTCAAGTAGAATGGTAGATAAGCAAATGTGAAAATAAATTATTATCTATATCTATATCTAATAAACATGGTGAAAATAATGTGTTTATATATTCAGTTCTAACCCTAAACTCTTTTGAAGTTTCAGCTAACTGAGTCAACTCAATCGACCATGTTCTTTAATAAATAAAGTAGTTAGGTCCTCGACTAGGTCAGTTGGGGTTAACCTAATCCTATAACGTGCTTATATTTTAAGAATAGGGTCATCCTAGGTTGAATTTATTTAGTAAATGACAAAAAGAGGTTTTGGCTTAGGTAGGGGTTATTTGAGGTGGTAAATTACTTAGAGTGTGTAGGGAGGTGTCAAAGCTTAGGTAAATGTATATAATAGGTTTGTGTTAGTTTAAAGTGGTGGTATAGGGAATAAAAATATTAAGAATCACTAATGGTCTACCCACCCCTTTCTTAGTGTACCCTTTAAGGCATGCACTTATAAATATTGAAAATCAATGGGTTCCTACAAGAGAGAGAGCATTAGTAATTTATAAATTTTATAGTTGTATCACTAATGTTGAGTTAATCGTGTATGCTGAGAACACACCATTTCATAAGACTAGTCTAATCTTTGAAGGCTATAGTAGTGGTGATGATGGCTCTAAAGATGAGAAATCAATAGTTATTGAAGGAAAATTAGTGATTGGAAATCAAATTGATGAAGAGCTACCCACACAAAATTAATAATCTGACATCTCTTATAAACATCTAGAAGAAAGTTAGAGGAGTTGGATATATTGGATGAGAATGATGCATGATATGCATCTAAAGCATTATTTCACTCTTATACTACTCCTCCATTTGGAAAATTGGTCTAAGGTGATCAACATCTCAAGTGAAACAATCTAACACCCATCTCATCATTTGAGATGGATGAAAAAGAAAATAATGATGAAATAGGTTGCCCAAGTGAAGAAGGAGAGATAGAATATTTCAAAATGGATGATATCTCACCTCAAGATAGTCTAACCTTTAATCCAAATGACCTAAATATAAATGGTGAAACCACAATGACCCTCTTAGTAGTAGAGGCAATCAAATGAGAATAACAACAACATCATCCCTGAATGAAGAACTCATGCTAATCGAGATGCAAGCTTAAAATGACTTTGTGAAACCCAAATATCCACATAACTCATCTACTGATAACAAGGATAGGAGGTATTTAAAATGGGAATAACCAATCCCATACATCCTTGTAAACAAATAAAACCATCAAGATGTTGCCATAACATCCATCTCATTATAAGAACATCTCACAATTTATTCATATTTTGGTTGCATTGAAGGTGACACCCCTACTAGGTTGGATGCTTAGTTCACTTTGGTATGTAATAATACCCACCCTTTCCCCCCACCATATATAATGTTTGGGCTGAGGTATTCTCTTTCACTTATTTAAATTTTTTTGTGCAAGTTAAATGTAGTTTTTCATTGTTGAGTTTCATTATCATAATTGGTTTAATTTGCATAAAAATATTATTGATAAATATTTGTGGGATAGTGTCCATGAGTGTAGATGTAAATATAGTCATAAATACATGTCCCATCAATATTCTCAAAATCATATAACAAAGGTGTCTAATTGAATTCAATCATACTCTTGCCTGAAACAACATCTGTAAATACCTTTCTCCTTTCCTTTCTTGTTTGCTTTTTGATTTTTCTTTCCCATCGCTTGTTATTAATTTAGTTTCCCTTTCTTGTTTTATTTTGTTTGTTCCTCCTATTTTTTCCTTGAATTTATATTTTTAATCAAAGAAATGAAATTAAAGGCATGTTGCATAGATAACATTAATGGCACTCAAGAACATGAGAAAAACCTTGATTAAATAACTTGTGTAAATTGCTATGATTCTCTTGTGCATTTTTAGATTTGTAAAGGCCAATGATTTGAAATAGAATGTGTGAATTTAGAAAGGTTTGTTTTCTTGTTTAAATCATGTATGCACTTACTTAAAACTTTTGAATAAAATGTAAGATTATCATTTTTAGGTTTATCTTAATTGATCATGAACTTTATGATTTACCTAAACCCATGGATTGGTCCCCAACCCTCCATGAATATAAAAAGTAGAGTCTCATTTCAAAAGAATTGGGCTAAAATGCAAAATCTAAAAATCTTCCTCAAAAGAGTGATCTTGGTAACTTCCACCATAGGCTTTCTGTCCTGGTTGGTAGTGGAACAAGGCTTTAAGAAGGGACCAGAGGTATCTCTGTCAGGGCTATAGTTGCCTGGCTAGTAACAAAGCAATGCCAATGTTATTTAAACCATGCCAAATAACTAAATATTTCATTTTCAAAAGTTTTGATAATTTATACAAATCCAAATTATTATGTGTGTGCATGCAAACAAAATGAATTACTCACTTGATCACACACATAGATGGTCTTTGGTGGTATAAAAACTAAGTATGCCATGCATTAAGGTATAATTTAGTGATTTTATTATTGATTTTGTCTCGATTCATCATTTTGTAGTTAATGTTTATTTATATGTAAGGAATAGATATATAAGAGTCATCATTTGTTGTTGCCTTCACTAACATGTCCCATTTTAAAAATTAAAAAGGGGACCCTCTTTTATTATTAGATCTTTTCCTACGAGGTTGTGATGGTCTAGCTATTTGAGCTCTTATTGATTGGCAATTTACTAGATGATTGGTTATAATTGACTGAGCATGTTTATTTCTATTGTCTTTACATTTTCCTTAGTTTAGTCCAAGATTTCATCTAGGAACATCAAAGTCTAACTTGTAGGTCTACTTCGAGCCTATGAAGTCTTATTCCGTGATAAGATGATTTATATTTCATTTGAATTGACCAAGCATTTGAATTTGTTTCATTTTTAACTTAGTCCATTTTTAATCGAATAGACAAATCAAACTTTAAATTAGCAAGAACATGTTTCTTCTTATGCTAAGTTTTCATGTTATCATGCTTTCATTTGGCCTTCATACTTAGTCATTTTTCATCTTTTACCTTAGCCATTTATTTTCAAAAACTTAGCCATTATATTTTAAAATTGAAAATATTGACTGTGTCCCTTTGCTTTGATACTCATAAGTTCCCACTTTGTTTTCCAGAGCCATGCGATGATTTTTCATAGTTCTTGACAACCCTAACCCATTCAAAAAGGATTTTTGGTACTTAACTAATTATTCAATTTTTTCCTAGAGCCACATGTTAAATTTATACTTCTTTAAGACTTATATAGTTATTCAAAAGGTTCTTAGATCCATGCAGTATCATTTCACCACTCCATGAGATTTAAGCATTTCATATTCACCCAAAAGTATTCAACGCTTCAAATAAGAGGGATGTTACTAGGTGGAATGATCTCGATGACTCACTATTATGGAAGAATATATACATAACGAAATCATCTTAGTGAGCATATAAGTGGGATGTTGCCAAGTGGCATGATCTTGATGACCTATTGCCCCAGGTAGTCCATGTAGTCTTGAAACATATGAGAATCCTAGGTGAGTGGGATGATACCATGTGGTAAAATCCCATTTCACCATGGCTAAAATATAATTAATACATATAAATCCCTAGATAATTAGCATAAAATCATGGAGAAGACACATGGCATGACCCTATTGATAGAGGACATGCTAGCCATGATGTCATCAAGACACTAGTTTAAATTTAATAGCTATCTGACCCATCACAGCCATCAAAAACTGAGATGGGACTATAAATTAAATTCAACATCAAAATAAAGTTACAATGGTTAGATGTAGGGTAGTTGGCATAATGATCTGAATTAAACAAAATACTATAGGCTTAAGTATAAAATTGTAGGATTGAATGTGATAGTGGCTAGGGACATTAATCATAGTTTGGAAAACAAGTCTAGATTGTAGTACAAACATAATGGATAAGAACACTGTATTAAGAGATCATGGGGATATATTGCAATTTTAAGGTGTGGCCTAACTATTAAATTTGTTATAAATTTTAGACATGATCAATTATAGAATGGTTTCAATTGGAAAAGTGGTTGAAATGAGGGGCATAAATAAAAAAATCATTAGCATGGCATGCACATTGGGAATAAGCAAAGAGCATAAGATAAGTTTAGACTTCAAGAGGCATGCCACTCAAATACATAGAACACATCTAAATATAAATTCCAAAGCAATCCCAATAACCCTCTGCTATAAGAGTTTAATTTAGTATTTGCAAGAGCATAGTCAAGCTAGCATGTCTATTGGAGCCTCAATTGTACCTTCCAATCACATTTATGATTTCTATGACTACCTCAATAGTGGGATGAATTTAAAACTCCATAGCTTAAATTATCTATATAAAATCAGATCCTAAATTATATTAATGGTTGGCTCCCTTAGATTAGAGTAGATTAGTGGACCAGATGGATTGGCTCTTTTTAGTCTTAACATTAGAGTAGTGGACCAGTCACTTCTTTTCATGCATTTTTTTTAATTTTCTAGGTTAGTCTTTTTTGATTTGAGGATATTTGAAATCCATGTCAATAATTCAAATAATTATTTGATGAATCTATATTTTTCCATTAAATTAAATGTCTTTATATAAAAGCATTTTAAATTGATTGACTAGGCTTGTGCATGAAATATGGTGGCTTTATTTTCCTCTTTTGCATTGTTGTTATCTCCTTCAGACTCTTGCATCATCCTTTAGCTAGCATTGTGCTAAGTCTAGCTCAACTAAGGATTGGTTTATTTGAGGATTTGTCTACTCAAGAGGAAATGACCATCTTTATTAGAAATCAAACTCTATCTTTTCTTTCTCCCCACCTTTCAATTCTTTTCTTTTTCTTTAATCAGTTTTTATATGTTAGTCATCTATGCAGTCTACTCTTAATGATTTATCTTGATTGCTTGCTCTACCTCTTATTGTTTATGCACTATTTAATCCATGTAATAGGTATGTTTATTTGAATCATTAGTTTATTTCCATGGTTAAATCTTTATATGTTGATTTTTTATCATTAACTCATAATTTAAATGTACATAGACTTATTTGAAATAGTCCAACTTAACCAATAAAGGTCCCTTGAATTGGAATTATCACAATGAGACATTGCGTGAAGATTAGTGCACCTATACTAGTTATAAGAACCCTTGGGGAGGTCTTAGGAGATATTTGAAATAGGGGTTCTAGCGTCAAAACCACCAAAACCCGGTCATTGTTGGCTATGTGAAAATAACCATCAACAACTATCATCTCACCTATCAATAATTGGAATGTGTTGGTCTCTTAGTACCAACACTCTACTAAAGCTAAAAATAGTGACCTATCCACATAGATCTTAGGCATCTCTATAATGTACACTAACCCTACCACCTCTAATACACCCACCTTGTAATCATTGAATATTTGCATTAATTATAACACACTTGACCATCTCTCCTACATAGTGAGTATACGTCATATATCCTACACACATCTAAAAGGCACAATGTTATTATTTTTCACATTATAATTCTTATATCATAATAAATAATTACATCATTATCCATCCAAGATGACATCTCTATCTAACATGCTCATAATGACAAATTCTCTATATTATAATTGAATTCACTAAAAATTTGATAATTTTTTTCCACCCATAAGATGAATTTATTGTATAGTAAAAAAAAATATAGGTTTCAAAAAAATTTCCACTACTTTTGATAAAATTTATAATCCCTCAAAACTGCTAATCTATTTCACAAACCCACCATTCTCACTGATAAAATCATCGAAGTCAACTTCAAACCCGCTATTTGGAGAATGGTGGGTTTGTTTAACCCAAATTTCATAGGAATTTATGACCTTGAAA
Organism: Torreya grandis; assembly: GCA_037957365.1. Lineage (NCBI taxonomy): Eukaryota > Viridiplantae > Streptophyta > Pinopsida > Cupressales > Taxaceae > Torreya > Torreya grandis. The sequence goes on along the minus strand of JARHVA010003021.1, from coordinate 2,019,620 downwards.
ATATAAAACAAGAATTAAAAATAATGACTTATTATATATCCACTCCCATCTGGCCTCTGGTATATTTGGAGTCACTTGTTGTGATGCTTATCAACTGGTATCACTTCATTTTCCTGTCCCAATGTAGAACAAAATCCAACACTATGTGGCTAATCAACCTAATCACATAAATGAATTTCACATGATGAAATTTAAATTTCCCACTAACCATATATATTCACCCACCCCATTCATATCTTGTACCACCCTCAATTTTTTCTTAACATATTTCAACCCTATCACCTCAATTTGTTTCTTCTAATCATACCACCTATTAAATGGATTATTCAATTTATTTATTTCAGCTTGTAAATCAATATAATAAATTTTATCACTCATCCTTGGAAAATATAATTCTCCTTTTATGGTCTGCAACTTCCTATCAATTGGTGTATGCTTCATTTCCCCCTCCCAATCTAGATCAAAATCCAACAAAATTTCAATTTCCTGATACCCATATATATTCACCCACCCCATTCATATATTGTACCACTCCCAACATTTTTTAATCATATTTCAACCCTGTCACCTCAATTTTTTATTTCAATCATACCACCAATTCATCAGATTATTCAATTTCTCTATTTCATCTTGTAAATCAATATAATACATGTTATACTCATCCTTGGAAAATATATTTTTCATTTTATGTCCACAACTTAAGAAAAATATATATCATTCTCACATCCTCTCTTATATAATAATCATTCATGGGGTACAATCCAAGTATGCAACTTAAAAATGAGAAATTTTATTTCTCCAATCAACTTCCCAACACCTATTAGCTTGGGGAAAATGATTTTGCATATACTTTAACTCATGAAAACATTTTATTGAGTCTCATACTTCCATTTATCATGGTATCAACTACATAATTTTTATGTATACACTTCCTTCATTCATTCATTTTGATTACTCATTCACATCCATTTTCCCTGCTTAATCACTCAAGAGGGCATCATTTATAGTCATTTAAATCTATCTAGGGCATCATATTTCTACATATATTTTCACTCTACTTGTATTTTTTTTTGAAAAGGAATTTCTTATTCCAATCACAACACCCTTTCAAAGAGTGATAGATGTAAACACCCTCCACATTTAATGTCATAATCAACTTTGCTTAATATCGACACACTAACCCAACCACCACCCAAAATTCAAATTTCATCCTAACATCATTTCCCTCTCTTTTTAAAATAATTAATCAATTATCCATGCACACATATTCTACAAAACTAATTAAAATTTTATAATTTCCAAGTCACCAAACATCTTCCATACTTCTCTCAAATAAGTGTTGAGTCATTCAACCACCTCCTTAAATTCCTCAACTAATTGTTGAGTCATCATTAAACATTGCAACTAAATTGATGAGTCACCCAACTACCTTGACTCATTTATAATAAATTTTAAAGTACCAACTAACTTTTATCTTTTCTCTCAAACACATGAGGATTTGGTCTCTCCTACTTGGATGAGGACTCAAATTTGATTATCCAAAATTAACATCATCCAATAAATACAGATTTATCCCAATTGTTCATCCTCTCACTCAAAAACCTATAAATTGAAGTGTCATCATCCAAATTCAATGTATCAAATTTTTGTCAACATTATCTTATGCATCCATTGAGAAAATTAAGAGCATACATCCATAAGTTTTTGAATTTCCTTTTGCTTAGAGAATTGAGTTGAGCATCTACATATCAAGAGTCAAGAACAAATCAAATTAAATCAATGGATAAGGTGACGTAATTCATTTGTATTATGTTATTTTAAGTATTTAATTTATTTTCATTTGTTTTAATATCTCAATGTAAGGTTTTAGTTTATATTTAGAATAAATATGTGCATTCATTTGTTTTTCTAGTTTAATTGATTCTAAAATTATAACTATCACAATAATAAAACATAAAAAATAAATGGTTGTTTCTAGAATATATCTTCATTCATCTTATGGACAGTGAAAAATATTATCTCTCTAATTATTATTTTTGTTAATCACGGGATTTATATTTTCCCCTTATATTAATTGGTTTCCATTGGCTATTTAACCTCATTTAAAGATATTTTCTTTATGATGCTTCCTCTTAGAAATCCTATATATTCTAAAAATGATTAGAATCTATATAATAAATGAAATTATTATCCTTCATTAAATAATTATCTTTACTCTTTATATATTACTTATTTAATTTCATATATATTACTATGATGACATACAATATCACAGACTGTTTCTATCTAATTTTCATTTTTTCTCAAGTGTGAAAAGAAGAAACTTGTGATGAAGGGTGTGGAAGAGAACTTGTTAAAGTGTACACGTTGAATCCAAGTGATTGTGGAGAGATCCTCTTTGGATTTGGAGGATGACATAAAAATAATAAAATACTAAAATAAACTTTTTTTTAGACAAGTAGATGGGTGGATTACCTAGCATGAGCTAGATCCTAGAAACGAAAGCTTTCTAGGAGGCTGTCAATCCACCTGCTTTAAACATTTACTTGAAATGATAAAATAAATGTATTATTGAATTAAATTATAAAAAACTTAAATTAAAACCAACAAACAACTGAATTTAATACAAGATAATTAAATGCTTTGCTAAATTAACCAAAATAAAGCAACTAGTTTGGTTATGCTAATGTTGAAAATTAGTTAAGACAAAATGGTGGTTTTGGTTTGATTTATGACAAGAGGCAAAAGGAAATGATAAGTTTTTTATTAATTTAGTAAATATTTAAATGGGAAAATGATAGTCAAAAATGGGAAGATAAATGGTAAAAGGGATTATAAGGTCAAGAGGTCAAAATGGCAATGAGGCAAAAGGGGTAAATGGTCAAGGGGTAAGAAGGAGATAAAGGGTGAATGGAAAAAAGAAGCAAATGGATAAGAGGGTATGGATTTAAAGGGATTAAAAAATAAGAGGAAAATTGGCTAAAGGTATGAGGTCAAGGAAAGAAGAAGGCCAAGAAATGAAAGAAATAGAATACAAGAAAACAAACAAATGCTACCTTGATGCTTGATGAAGAAGGTTGATGAAGATGTTGTTGTTGATGAAGCTTGAGGAAATTTTGATAGAGTTTCATGGCTTTGATATTTTCTCCTCCAAGATGATGATGACCTAAAAAATGATTACCTTCTTCAAATAAACTTGCAACAAGATGTTAATAACCAAAGACTAACTTTTCACTCTAACCTTGGGTGAAGGACCGGGGGGGGGGGGGGGTATTTATAACATTTGATGTTAATAAACATGTCAAAAGAGGGAAATAGTGAAATGTGGTCAATTTTTCTAATTGAGGATCATAAATAAGTCAAGGATAAGGTTTATGAGATTCCCATTTGGGTTGGTGAGTCTCCCACCTTGCATATGGGTCTAATTTTGAATGGAAATCATGCACAGGGGTTTGAATGAGGCTTAATGACTTTTCACCACCATTTCTTGTCTTCATCCAAGAAATTAAAGAGGTGGAACACCAAATGTGGCACCATTTTCCATGTGGTGCATGAATATTCAAAGATGAGGTTGGTGGGGATCCCCATTTGTGTTGGTGAGTCTCCCATTTGGGATAAGAAGTCAAAAATGGGTGCTCTTTATCTTTAAAGAGGCAGGTGTCTCTTTTTGAAGGCTACTTTCATGTGTGAAGGCAAAATATATGTTTAATGATGGCCCTTTAAGGAAATTTTTTCCCATATTTCAAGGGGGTGCCTTGTGATGCTTAAATGAGGTCATTAAGCACATTACAAAAGGGTCACAAGTGGGGTATGATGTCCCACATCAAGCCACATCATTTATAAGCCATGCCACTTGCCATATCACCTTCCATGTCACTTACCACATCACTTATCATGTCACATGCCATGTCACTTGCCATGTCATCATGAATAGTGATAGTGGGTCCCATAGTGAATAGTGATAGTGAACAATACTTTCAAATAGTATTTTTGAATAACATTATGTGACTAGAAGAATAGTGGTTTGCTTAGGTTAAGAGTAGTTTGTTAGGGATTAAGAGGGTTTATGGGGTTTTGAGGGGGTCTCGAGGCATTTAGTTATTGAAAACTGTAAGTGTACAGTTTTTTAGTGTTTACACACACCATTAATAATTGTCCTATTTTAATATAATACCCCTTCATATTACACCACCCCTTATGTATCACTATATCATACATAAAATATGTATTTTTACACATACATTATAACCACATCACCTCTATTCTCAATTCACTACTCAACCCCAATTACCACAACTTTATAATGTTCATACACAATCCTTATACACACCCACATATCATTTTATACATTCATGTTTATTGTGTCACCTTCCTTTCTACTCTTAACATAATTCACATTTACATATGCATTATATATTACTCACTTACTTTCCTTGTTTCTAAAATCTTGCATAATTCATACCACTATTATATAAAAATATTAATGACACACTTTCGATCAAAACATAAAGATCGAATATCACATGTCATGAGTATGATTGATTTCAAGGGGAGGAGAAATTTGGTTGACTAGTCTACTAAGGTCATAACCTCATTTATTTTACAAGAATGAGTCACCAAACATTATTGGAAAAAAATTAAATTTATTTTGTAAAAAACCTTTAATTTTATTATTTCGAATAATTTGATTGCCTTTTTCATGTTTGACCAAATGATTGGATGTGACGTCTTATCATGAAAGGCAAAGCTTATCCAACACTCAAAAATTCATTGATTTTACTTAGGAACCAATCATAATTTTTTAATATTTAGTACTTTTTGGTATAGATTTTGTAATTTGTGGAGAATATGGACCTCACATAATTTATGGGTGCTAACTAAGTTAAGATGTCACAAAATATCTCATTTATAGTTAATAAAAGACATGGGCATCCTTACATGACATTGTCATCTAAAAAGTTAAACATATATATATATATATATATATATATATATATATATATATATATATATATATATATATAATAAATATAAATATAATTAAAATGTGTAAATACATACAATTCAAGTATTTTTTTGATAAAATGACTCAAAAATATGCTAGCTTATTAAATTCAATGACTGCAGGATAACAACATGACAATCCATCAAAACCCTCCCAACTACAAATTTTATACTAAATATATAATCATAAAATACTAAAGAGAGGAAAATGTAAGCCTGGACATTTGTAGCAAGTGTAGGCCTTTTTGTATGATTGTGCTTATTTAATGCTCAATTTTTAAAACAATTGTCAAATGTTTTTAGTAGTTATTAATAAAAAATGTCAATTTAGGTGGCATTAGAATATTGATGCAATCCATGCTCAAGGTTTCTATTCTTTATTTAAAGTCTTCATCTTATATAATGGCATGCATGCATGATCATTCCTCTTTTGCTTTCTTTCTATCCTTTCAACCAATCCATCAAAATTCCTCCTCCTTCCTCTCACCCTATCAAGATGTCTTTGCCCATCTTTTTAAAAAACTCTCTCCTCCTTTATCTCCACAATCCATCCTCTCTTTACAGGAACCAAAAGCATAATTTTAAATGGTTTTAATTTCCAACAACCCCCTTTAATTATTTTTTTACAAGGGACAAACATGAAACCCATGGAGCACAAAGTTGAGAGATTTAAATGCATTTATTAGTATGTGCACAACATGTAATATTGGAATCATTTTGAGCAAATAATTTACATCGGACAATGTGCAACCAATAAAATCTAAGTATGTTTTCATTTTTGACATTAGGTTTGTTATATTACTAATTTAATAAATATAAAATAAAATATTATATTGGTTTCCCATTGGTTAAAGTAGGATGGCATAATAAATTTTGTGAGGAAATATTGTATTTTTCAATTAGAAAAAAAGAAAATTATTGACATTTTCTAATAAAATCACATGAAGCAGCCAAATTAAAAATCAACTATAGTCTCAAAATATGGAGGGGAGGGACAATGAAAATGAAAAATAATTTAAAATATGAAGAGGTTATAATGATAATGATAAATAACTTAAAATATGGAAGGGAAACATTGACAATAACAAATAACTTAAAATTAAATATCAACTATAGTCTCAAGATATTCTTTGTAAAAGTACATGAAAATAATGAATATAAAAATATATTTTGTATGTCATTGTTTTTAGTAATTTGTATCTTATAAAAATCACTTTTGAAAAAACTTAATTTAATTGTATTTTGATTAATGTTATACCTCTACATATTTGATGTTTTTAATAATCATATTTACTTATGTATGTAAAGTGATCTTTAAAAAATAATTAGGTTGGGTAAGATGATCTTAAGTTATTATAATAGGAGGATATCAAATTTGGGATGTTTCCCATGCATAATAAGTGAAAATCATAACATGAAATATTAACTTATCGATCCTCAGTGTACTACCTTTTTCATTTGTAAGCACAAGCAACATGTTTTATCGAGAAATAAGGTATAATCTACAAAGATGAAGACATAAAATTGGAAAACAATCATTCTTGTGTTTCACATTATTAACCACTTGAAAACATTATATTTGCCTCACTATTTCCTTTAGTTATTTTACCACTGAATACTTACTATTAAAATTAATAATGCACTTCCATTTATCTATCCCCAATTGATCTATTATAGAAAAAGACCATCACAATAAGGTACCACAGTAAGAATGTAACAATTGATATCATACCACCTCATATGTATATAAAAATTATATTTTATGTGTGTGATTTCATCCTCACAATGATAATTTTATTCTTTTCCCTATACTTGTCTTTTACAATGATGATAAAGACTTGTATAGCACCCTTGTTTCTTTATATCATAGATACTAAAACCACATCAAGAATCTTATTTCATTTTGAAGACTTTATTTCTCCTAATTAAACACAACATGGGTGAGATTAAATTTGAAAGATAAAATAATTAATATTTATGCAAATATATATCACAAGCCCAAATCCTTTAACCTTAATAAAATCTTATGCCTTGCCCTGAGTTATAATTTAGGTTATCTTTAAAAGATCACATGATTGATTTTATTAATTAGGTTTGCATATTTTTTGGAAGCCATATATAAATATTAATTATTAAATCAATCAATAATAAATTGACCTTTGTCTTGACCGAAAAAATTAAATATATCAAATTGTCATTAATTGCTACCATTCATCAAATACGATAATACAAGAATTACAGCTCATCGCCAATTATAATGGATGAAGCATCATTCAAGAAAACTAAATAATATTCTTGATACTAAAACATCACTATCAAGTATTTGTGAACATTTCGAGGGGGGAGAGTAAATCATGCTAGTTGTTCATTATAACTCCTTACTTAAATTTGAAGCACGTACAAAAAAATAAAACCCATAAGGATAAAATGCAAGCAATGAAAAATGGTATATCTATCTGAGTTGCAAAACACAATTAATTACCCAACTAGTTGATGAGGGAACACACCGCTAAGGAAGGGGTATTATAGGTTATATTTAAAAGGGATAAAATCGATGGATCATTGATTTTAACTTGGGAAAAATACATTGATCGTCAATTGTGACCCATTATTTATAATAATTTTGTACCTACATGTCAATTATGTCCTCTACCATTTTTTAGAGAGTAATTTTTTGTGCAGGTATACACGGTGGTGAAAAATAGGGTCATGGTTTAAATTTATCAAATTAATAGTTGAAATGTCTTGATGTCTTATATTTTTATTTGACTTAATTTATCATCAAGTGTTTTAAGAGGAATGAAATGTAAGATTAATTAGTTAGGCAAATCTCTTGATTATTTGTGCATGTACTTCATTTTTGCCATTTTGAGGTCATCATTAATTTTCGAACTAATTTTATATATCAATTAATAATTCAAGATCAAACTTTTTGAATATCTGGAATCATCAAGATAACTATCATTTTTATCCTGAATCATGACTAAATACTTCTAATTTGGAAAATGCACCACATCACGATAGCACAATTATCAACAAAATTCTAAAACATCTGTATATTTTATAAATGTCACCTTGGTTTAATTAAATCAAATAACCAATTAATAAGGAATATCAAAAAAGGGACATCATCATCTTAATCACATTTTATTAGATAATTAACTTTGATTAGTTAATTAATCAATCACTAATAGGAAATTACATGGAATGTATGTCACATTTAGCAAAATTTAATAAATCACAATTTTATACACCACTCACCAACTTGACAATTTAAAAGTCATGTTCCAAAAATCAAAGTGTCTTTCTCAAGGTAAATTCAATGCAAGGTGAAATGTGTGCAAGAAAAGTCTATAACATGCACTTACATATTCCAAACTTTCATAAGTAGATATTATTACATGTTCTTACACACTCCAACATGGAATTGAATTAAATGTAGGACCTCCTCTCATCCATTGATTTCTAATTTCATCCAATGGTCTACATTAGTTAGGAAAATATATAAATGGAAGGGCCACCTTCCATTGTTAGCTAGCTTTCAAGTGACAATGAAGTGTTATTTAAATATTGATACAAAGATGCAATCATCATCATCATCCATCATCCAAACATCGATAATGCAAAGGGAGATGTTATTTGAATTATCCATGCATCTTGTGCATGCCTATGAAACCACATCAAATCACATCCTAATTTTGGCAAGTATATTTCAATAAGGTAAAACAATTATTTTTATTTTATTATTTAAATTGCATTTTTTTTAGTATTTCTTAATATGAGGACACATGCTTAAGTTACTGGTAGTATTTCAATTTGAGTTATGATTTTCTACTAATGAAGCCAACCTTTGTCTCATGATGTTACATATGACATGCTTGGTGGAACACGTAACCCAAAATCAACATTGACATCCTATTATCCTCCTTTTAATTTTAAATTCAAATCCAATGTCTACCAAAATTCCTCATTTTTTCCAAAACATCTTTCAACTTTCCATCCCACTCTTGGTGGAAATGTTCTGTGTAATGGTAGAAATGTGAGAGCAAAAATGATGAAAATGCACTGAGTAGTAGTGGAAATACCTTTCTAACTATGTTTGTAGGGATCAATGGAATCATTTCTTTTTTTCTAACTATTTGGTTTATAAAATCAACATAAACATGATTCCTACTAGTGTAAAAGCTATGTGTAGTAGTGTAAACATGATTGGTATTAGTGAGAACACATTTTTCTAATTTCTATTTGTTGATTTTAGGCAATATCAAAAAAAAATTAGAGTAGTGAAAATGTTATTGGTAGTAACAAAAATGTGGTTAGTAGTAGTGATATTACTAATTGCTAACATATCAATGAAAATGTGCTTTCTATTTTTTGTCTATATTTTCTACAGAACAACAACATTACTCTATGTAGTAATTGAATTGTTCTGTGTAGTGGTGGAATCACCATGGCTACAAAACATCAAAATAATTAGGTGTAATGGTGGACTCGTCCTATGAAACATCAGAATAGCAGATAAAGAGTTGGCCAATTCACTTGTAAGACCTACAATCTTGTCAAAGATCAAACCTAAGACTTTTTTTTTTTTGGTATGTTCTCACATGTTAAAGTCAAAATCAAATCAAATAAACATTTATAACATTTCATTTTGGTGATTTAAAAATGAAGACATACTTAGATTTGGTGCTTAAAATTAAATTGTTTGTATTTTCTTGAGTTTTTTTATTTTTTTATCACTTAAGTGTGTATGCTATCCCCTTTTCATAATTTAGGATATTGGGTGATAAAAAACACGTTGATTGTCTTCCTAAATAGAATACTATGTATGCTCTCATCTTGCCCCTAATAGGACCCTAAAGATCATAAATAACCTATCTTAATTTTTTATTTTTGGATGTAAAATTTTGACCTTGATCACCAACCAAGATTATTTAAGGTGTGATGATTGGTATTTTTCCCCCAATGTATGTACCAACCCTGTATTTTGATGGGGCATATAAATTGTGAAGGAGTTGTCACTATTGGCTAAGTGGTTGAGTGTTTTGAATTGAGGAGCTTTTCACCAATACACATGACCTAAACAACACTCCTAAGGAATTATTTATAGTGGCAAGCCACTGAAATATTATGGCTAGAATGGTTGTAAAGGGACAAGACCCTCTTATGAAGCCCATTATTTCCCTCTTCTACAAACTTGGGTACCATCATATTATAAGGTATATATGGGATGCACCTACTTGAACCTAGTATTCCTATCTTAAGACCATTCAACTAAAAAAAACTATTAGTACAGGGAAAACAACATTTTCAAAGATTATTCATCAAATATAGATGCTTAGTGAGGGTTATGATACCAACATATTCACCACTTTGCATGAGTAGATTCGTCAGCTAATTAGTTATGTTTTACACCTAATACTACTAGCATAAGTATTGATTCTTGTGTGCACATATTTTATTGTTGTTTATACCTATGTTATTTATCAAACCTATACACTTCAAACAAGATGATTTAAGTTCAACATTTTCACATCCAAATCTGGGATTATGCTATCTAAATTAAGGTGTTATTTTATCCAAATCAAACATCATTCTATGTAAATAAATGTTATTTTATATAATTCAAACCTCATATATCATCAAAATAGGTCAATTTTGATCAAGTTCAAACCAAATCAATTCTTCCAATTCAATCTCTTCCAAAATTCAAACTTTGAGGTCAAACCAAGTCAAAATTTTCCAATAGTCAAACTTTATAAAGTCAACTTTTGAAATCAAACCAAATCAAAATCAAAGGTAAAAATTGATCCAAATCCTAAGTCAAAGGTAAAACTAAATTCAAACATCTACCTTTGACCCAGTCAAATCAACTTCAAACCAAGTCAAAGTCAAAGGTCAAAACTTGAAGTCAAATATTATGTCAAAAGCCAAATTTCAATCATGATTAATTCAAGGCAAAGTCAAAGTCTAATTTGAATCAAGTCAAACAAAGTCAAAATACCCAAGACATACTTTGGATAAACATATCAAACATCCTTTTGAAATAAAATTAAACATCCAAGTGCATTCTAAACTCAAACACTTTTAAAACATGCCAAGCATCTTAAAGTTAATGTATCAAGAAAACTTGTTCAAAGACATATAAATCATACAAGATTGGACAATAAATCAATATAAAATTCTAAAGAATCCTACTTTTAAAAAACATGAAATTTGAGATAAAAAGTTGACTATAGTTTGATTTCTAAATCTAAAGGTTAACTCAAATTGAAATGAACAAGTGCAGCATAATCCATGTATAAATTTGAAATCAAATTAAAATCAATTCAAAACCTAATTCAATCTTGATTAAAAAATGAAGATTATAAACATGACTAAATACACCAAAAGTGGGAATTCATACAACCCTACTTTTTATGATGATTGGAGTTATAATCCACGTATCCAAAATACTGAAGATCAAACTGATAGTGAGGTGTATCAACAAGAATACAAAATTGAGCCACCCCAAACAGGGCCAAGAGTGGAGTCTAATACCAAACAAAATGACCTAAGAAGTACCCATTTTGAAAAATAACTCTTTGATCACAAAGATGATGTCCTTTTACTATTTCTATAGCTAGGGAAGGAATTTCTTGTTGGGTGATTTAACCTTTTTGGGGTTTACTATGTAAATCATATGTTAGATTAAAGGGTTGAGATGTCTAAATTAGTTAAATAAATTAAAATAATTAAGTACTGACTTGTTTTGGTATTTGAATTTATTTGAATTTATAAAAATAAAAATAAATAGGCATAAATATAAACTTAATTGAAAAGTGACTATCGTGGATGATTTAGGTTCTAGATAGTTCTGAGTGTCATCAATACGATTATAGAATTTTTTTTCTTAGTAGACAATAGTACCCCATATGGATAGTAGTGTCTTGTTGCTATAGTGTCCTCAAATTGGCATTAATTTCCCCTTTATGAGATTGTTCCTATTTTCTATGAGTACTTGTGCCTATGTTTTTAGGTCCTATTCCTATGCACATGAAACCTAGAGCTATGTGTTGTGCCTAGAAAACTTGATTTAATGTGAAAAACCTAATCCTCATTTTAATTATGGCATGATCAATAATTATGTGTTTGTTATTAAGATAGGATAGACATCCTCAACACCCCATTATGAAGAGAGTTTCCTACATACCAATAATCTGAAAAGGGATCAAGCCTGATATAGCTCTCCCATCTAGTGCTTGATGTAAGTAAACGTGAATGATAAAATGAGAGTGAAATTGGATGCTTGAATGTATTTTAGATTTGAAATCTTTGAAAACTATGCTTAGGGATGATGTCGATGTTATTATTTAAAAGTAGGGCAGAATAGGGATCAAATACCTTAATTTTTCTCAACTTGTCTTTAGTTCGAATGTGCTTTTGCATATCTTTTTCATCTAGTGAATAGAGGTTAATTAAATGTGTATTTATAGAGTTATGTAGCTTATGTGGATAATAAAATATGTTTAGGTTGACCTTAGGAGGGGCACACATTTGAAAAAGTATCTATTGGGAAGAGTTAGGGCTAAGGATAATAACACCCAGTTGGGGACACTAGTGCCATGTGGCTATAGTGTCCCAAATGTGACACTAATGTCCACTTGGTAGATTGCTGAGCAAGTTGGGTTAGGATTTGAGAAGATAGTTCTAGGAATATGTTTTGGCTTACTATGGATGACTATGGTTTGATCAATGACTAAAAATGTGTGTCTAAGGCTCTAGGATAGGTTTAGGGATAAGTTAGGAATAAAGCGACTCAAGTGACACTCTTAGCATCCAATTACCACTTTTAGGTGATTACACTGGGTATCTCATAGAAAATTTTCAAACCTTTATTTTCTCCCCAGAAATAGTGGTTCTATATCACCAGTAAGACAAGGCTACTTCTAGTCAAAACCCACATCAAGATCACACCAATGCTAGAAATCATGAGTCTTCTAGAAAATGGAAATAAATTCATGAAGAACCACCACCTTTTGATGCTAATAAAATCATAATTGAGAAATTATAAAATTTCCACCAAATACTTACAACTTTGGCCTCTACCTTAAAGTCCACTCAATCCCATAAATAACAAGTCCCATCTAATCAACAATAATAACAATAATTCCCATTCAATTAACAACAACAAAAAGTCCCATCAAACTAGTAGATACAATAACAAGCCCCATCTAGTCAGTAAAAATAAAAACAAATCTTTTATAGTTAGAAAATTCCCTCTAATCAATAATGAATCCCCACCAAACCTAGAGGTAGGTTATTTATCCCTTATAAATCTAGTTTTAATTCACCTATCCATTCTAATCTGCCTTTTGGATCCTATCAGCATGCATTGCATTCATCCCAAGCCCCACTTTTCTCTCAAGAGTGGCAAGAGATGAAGAATGTTATTCAAGGACTATAAATGGGGAACCAAAGTAAAAAAGTTCATTTTTGAATAACTATGTCATTACCCTTATGATACAAGTATTATTCAAGTTCCTTTCCCACCTCATTTTGAGGCACCAAATTTTGAAAAATACAAAGGGAAAGGAGACCCAAAAGAACATATTAAATAGTTATTCATTGTTTTTCAGTAAGTGTCATAAAAACACATCTATTTATTTCAATTGTTCCCACTTAGTTTAGGAGGCTAAGCATTTGGAATGGTTCCTTCACTTCCTAAAGGATCAGTTAAAAAATTTGATGATTTGTTTGAATGCTTTGTCAAATATTTTTCCTATAACATGGAGCATGAGTTGATCATGGTTGATTTGTGCAATACAAAACAACAAAATAAGGAGAGATTTATAGCCTTTTATAGATATGGAAAGGCTTGGCCAATAGGTTTCCTCATTTTATACTTGATAATTAGTTATCAAACACTTTTTCCACCAATTTAAATGTAAAAATGGCCTTTCATTTATGATTACATTATACTAATACTTTTGATGAGATTATTGAATGAGGTGTGAAGATTGAAATGAGGTTGATCAAACTATATTCTCAAATTCAAGCTCAAACAAGTACCTCATAAAAAATATTTAAGGTGTTCATTAAGAATAAATATATAATAGTTGATGGTGTGACTGAGGCAAGACATGTGCAAATAATTCAACCACCACTTGTCCAAAATGATCCATCTACATAACCAATCACACTTTAAAGACTACCACCAAGGATGTAATATCAATATAGAACATTCACTCATCTTAGTGAACTTATAGAAGCTATGTTCCACATGATCGTAGTAGAAAACATGGTTGTATGGCCTATCATGAAAATATTCTAGGAAGGTCAAACTAAGCCTACTTTATATAGATATAATGAGTATTGTGACTATCATCAAATTAAAGGTCATGCTACACACAGGTGTATATAAATAAAACACTAGGTGTAAGACTTTCTTGAGTGTGGATAAATTGATATTGGTAATGGTGCATTGTCTTCTAATAAGAATATGGGCATCTTTAAGGACCCATTTCCAAGGCACAATTAGAACAACAATCAACCAAAATAGAATAAAAATTAGGATAATCAAAACAACCACCAACAAGATCAACATAACCAAGATAATCATCAGTAGAAATAATAGCAGGATCCTAATCAAGGTCAACATTTGTGAACCAACTGTGTGGATTATTATAACACCCAATACAATTACAATAATTTTGTGGGTAGAATTATAGATAATCACATGGCCACTATCAAGAGTCACCCTTGTTATTCATCTAACACTAATAAATGTATTACACCCATCATCCAATGACCTTCCTCAACATACCATGTTAACCCTACTCATGTTTGAGATTGTGTTGTTACCACTTGATGCCCAAAGGTTACCATTCAAGGTCTTTCTACATCCAAATCCAACAATCAAGGCCAAGGCTCTTTTCCTTCTAAATCTAGACCATCCACTTCATCCACTGAGAAGCCATATGACCTTTTTGAATAACTAGATAAGACTCCAATGCAAATATATATTTTATATCTCTTATGAACATTTGAGGTTCATAAGCACATTTTGTATAATCTTGTCTACAACTCCAAAGTCTCCAATAACATTGACCCATCACAATTCTAGGTACTTATAGGAAACTTACCCTCAGGGAAACATATCACTTTTGATCAAAGTGACATATCATCATTTATTTATTCATATAATAATCCCATTTACATTAAGGTGATCATTTCTAGACATAAGGTCAAAAGGGTGTTCATATAAAATATATCAGGTTTGAACATTACTACACTATAGTTATCAACCACTTGGGATATTCACCAAGGAATGTTTAGGTAGATATTATCAAAATTAAATGCTATGAAAATGTAAAACAAGAATTAGTTAGCACCATCTGTTTAACCATCATTGTTAGGCCTATCACCCATAACACTTTTTTCATGTCATTAACTTAGACCTATCATATAACATGATTGTTAGGCATCCATAGACCCATGATATGCATGTAGTTCAATCTACCTTATATAAATGCCTAAAATTCCCACATTGTCTCATGGAGGTTACCATTATAGAATATTTAAAACCTTAATAGTATTTCAAAAACTTGGACACTAAATATGGTACCAATTATTATCCTAGAACAAAGTTCATACCCAAAAAGGATAAAAATGTGATACCGAGTCTATTAACCCTCCTACATTGATCTTAATAACCTTGTTTCTTCATCCAAAGGTCTACATCCCAAGGCATCATCTCACTTCATGATCAAAGACAAAGGTTATGGAGAGTATGTGATCAAAAATGCTTTTCACATAGCTAAACTTCCCAAATCATCCAAATCCCATGGCATGCCTAAAATAGAGTGGTATAAGTAGGGAATCTATATTTTACTAAAAATGGTCTCTTAGATCATGAACATTTCAATAGTTCTAGGGATTCCTAGTTTTATAGTGATGGCTTTACTTCATGCTATCAAAGTAACATATATCTCATCCTAAATAAAACCATGTAACATATTGATTAAAAATGTGAAGGATTGGGGGAAAACTAATATTAAATTATTGATCTCATACCCCCTAGAAAACAAAAATGAACTCAAGGTGTTGGATACAAACTTCTTGAAGGTGATCCCTCAAATCTCAAAAGTGATGGCATTGTGACATCTAATGATGATTATCCCAACAATAACATAAATTTTTATTATAGAATATACAATAATTCTACCAACACAAGCCTCTTCAACATTAATTTCATTCTTACCATTCACCTTGATGTTCATTATCTTGACCTCATCAATTGGGACCAATAGGATTGCATACCATTGGATGAATTTCAAAATGATGATGCCATTTCAGAATTATTGGGACTTAGATATGGTTTCCCACTTGGAAACCATAAAAAAGGATTTGAGATTAATCTAGATGCTACTACCTAATTTCGATAGTAGGTGGATTTCCTTAATAATAAATAAATAAAATAAAAAATTAATGTCCTCTAGTGAAAACCTCTCTGAGATGCTATTAGATAGTGACAAAATTAACAATAAAGATGTGTTCATTAATTAAAACCTTTCTAAGGTGCCAATAGATGAGGGATTCATTCTCTTCATAAGGAATCAGAGAGTCCTATAAGTCCATGCAACATCTTAAGCACAAATATCACTCTTGAAGAATAACATACATATGAACAATTGATCCAAGAATTTCCTCAAACATTCCAAGATTGGAATTGCCTAAAATGAATGATAAAAATTATTATTAAATGGGTGAGCTCAATAAGCCAATTGGGACACAATCATATGAATACTTTAAGTTCCTTTCAATACCTACTTTTTTGGAGGATGGTTCCATGTTAATTTTTCAAGAACCATTGATGTCTGTGTTGGTACTGAGGATGATCTATGAATCATAAAGCTCAGTGCATCTCTCATAGAAGAAGAGTGTGAGCTCATCATTGTTATCATTAAAGAGTTCTTTGATATCTTTACATGGTTGGATTCTAACATGCCTAGTTTAAACCATTATTTAGTTGTTCATCATCTTATAGTGCATATTGATGCAAATCCCATCAAACAAAAATTATGGAAGATGCATCTGCATATTATTATTTTGGCTAAGAAAGAGCTCAAAATAATCTTGGGAGCTAGGTTTATAAGGACTATTTATTATTTAAAGTGGATTTATAACATAGTTCTTGTCAATAAGAAACCTATGGGCATTTGCCTTTATATCAATTTATAGGATATTAACAAATCTTGTCCTAAAGATGACTTCCCATTGTCAAAGATCGATATGATCCTAAAATATACAATAGGGTATTAAATGATATAAATTATGGATGGATATTAAGGATATAACCAAATAAGATAACACCTAAGGATCAACATAAGTTAGTGTTCACCTCTCAATGGGAGACATTTTGTTACAAGTTCATGCCTTTTGGCCTGAAGAATGTCAGTGCTACTTATCAATGAGTAATGACTATCATCTTCTATGACATGATGCATGAAATCATGGAGGATTATGTATATGATATTTTTGGTGAATCCAAAACTTATGTAGGACACCCAATAACTTTGTGAATAATACTTGAGTAGCTAAGAGAGTATAAGGTGTGCCTTAATCCAAAAACGTGTGTATTTGGTGTTACATCTAGAAAATTATTAGGCTTTATTGTTTCAATATGAGTTATTGAAGTAGATTAAGCAAAGGTTAATGACATAATGTAAGTCCCCCCCATCAAATCTAAAATAGCTACGTAGCTTACAAGGAAAGATTTAGACTACCTGTAGGTTAATTTCACAACTAGTTTATAGTTGTCATCCATTTACACATCTTATAAAAAAGGGTACCACATTTAAGTAGAATAAAAACTATCAGGAGGTAGTTGAACAATTGAAGAAATATTTGGCTTATCCAATAGTGTTGGCCCCTCCAATGCTAGGGAAGCCTTTGTTACTTTACATTTTGGTAACCCAATATGCCTTAGGGGAACTTTTGTCCCAACATAATGATAAAATAAAAGAATGTAATGTGTATTATTTGAGTATAACATCGATAGCATATGGGAATAACTATTTACCCATAAAACATCATGTTTAGCAGTGGTCTTCGCATCTCAAAAGTTGTGCCATTATATGCTTAATAATAAAACTATCCTTATTGATAAAGTTAATATTATAAAATCAGCTTTGATAGGTCACATGAAACAATGGATTATGATCCTAAGTGAATTTAATAATTTATACACTAATAAAAAGGATATTAAGGGGCAGACACTCACTGATCAATTAACATAAGCTCTATTATTAGACACACATACATTAAAATTTATTTTTCCACATGAGTCCATTTTCACCCTTAATGAATCATGATAATGGAAGATCTACTTTTATGGTTAATTCACATCACATGGATCAGGGGTAGGCATTTGTTTCATCACACCATAGGTATTTATTATCCTTAAGTCATTCCACATTAGATTTCTATTTAAAAATAATAATACAAAATATAAGGCTCTCATTATAGGACTCCACATTGCAGTCCAATAGAATATCCAATAATTAGCACTATACAACAATTCCCAACTCATTATAAATAAAGTCAATGATCAATACCAAATAAAAGATGATAAGCTTGTACCTTATATGCACATAGTGGATATCCTCAAGCAATATTTTGAGCATATAAATTTTGAGCAAATGTTATGAGCTAAAAATAGACCAATTGATGCCATGGCCATTATTGGGTAACTTTTGGAAATGTCTTCCATCATCTAAAAATATTAGTTCTTCATCAAACAACTCATCACATTAATATAGGACCATCTAGAATTAGAAATGGTATGTGAAATCATTGGTTTCAGCGTGCCTTGGTACCATGACATTTACAATTACCTTCAAGACCATACCTTTCCCTCTAACTTATCCTATACACCCAAAAATAAATTCATCCATAATGTTTCTCCTTACACCTTATTTGGTGGCACACTCTAATGTAGAGGTTATAATGGGATGTTATTTCATTGTTAAATTTTGGTAGAATGATAATTAGCTATCAAAGATGCACACAATAATATTTGTGGGGCATATACTAGTGGAATGGTCCTTACTAAGAAACTCCTTTGTACATGGCATTATTGGCCATAATGGATTATGATACATATACATATTTTAAGAAGTGTGTTACTTTCCAAAAACATGGTGATTTAATCCATGCACCATAACAATCACTTTATACAATTATGATTCCTTGGCCATTTTTAGTATGGAGACTCAATCTCATAGGGAAGATAAGCCTCACATCATTTGATGACCATAAAAACATCCTTATTATTACCAAATATTTTATTAAGTGGATTGATGCCATTCCTTTCACTTACATAACTGAGAAGTATATGTCTGAATTCATCCTTAATCACATCATTTTTGGTGTGGCATCTTATCCACTATGATTTTTGATAATGGAAAGTCCTTCAATAATAAGGATGTTAAATCCCTTTGTACTCAGTTTCATATTAAACACAAGTGGTTAACCCCCTATTATCCTCAAGGAAATAGTCAAGTTGAGGCATCAAATAAGACTATTGCAAAAATCCTCAAAAATTATCAATGATGTTGACCGCGATTAGAATTTATAACTATTTCTTGCCTTATGGTCTTATCGAACCAACATCCACACTCCCATAGATGCCACTCCTTATTCCATGGTCTTTGGATCAAAAGTTATCATCCTTATCAAGATAGATTTACCCACCCTATGTATTTAATTTTAGGGTATTATTAATGATGAGGAGAATAGAGTATCCTAGATACAAGAGTTGGAACTGTTGGATGAAAATTGGCTATCTATCTTAAACCATCTCAAATCATATCAAAATTGGCTATGCCTCAACTATAATAAGTGCATCATTTCTAAAGATTTTGAAGTTGATGATTTTGTGTTTAAATAAAATTAGTAAAATAAAAATGTGGATAGAGAAAATAATGGAAATTTTGAACCTAACTGGTTGGATCCATATATCATCACAACTAAATATGGTTCTAGAACATACATATTGGCAATAAATGATGGGTAGGAGCTAGATGAGCCCATGAACATCATGCATTTTGAGCCCTTTTATGTTTGATTCATCAGAGTATTGTATATGACTATTAATTTTTGGGGGCACATTTCCACATATTTTCACTTCCCTTCCCATCCATTTTCCATCCATGAACTAATACACACAATATACCAATATCCCTCTCTTGTGTTGACCTTGATTGTGAGTTATAGTTACTACAAGTTCCAACAAATTTAGAAAGATTAGAATGTGAAAACATCACTATAACAAGACTTTAGATAATGACATGGAAGGCTTACCTATATTGTATTTCTTAGATAGCTTCTTTTCAATATGCCCTCTTTTCACAACATTATATCCCTTCACCCCATTCTACATCTGGATGGTTTCCATATCCCTCTTATCTTGCATTACTTTCTGCATCTATTGTTAGAGTTGGTTTTTCCCTTTGTTATGTCTTAGTTCTCCCTTATATTTAATTACATTTTAATTTTTAGAGGTGTCTGTAGTTGTCCTTGCATATAATTGAAAACTTTTAAAATCCAAAAAATTCTAAAAAATCCAAAAAAAATTAGGTAATCCAAAAATCCCTAAAAATAAGAAAATTCCCAAAATCCTAAAAAATTATAATTAAAAAAAAAAAAGAGACAAATCTATAAAATATTATCCACTTCATCATCCTATCCATATTTGGATTACACTTTTTGTTATGTTTAGGGAAACACCATTGAATGTGTCATCCTTCATCCCATTCCTATGTGTTTGAACACATTTCTTGGGAGGGTATATTTCATCTCAAAATTATCATCTTGATTAACATCATAAATTTCCATTCCTCCATTCTTTGGGATAACTACATCAACGTAAGTCTGCATGGACTATGTAGGTAGTCCTTAATTACATGGGGTATCTAGAGTCAGCTCAGCCACCATCACATCATCTTTCATTTTCCCATTTTCCTATTTCTACATCAAGTTTCCAACATCATCTAATATTACATTTGTTTAGACTTAGGGGCACAAAAAGCATGAGATTTATTTCACATTCACATGCAATGATTGTATTTTTATTTTTTATTATTTCAAATGTTGTGTGTATGAATATTGTTTTACTTGTTTATTTTTAGAAATTGATTTAGTCTTGGCTCAATATGTATGCATCAATAGTGTCATCATGATATTTTATATCATAATGTGTACTATCACACACTTACATTTGAGCTAGTTCTTAGGTAATTTGCACATATTTTATCATTATTTTATTTATAATTATGGTGCATCATGTCAAGTACAAAATAAAAAATTAGGTTTCAAAGGCTACTTGCAAGTGCGCTCAAGCTAAACAACACCTTGATACCTCTATAATCATAATGGCTAAGTGTAAATATTAAAGTCAAAATTACAACATGTTTTTTAATCAAATCTCAATAATCACAGTAGATACATATGCAAACATAACCATATCATACAAAAAAGCATATAAGATGGTCAATCATCAAAAAAATTAGCATTATACATCATGATCCACATCACACTCAATTAATCCTATCAGAACATGAGAAATAAATTGTAAAAAAAAGTGCATAAGTGGGTATCAAAATTATCATCAACATAAAATTATCTAACATCACATCATAATCATATAAAAAATGTCTACATCATGTATCACAGAGCAAAATCAAAGGAATATAAATATACATAAAATCTCCATGTGTAAAAATAAATGTCCATATATCCAAAAACATGTTTATACATCACACATATATGTATGTATTATACATAAAAATATGGAGATACAATAAAAAATGTCTCATAAACTCTCATTGTATCCGTTAGGAGGACTCATACAAGGTGACCTACACCTATGGTTGTCCTAATGAGAACTTATCCTATGATATGAGGAGGTATCATCTAAGGAGGTTCCATCAATATTTTTTTTGTAATTAGTTGTATTATTGATCTCTAAGAGTTAGATGTCTAGAGTGCCCTTGAAAATCAACTAGATCTCTGACTATACCCTCCTACAATAATGTACCAGCCATAGGCTAAGGGCTCATCTAATGCTTGGTGTTTCTTCTAACCTAAAGGATGCTCAATTTCTATGTGCTCCAATGACCATACATATAGTAGGGTTAATGGTCTAATGATCTAGCCACCTTGATATGATACGATATGTATGTGTATATATATATATATATATATATATATATGCCAATATTATAGGTCCCTATGTGAATACAACCATGTCATCATACATATCTTAAAGAACCCCAAAAATGCCCATGTGGAAGCATCAACCACTCTTTTCATGAATTAAGATGCTAATAATAATGTATACAATAATCAAGGGCTCTTTATCTATAATTGGATTTGCCTTCAGTGCATCAATATCCACTAGCCCATCCTTTAACATAACATCTATAATCCTAACCAATCTCTCAAGCATCACTTGTTATCTTTGTGTCTTCTAGTGTAATTCTCAACTTTGGATAGGGATGCACAATATCCTTCACATGTCCTCCATATTAATAGTGACCTCCCTTGTTACCACTCAATGAACCCTATGAGAAGTGCTCTATCTAATTGAATAAATGGAATTCATGCCACATGTATTAATCCCATGATGTATAGTAGGCCCAAAACCTCTTCTATTCAGATTTTTAACCCACTCAAAATAGATAACCATTGTGCATGTGCTATAATTACCTCTATCTACTCCTATAATCAAGTCATCTTAGCACACTTAGTCAATTTATATCAATCAAACAATCATATACACATCCTACACTCATATTTTCATCACAAACATCTAGTTAATCATCTAAAACAACATACTTAAACATTAAATAAGATACACATTTAACCAAAATTAGTTCACTCATCAATATCAGTGATTTTTCCACTATCCAGAGTGTTTTCACTATTATGCATGGAAATTTCACTATTCTATAGATTGATTTTTCTAATTGGTAGGACATCAGAGGTTTCCACCACTATCAAACATGTTTACACCACTTGGACCACATATTGATCATTTGGTAGGATATTTTCACTATTTGGACATTTTAACTTTGAAATCATGATTTCATGGTTAAATGGTATTAGATCTACTTTCACATTTTTCCTTTTAGGTGATATCAAACCTATTTTGGAATTTTCACTAAAACCTCCAAGATTTCATTGATATGACCCATAATTTAGAATTTTTTAGATCTTTCAATACTTATGTCATCCCCTCACCATCTCTAGTAGTGATTTCATTATTTGTGTGCACATTTATATCATTTATGTTATCAATTTCACCATTGTCAAATTTTTTTCATGGTGAAATCACCACATGTCCTACTTTGACCTATAATTTATGACACTTAATGTGAAAATTTTCACAAATAAATATTACATACTAGTGAGTAGCTCTTAGGTGGTCTTGTGCACTTTTTTGCATGCTTTAAAAGATGTTTATGGTGAGGGATATGAGCCATAATAGTTATATCACCTGCATGCAAATTTAGAGCTCAAAATTTAAGAGGGGGAGGGTAAAAATGATTTTTTTCACCCCCAAAGGGACTATTTATAGCCACAATTTCAAATATTTGTCCTTTATTGCATCCATTTTTCTCCACAAAAGCCTATTTTTATATTATTTCACTAATTTCCATCCCATTTTCACCCATTTTATCTATTTCATGACACTTTCCATCCTGATGTGTCCCATTTCATTCCTTTTGAGGTCCTTCCATCAAATCTCTTTTATGTCCAATTCCTAGAGGGGGCATCCTAGGCATATTATTTTCACCTAGGGAATTCTGGTGAGCCCATTTTCAATGGAAATTCATCAATTTAAACCACATCATTTAGGGCATGCTCAGATGGCCATTTTATTTTAATTTTATCATTTTTATTTCATGGATATCTCAAAATTCCCTTTCAAATGGGGGGTAAAATGTAGCAACTTCATTTCTACCATTTAATGTCATCATTTATTATCAAATCAAGTTTTCACATCAATGAATAATTCAAGATCAAACCTTATGAATATATTAAATCATCAATATAACTATCATATTTATCTCAAATCATGAGACACATCTAATTTGGAAAATGTACCACATTATCCTCATCATATTTTATTATCTAGTTGATTTTTATTAGCTAATTAATCAATACTAATGGAAAATTACATGGAATGCATATGGCACATTTACCAAAATTTAATAAATCATAATTCCTTACATCACTCACCAACTTGGAAATTTAAAAATCATATTTCAAAATTTAAAGTGTCATTCTCAAGTCAAATTCAATGCAAGTTAAAAAGTGTTCAATCAAGGTCTATGACATGCACTTACACACTCTAAAATTTCATAAGTAGATCTTATTACATGTCCTTACAAACTCTAACATGGCCTTTAATGAAATTTAGGACATCTTCTAATCTATTGATTTCCAACCTCATCCAATAGTCCACATTAGTTAGTAAAATATATAAATGGAAGGACCACCTTCCATTCTCAACAAGATTTCAAGTGAAAATGAAGTGTTGTTTAATTATTCATACAAAGCTTCAATCATCCTCAACATCCATCATACAAAAATTAATAGTGTAAGGGGAGATGTTATCAGATTGCCCATGCATCTTGTGCATGAATTTACAACCACATCTAAACATACCCTAATTTAGCAAGAAAATTACACGAAGGTATAATAATTATGTTTGTTTTCTTATATGAATTGAATTATTCTTAGTCTTTATCAATATGAAGACACATAATTAGGTTATGGGTAGCATTTCAATTTGATGTTTGGTTATATATTAATGAAGCTAACATTTGTTTCATGATGTTATAAGTTGTAGCTACATATCCTCCATCTTTGAATACTATCCAATGCATTTATAATACATTTGAGTGAAATCACAACCCCAATGAGTGATATTAATTCATCTTATCTCCATAAATAATCAAGTTAAACTACATGATCATTTGCCTAGTTCTTCTTTATGTAACTAATCAACCTTTGGACTTCCTTAAAAATTCTTGAAGAAAATAATTATATAGTTTTTAGTGTGCCTAAGACCTTATTCCTATTATTTTTGTTATTGAAATGTATTAGGAGGAATTATATATATATACTTATTAATTTTTAATTAAAAATATATTGGTTCATAATCTTACCAAGAAAAAGAGGGAAAATTGATAATTATGGGTCCATACATCAAGACAATGAAGATAAGGGCATAAGGGCCCATAAAATAGAAATGGAAAGAAAAAGTAAACCACTGATTCTATCTCAAAATCATAAAATATAGGGGATACAGAGGAAGAAAAAGAGGTCTTAAAACACAAACAAAATAAATAGGATATGGTAAATAGAATAAACATACTAGCACATGACCACATGGAGAAAAATAGAGAGACAAAAGACACACGAATAGTGCCAATAAGACCCTAATTAAACCAATGATCCATATATATATATATATATAAATATATAAATATATATATATATATATATATATATATATATATATATATATATATATATATATATATATATATATATATATATATATAATCATTAAATTTTACCAAAATTATGTGCCTACATAATGCCCCAGTTTTATGTATGTGTACGTAATGCATGTGTATGTAAAGAGTAATAGAAAATTAAAACATATACCTACACTCGCTGAAGGGAAGAAATGATGAAGATCCTAAAATATTTATTGGGTGTACACCCAAAATTTGATTTATATAAATATGGTGTACCTACAAACAAATGAGAATGCCAAAAAATAATCAACGTCATGGTAAATCAGGAAAATATAGTAATATGAAATAGAAATTGAAAATAAAGTTAGCTTAATAATGAATACACCTAGTGATATGTGAACCATGTTGCCACTCCTAGGTTACTGTAACTAAAAACTAAATCTACTCTAGTATTTAGGGTTACTTAAGATATTTTATAGTAAATTATGTAAACTCAAGTCTATTTATTAATCAAGGAAGCAAATATCTAACATTTCTTGGTCTGTCATGGTCTTTATAAACTTTTTGGTTTGTCCTAGTCTTTGTAAATTTGTTTTTATCTATAATAACTTAGTTATAATTTGAAATATATATATAGAATATCTAGATATATACCTATTTTTTGAGATGAGGGATGTAGAAATTACTCCATTTTAGAAAAAAAATGGTGAAAGAACTAAAGGCTCAGATGTGCACAACACAATTTTTGGGGTCAATCAACTTCAATTCATTTTTTATTCGAATGTAAACATTACATATAGTGTGAATATCTCTTATAAATAAGGATTCAAAACTTGTTATTTTATCCCACTTATCTCTCCTTTATTATCTTTATCTCTTATAAACTCTCCCACAAACCTATCTACGTGAGATGCAACACACTTTATTTAACTTGCACACATTAAATTACCATTACTCACCTAATAATGTGATCACTAATCTAATTGTTCATTAACATTCTCCCCCTTAGTATGAACATGGGGAGAGGAACTACAAAGATTAAATTTATTCATATTAGCTCTCCCCCTAAAATTTTGACTTTTAGATGTCAGGTTCAATTGATAATTTATCTATTACATTGAGTAAGAATTTATTATATTCTTAATCTTGTTTTATTGAAAATTACCTTTTGAAAGATTATTTGGACGTGATTGATCAAGAAGATGACCAAAAATGACTCAAGACCAAAAAACTAAATCTATACCAAAAATGAAATACTTAAAAACCTTAATTTGAACACACCAAATAAAAATAATCTAAATATAAACAATGAAACAATATAAAATAAATAAAATTACAAAATAATTAACAAAAAATAAAATATTAAACATAAAAATAATAAATAAATAATCTCATTTTAGAAAATAATCTAAAAACAAGATTTAAAAATATGCCATACCATGTGATAAAATTAAAATTAAAAAAAATAAAATAAAAAACAAACCTATATAAAAAATATAAACTAGCTAAAATTATGAAACTCAAAAGGTTGAGACTGAGAGCCATTGATAGTGATGTGGGCCCCAACATTCCTAAAATAGCATATTGATAGTATGAACAAACTTGGTGCCAAAGCCCAATGCCTGTAATATGGAAATAATAAAAGGCCATTCAATATGGTTATAGGCTTTCTCAAAGTCTATCTTGATGAACAAGGCCTTCTGGTTGGAAAGGATGCCCTTAAATCTCACCTTATTTCATGGTAAATTTTAGCAGTGAATATTCATTAATTCATGAATATTTTAAATTTTGAATTTTGTTTTTGGCAAATTTTTAGGGTCGGTAAATGGGTTTGGATCACCAAAAATTTAGGAATATAAATTATTTTGGAGGTCGGCTCTCCAACCATTTACAATATTATCTAAAATTACACTTTAATTCAATATATATATATATATATATATATATATGTATGTATGTATGTATGTATGTATACATACACACACACACACACACACACACACACACACACACACACACACACACATACATACATGTATGTATGTATGTATGTATATATATATATATATATGTATGTATGTATGTATATATGTATGTATGTATACATATATATATATATATATATATATATATATATATATATATACATACATACATATGTATATATAGATATATATGTATGTATGTATATATGTATATATATGTATGTATGTATATATGTATACATACATACATATATACATACATACATATATATGTATGTATGTATGTATGTATGTATATGTATGTATGTATGCATGTATGTATATATATGTACACACACACACACACACACACACACACACACACACACACACACACACACACACACACACAATTGCCCTTTGATATCAAACAAGTTAACAAGCAAAATTGAAACTAACAAGGTTATCCAACTAGAGGACCTTAACACTGAATGGTGATACCGAACAACAATAGTATTGATTTAAGGAACTGAACAATAGTGTCAAATGATAATATCTTACAATAGTGCCAAATATGAATGCTAAATAGAAGTGTTGAATGAAAATACTGAATGACAGTGCCAAATGGAAATTTTAAATGGTGGATTCCACTCTGTGACTATATGATATAACCAAAAAATAGAATGGTTCTGACACCAAATGACATAACCAATTTATAGCATTTACTCTATGACTGGATGATGAAACTAAATGATAGAACTAAAGTGTTACATCCTTGATCATCATGGAATCTAGTGGGAATGGTAAAAGGATAGGCCAATTATCATGAAAATCATCATATTATCTTATTTTAAAGATCTAATAAAAAAATCCACAATCATAATGCACTCAAAATATAGGTATTTATTATTTTTTTAGTTTGTCATAAATTTGACTTTAACTGTTCAATAATATTAAAATAATTTTACATGCAAAAATCCCCACTGATAGCTCACTAGAAAGAATCAACCAAGATAACATGTCACCCCTTGAATATTATTTTGATGATGACATGCCACCACTTGAAGACACTCCTTTGGTTTTTTATGATAATGATCATGACACTCAAGTTGCAGAAGAGACTGTTGGTTCTCACCAAACATAAAGTTCATTTGAAAACTCCACTCATAAATATTCATGAAGGAAGAGAAGTAGATGGACAATTGGAAGGTCTTTTAATGTGGATTGGGCAATAGAATTTCCCTTCATAGAACCTTTAGACCCTAAAAATAATGATGATACTCCAACATAATACATATGTAGAATATGTAATTGGAAACTAGGAAAGGAACACATAATGTAACTAAAATTGGACATGATTGAGAAACATTGTGGAAAAGTATATGTCACAGTGAAGCACCTAGATGGACTGATAACAAGAACACATAGGTGGAAAAATGCATAAGAATGCATACATGTAAGATGTATATGTGAGTATGAAAATTATAAAAAATGCCAAAATTTCTTGTTGAGAAAGGGGGAACAATCGAAGCAAATATTGGAAAAGTTATGTAGTCCCATCTGAAGGCCATATATATATATATATATATAGATAGATAGTTCTCTATTGTATACCACATTATAAAAAAAGGCACACCTATTAATGATTTTTTAGATTATAATATTTTATTTCAACATAATGGATTTTTGGATATTCCATAATCACATTGGTCAAATAGTAGTGCTTCAGAAATGGAAAAATGTCTAGCAATGGTTGAGAAAGAAGATTTGAAATAAAAAGTTCAAAATTTACTGTTCATCTCACTATCCATTGATGAGGTCATAATAATTGAAAACACATCTTGGGTTTACATGCATGTTTATACTTTTAAAAACTATTCAAGGCAACCTCATCTAATAACAGTTCACAAAATGATAGAACATTACAATACAATTTTTTTTCACAAACTGGTTGTATCTAATTTGAAAGATAAAGCTGGGATAGATGATTATGCAATAGCTATAAATTTGGTGTATATTAGGGATGATGGTGCATCCGTTATGCAATGGCATAATTTTTCTTTATGTGTCTGGATGTAAATAATAGTTTCCCCATATATGATTCAAATTCATTGCATGACTCATATGATGAATCTTACATACAAAATAGTTCACAAATTTTCTAATGTGGCAAAAGTGGAGGATCTCATTCTTGACCTACATGCTTATATGTCAAACAGTCCAAAAATATTTTTAGAGTTCCAAAAATTTACAATAGGAGTGATTGATGGTAAGAAACTATTGAAATGTGTTGATACAAGATGGATTTTTAAGTATGAACTTGCATGCTCAATTTTTGAAGAGTATACATCATTTAGTAGTTTGTATGTATAAATATCATAGAGAAATTGACAAGGAAAAAGATTTGTTGTACTATTTAATAGATTTGGAAACACTGTTGAAATTATATGGAATTATCCCAATGCTTAAAGAAATGAATAATTTAATGAAAAATGATCAGGAGAGATCCATTTATATTGTTGACTTCATATGGCTAAGAAAATGAGTATGTCAATCTCTAGATATACTATACACTTGGAATGAAAAGTTTCAAGGCCCTATTTTTATTAGTTGGCAGTGTTTGATAGATTTAATGAACCATGAGAGATATTTTAAATTGAATATCAATGATCATCTTTGTTTCATTGTTAATGGAAAGGAGATACCAATGCACACTTTCTACAGAAGTCTTGATCTTGTAAGAGTTGCATATGAAGAATTACCTATAACATATATTCTATTTGATACTATTTTATCTGAAACCTGGATGAAACTAAGTATAATTTCACAAAAAATTATCTATGGAAATCAAAGATCATTTACAAATGGATGATTTTTTAGAGGCCATGGTAGTTGTGAATCCCATTTTTTGGAACAGTAATAACAATCAAAAGCCGATTAGCAATTTATTTCACATATACATGGGTTGTATTGCAAAGAATTTTGGTAAATTTTTAGAGGTGAATGGAGTTGAAATAAAAGTTATTTTGGTAAAGGATTTATTGACATCTTAGTCAACTTATTTTGGAATTAAAATGTTTGAACAATATCGCCTTCTAAGCAAACCCACAGAAAATTGGGCAATTACATGGATATGGAAAAAACTTTATCCTAGTGGTATACTATAGACAAGTCTAAGTGAATATTTATAATTATATGAGATTTTTCAAAAAATGATTCTAATATTAGTGGAAGATGAAATAGTATTCAATTCATTATCATTCATTAAGTTAAAACTTCAAAATAGATTGGATAAAAATTTGGAAACCTATTTGAGATTGTATGTTTCACATTATGTTGTGGACATGTTTGCTTATGAAAGAACTTTGGCAGCATGGAGTTGTCTAACTAAAAAAATAGGTGTCAGCAATACAATGACAAATAGAGAGGATGCAAATAATGAGACTGAATATGGCACTAACATGACATATGCAAATGTCATTGGTGATGATCAGGTTTGTGTATGATTGTTTTAACTATCAAAGTATTAGTTGTATATTTATTAAAATTATCATATTCTAAATTCCAATTCATATAATTTTTTATATTTTAAAATGTTCCAAATACTAAATTCATTACAAGTGTGGATAGTATTTTCATTTGAAATATTTGATCCATTCATCATGAAACTTTCCATTTTATTTAGTTGCTTTTTATTTGTATTGTCATTTGAAATAACTATAATTTGATATTGTAACACCATATTAAGAGTTTTAACTTTTAGCTTAAAAATATTAATTTGAAATCAAATATGATGGTGATAGAACATGACAAGCTTATTGAACAATATGACCAAATTCAAAACAAAAAAAACTTAATCTAAAACAAAGATAATAATTGAAAAAGATGAAAGCTCATCAAATTCAAATTCATGCTCGGTCTAAATCCAAAAGAAAAAAACAATTGCAGTCCATAAATGATTTTAATATTTTGTTTGAACTATATTAACTAAATAAACTCAATTTAATAATGATGACTTTACAACATCATAAAATTCAAAATCAAAATCATACTCAATCGTACCTCAAAAGTCCAAATCCATCACAAAAATCAAATACAATCCACATCACTATTTTGTTTAAACTACATCAATTGAATAAATTCATATTCATACTCAATCCTAGGTCCAAATCCATCACCAAAAAAAAATGCAATCCACATCATTATTTTTTTTGAACCACATCACCTTAATAATAGTGACTTTACAACATCATAAAATCCAAATTGAAATTAATGCTCAAGCCTAACACCAAATCCATTGAAAAAATGAATTGCAATCCATATGGCTCATTGACTTATAAAAACTTAATAAATTAATCATTGCAAATCAAAATTTCAAATTGTCATTTAACATATATTTTTTAAAACAAAACATTATTTTCAAATATTATAGAGCTTAAAACATAAGAAATTAATAATTTTTTTGGGGTTTCACTTCTCAGGTACTTTCTCAACCACAACATCCTCTATGCTATCCTTAAATATCCTTGCCCTTACAAGATCTTTAACCACAAAATTAATATGATCAAGATTTTCCCTTTATTCTTTTGTAGCATCTCCTGTAGAAAGTAGACTTAGATTGACATCTTCCTTCTACCTAAATAAGGCATCAATATTTCATCCTTGCCCTTTAATGATTTTTCAAAGTGCATTGTTCTATTTATTCAATAGAACAAACTTCTCCTTGAATTAAATGGTAGAATATAAACTTTTTCATGCATTTTTTAGATGCACATTGAGTACCTCAGCTTTTGTTTTTAAATTCTCATATTTTACCTATAATTTAAAACAAAATATAATTAGATTTAAAGAAAATAAGTATGACATGAAATTTGATTAAAATGAAGATACATTACTAAATATTTTTCCTTCTTGATGTTTGCAATCACAACAAGGTTGATGTCTTTCACCCATTTATTAAAATACCCTTGGGCTTCTACATTAAAATTCTCCAACCTATTAAGCATAATAGTCAACACATTATCATTGTAACTATTAGAAATAGTAACTAACCCAGATTTAGATTGGGCAAACAAAAAATCAATCTTTGTGGGTTCATGTTGCACCAATGAAAATGAATTTTCTCATTGGGAGTGATTGTGATAATGGACATTTATTTATTTAATCAATGCCTTTGCTCGAAACTCCCAAACATATACATTTTTTAATTCATCTATAACTCCCTCCTTAAGAATTGAAGTAATACTTTATAATAAAAAAAATTTCAATGGAAAAGATGTAATAGCATAATTAGATAAGACAACATTCTATGGTGGGGTGGGGGCTGAAGAGGTACAAGGTTCCTCCTGAGCAATCATATGAACATTCTCTCCCTAGATAAAATTATGTGGATTAAAATCAGCTCCATTAACTTCACCACTTTTAGTCCTTAAATATTCCTCGTCAAGATCAATTTCCTACAAATAAGTCAATATATGTGTACTCGATATGCCTCTGATAGAGAAAATGGGGAATTTGTAACATGATAATTTCAATGTTCCTCTACTAGCTACTAATACTTGTGGTAATGGAAGAGTCTTCCCCTTTGAGCGAACTGAGTTTGGGGTAGAGGTGATGACATACTAGTTCTCAAAGATTGAGGATGCCTTACAAAATGCAAATTATTTTAAAAAATGGTAAATTTTAAAAACAAAACTATAGGCTAATTTAAAATTAAAGGTTCATTACTTGTATTTGGAGACAATATCTCCTCCAATCTACACATCATATTATGAGTAATGGGGGTGGTTTGAGGTAGTACATTACACAAAATTTTAGTCATAAAAACTATAATCAAAAATAAAAAAAACAAAAATATGCAGTGTAAAATAACTTATACAGAGGGTCCATGAGGCACATTAATCATTGGGGTTTGTTGTGGTGGTGGTTATTCCATGACAAACTAAAATGATATCAAGTTAAATGCAATAATAAAAAAATAAAATAAAATAATGAACTTAAAATTTAAAATAACATTTGAAAGTTTTAAATAGTAAACCTGCATGCAAAGATGATGAGGAAGAAACTCTTGGACATTTCAAAATCTAAAATGTTTGCAAGGATGATTCTGTAGACTCAAAATCTGCAAATCCTTCAACTCTACACTATCCTTTTGAGGTAGATTATTTTTGTGAGGTGTGAAATCTTACCTATAAAAACCAAAGTTCAAACATATATTAATCCTTAACTTGGTAACAATTTAATAAATAAACAAATATTAAACCTTAGTTCAACAAATAAACTAACCTCATGTTCATCCATAGACAAAGCGTTTGTGCTTATTTTTGGATGAAGCACAGTTGGAATCAATGTTTTTTGGACATCACATAAGCCCTCATAGTACAATGCTAGAATAAAATTTGAACAAAAAAAATGGAACTGGGATTGGTACAAGCATAATTTAATTTGAGCTGTATCTAAGAGGAAATAAAAGTGCACCAATCATATCTCAAATTAGAAAGAGTATGAATAATGTAAACTAGTGCCCAATAGGGAATATCTGATGGTTTTCCCTACAATACTATTTTTGCAAGAAAATTTGAAGCATTTATTTAAAAAAAGGGTTACTAACATCTTCCACATGGAGGTCCCTCTTTCGACTATCTAAAACAAAAGAGAAAAAAATAATTTACATATCAAAAATTAATTTTGAATATAAAAAATATATAATTACATACTAATTCAACTGATTTACAAGCTGAAAGATGACTCCAAATACTTCTTATTATCATCTATCAACATTAATTTCAAATTGATAGGGTTTGCATTATGAAAAAAAAGACCTATCATATTATGAATTTCTTCTGGTGAGGTACCAAAGTAAATCATTCTAGAGTCTAGGTTTATGGTGAAGCTCTTCTCTCTAGTGTCATAGAAAGACATTGGTGATTTGAGTAACCCAATGTCTATTTCATATTGGGGCATGTACAATAAGCTACCAAAGATGCATTTATAAATCCAATCATTGTATGCATCTAGATATTATATGAACTTTAAAATGTCTGAGCATAGTAGGTTCTTAAAAACATATTTTCTTTCCATAGATGGGGAATTATTGTAGGTGGGGGCAAAGGGGGATGAGAAATCTATTCTAAAAAATGTTTAAAATGAAGGTAAAGGGTGAGTATTTATAGGAAAAGGGAGGTGATTAGATAACCAAATAATAGATCGACTACATTGGTCACCCAATAACATGGCCCAACATCACCATTCAACATTGTTTACTCAGACTACCACTTGGCACAACCATCTGATGCTTATCGTTTGATATACACTGATTAACACTTATCATTTGACATAGTTATCTAACATAGCCACTCAACACAACCATTCGATAAAACCATCTGACACAGACATTTGATGTAGCTATTTAGTGCAACCATTCATAATAGTCATCTAACACATCATTCAGTGCATTTGTTCAATGAGATTGTTTGGTGTGGCCTTCAATGGTTTTATGTAGCATTTGTCTTTCAGTGTAACCAAATGGTTGTATGGAAAAAATAGATAACAATTTATTTTCACTCCTTCAGAATCATCATAAATTCACCATCACCCATAGAGGATTTGCCATATCTACGAATTGAATTTTCCTAGATTCACCAAATATTTATAATAGGTTTTCTAGGGCCTCCTAAAATTAACCCTACTTTATTTAGGTGGGGGAGGGTTTTAGAAGTAGTCTTTCTCTAAACTCCCAGTCATTATGGGTGTCTCCTCAACTGACCTTTCATAATGTCCCCTTTGCCATGGTCCCTTAGATTAAAAGCTTAAGGTTCTTTAAGAAGGGTATTCTCATAATTGGTGATTTATTCTATAAGATTTCAAGGGATTGGCTTCCTTGGTCTATGTTAAATGCCAAATTATAGCTTAAGAATGAATATGAAAAATATATTATTAAAATTCAAAGCTCTGTACCTGATGAGTACTTACATAAGATTAGAGTTTCCTCACTCACACCATGGTGTAAGGACTGGTATTGGTGTACATCCATGCCATTCTATCATTATTCTCTTCAGCTAGGATACAATTTATTATCCCCTCAATAAATTGACATAGAGGCTCTTGATCACCATTGGTCTCTCCAATCCCTTCATTAGGTTTAGGCCAAGAGGTTTGGTCATGTTTTGTCATCTTCTATTGAACCCTAAAAGGCTCACTTCCTTTGGTAAATTCTCTATCAGGGTTTTCCCATGGGGAATCAGCTTAATCACATGTGGGTGCTTAATCTCACTTATTCGGCCTATCAACACCCATAAACCATCAAACACCTCTTTTGGTATTACCCACATGCTTAGCCTAGAAATGGATTCACACACTTTTTAATCCATTCAAACCTAATATGTTTACCTATAAAATGGCGCTCTTGGGGGACTACCATTTTACTTGCAAGATACAATAGATTCTAGCAAATTTTATATACAGATATTTTATTTTAGATTTAGAAATATAGAAATCAAGCATGTTTTAATAATGAGATTATGGAATAAGTTTTTCTATAACTACCAAAATTGTTGTGATTGTTAACATTACCCTTTATATTCAAAGTCAAACAGACAAGGTCTATATTGAGCTTCATCATCTATAACTTTTCTTGGACCACTAGAGGAATACTTATTATGTGATCAACCATGAGCCACTTGATCTTTCACCTTGCCACTCTCCTCTTAAGGGTTTCAAGTGTGGAGGGAGTGTCAACACTCTCAAAAATAGAGATCTCAAAGCTAGAGGAGCTCATCTCCTCACTCTTACTAGACATCTCCTTTGAGAGGATATGATAGAGATAAAGACAGTGGTGGTGGGGGGAGGTAAAGACCCACTCTACAAGATAAGTTCTTGCATATGTATCTATCCATCTCTCCCCCCCCACTAGGATTTATAGAATGATGCTAACACTAACCAACAAGTTGATGGTTGGCACCCCCTCCCTTTGGATGATGATCCATCAGGTTAAGATGGCTGGGGTAGAAAGCCTCATGACCTTCTACCTTTACCTTTACCTTCACCTCTTCTTCTAGCTTCCATGTTTACATTTATGGCTTAGTTTATTCCTTGATTTTTGTTTTGTTATGTTATCTTTTTTTGGTTGTGATGCACTTTAGTTAATTTAATTTTAGTTTTAGACTACATGTAGATAGTTTATTTGAACTATGGTTTATCCCAAGACTTTTAATAACTTGGTTTGGTATTCGTGATGTGACTTTTTCACCCATTTTTTATATGCCTAGTGTTTTACTATTAATTTTTCATTTAAATTAATAGAGAGTGATTTTCAATTTAAAAAAATATAAATTTATAACTATAACTTAAAACTAAAAAACCATAAACATAATATCTAAACTACTTTTTATAAAGTAAAACCATGAAAATGAACAAAACTACTTACCATAATTCTAAACCATTATTCAAAAAAGAAAATAATGTTATTTTTTAAAAAACCATGGGAATTAAATTTAAAAAAACTTAAAATGTAAACCTTAGGTTCAATTAATTAAAAAACAAAACTTTACCTAAAATAGAAAACAAAAAACTTTAAAACTATACCAAAACCTAAAACCATGTATTATGCCAAAGAAACTACAATAGATTTGGAATGTGGGAGGTATGTAGGCCATAAATATTTTTTTGGATGACAAAAGTCTTGAGAGGGGCATAGAAAATCATGGAGTGGAGTTAGCCACTACAAAACTAAACATAATTTGGATAGAGGTCACCCAAAGTCTTTGATGTTAGGCTCAAGTCAGCTAAAATGTGCATAAGAATTCTATGAGCTCAAGCTACTATGTAGGATCTCATCGAGCTCAAATTTAGAGGATTAAGTAGTTTTAGTTTCCATGGAGAGGTGTAAAAAGACTTCAAAATAGGGTTTTTTTTGAACCTTCCATATGGTAGGATATCATTAATGATACACATCAAAGTAAGTTTGGGTTGATTCAATAGTATATTAATTGAATCATCATCTGATGTAGTCTGATCATATATCCATGCACTATGAGATCCAATCCATTGTGGAGATCAGAAGCTCAAAATAGGTTAATGTCTCAAAAAAGGTGATAAGTTACAAGAGCTCTATGAAAGAGCTATCAAGCCACCAATGGATGTAGGTTTGATCTTGATGGAGTTTATAATATAGAGAACCAATGAAAAAAATGCAGAAGGAATCTAGGATTCAGATTCAAACCCTTAAATGTGGAGTTGTTTCTAGGAATACCTTATTATTGAATGATTAGTTTTTATTGTTTTTATTCTCCTACAAATTTGAAATGGAACTAATACATATAAAACTACAACTCTTTTATTTTATGTAAACCTAAAACACACACACACACACAC
Source organism: Torreya grandis (assembly GCA_037957365.1). Classification (NCBI taxonomy): domain Eukaryota; kingdom Viridiplantae; phylum Streptophyta; class Pinopsida; order Cupressales; family Taxaceae; genus Torreya; species Torreya grandis. Next base: position 1,981,744 of record JARHVA010003021.1, on the reverse strand, counting down.
ATAATTTTTTTAGTATGCAGACAATTGATAGAATGGTGTGAAAACAATGGATAGAGTAGAAAATATAAAAAGATAGAGGATATGCTAGTGAATAGTGAATGAAAATAACTTGCACATAGTTTTCATTAATACAAGAAGTTTGTAGAATGTAAGTAAAATAGATGGGAAAAACTATCATTTGTATGTAGGCTACATAACATATCCATTAAGACATTTTGATTCAAAAATAATGAGTAGTGAACAAATAGAGAGGTTCAAAGGAATATAATTTGATACCTGAGGTAGAAATTAATCTATTTCAGATGTGCACAACATAATTTTAAGGGTCAATTAACTTCAATTATTATTTTTATTTTAATGTAAACATTGCATATATAGTGTGAATATATCATATAAACAAGGAATCAACACTTGTTACTTTATCCCACTAATCTCTCAAAATGATATCTTCTTTATTACCTATATCTCCTAGAAACTCTCCCACAAACCTACCTACATAAGATATAACTCACTTTATTTAATTTACACACATTAAATTGTTGTCTCTCACCTACTAATGTGAGCACTAATCTATTTTTTCCTAATAAGGTATTGTTACATTTTCCTAAAAATCATTCATCTCAAAAGAAAGATTCATGTCAATTGTGTGTTACCATGTAGTAGAGTTGAAGCCTTTGGGATATTTGAAATCACTTTATAAACACATGTAATTAGTTATAAAAAATATTTTTATTTAAGGTTTTATAATGTGATATTATCAAGTGAGAATGAGGATGTGAGAGAGGTAAAATGATATACCCCACTGTAAATAGTGGGATAAATAGGTTATATGTCCATTCAAACCCATATGGAATATATATCATTATGTATAATTCAATAGGTATATTTCACCTCATGTGAGGGTGAAATAGTTAGAGATAATAAATATGCTCCAATTAGACTAGTGAATTGGAATGAAGTTATGCCTTACATTTTTTAAGATGCCATATATGGAAATGGATGTATCATGTTTGATAACTATTATGTGAATAGGTGTAAGTAGGATAGTTATAATGTCATAATATATAAATAGTTTGAGATCAATATGAACATGGGTGTAGTAAGTTTTGTATGCATAAAATTTGGATAATAATATTTAGGAGAGTGTGCAGGTATTATGACCCCAACAAAGGTATATATATAATTAGTGATGCTATTGAGATAGGTGTGGGTACAATGTCTCCAAAGGTGATGAGGAGGATCTAAAATATAAAGAGTATAATGATACTAATATTTCCTCATCAATGTAAAATAATTTAAAAACTTATTATGGATATGTGGGTATGATGCCCCTGACAACAGTATCTAGAATCAATTGTAAAATTAACACAAATGCATGTTGTTTATTGAATTATTTAAGGGTTGGCATTCTAATGTATCAAGGTTAGGCATTTGTATAAAATTTGTTTGTATCAACAAATGGACCTAGCCATTGAATTTAAATTTATACCCTTTGCTTGCATTTGTATTATTTTGATTTTCTTTTACTAATACATCGCCAAGATGAAATTCCCTTGAATTTATATTTTTGTTGTAAACTCTTTCAAGGTGATTTTGATAAAATATCAAATGTTAAATAACATGTACACATTATTCATCTAGCATTTACATTTTATGTAATTATTTTTCTCTATATTCATCATCATCAATAATACCTCTAAGTGATACTCACAAAGAAAGAATCTCAAGCTCTAGTGGAAGAAGTACTTCTAGACCATAGATAATATAATTGGGGGTTTCCCTTGTACCTTTTTTGACACTCACACGATAGGCCCATAAGGTGTATAAAATCAATTACGATAATCTTCACCATCTTTAGCAAAATATTTTATCAATAGGTTTGCAATTATTTTATTTATAGCTTCAGCTTGACCATGCCCATGGGATAAAAATGAGTATTATGTTTTTTTAAAATTTTATATTTAGCACATAACTTCTTGACCATATTATTTTTATAATATTTATCATTATCTATAATAATTTTAGAGGGAAGTAAAAACATAGATATGATATGTGTCATTATAAATCTACATATATAATCACCTGTAGTATATTTGAAAGGAATTAATTCAACCCATTTGGTAAAATAATCATTATTGGTAATGATAAACTTATGTTCCTATAATGATGGACTAAATTTAAATCCAAAATTCAAAATTTCTAAGGATAATTAATATGTTATATTTCATGAGATGGTGCATGTGTTGAATTACTATTCCAAATTCATATTTATCATTATCATGATGGTTTATTTATTCTAGGAATTTTTATGATCTCAAATTCATTAAAGTTTGCAATCAAAATGTGAAATATCTTGATATGTTACTAGTTTATCTTCCTTAGTGTGATAAGTGCATGTCACATGATTAATGAAAAGTTGAGTGTGTGTGTGTGTGTGTGTGTGTGTGTGTGTTTAGATCACAAGTGGCATGTAGACATATATTCAAATCCTTGTGCTCTGATATATTATCGGTACATGAAAATTTCAATGTATATTCTAATGTCATAATTTAAACCTGAGGTGTTACTAATATAGTTTCAGCCTTGGAACCTAGAGCACATTTGGATTAATCAAAGTACATATTCCATATCTTGTTTCCATTGGTATACATAAAAAATTTATCCCAAAGAACATAATTTATAGAAATGTTGTCTAAAAGGGGAGCCATTTTGAGATGGTTTGTGATGTCTTGTAATTTTACCAATTTTATAATATAAAATTAATATTGAACTCCATATACATAGCATCACCTAATTAGATATTCATCTAAATAGGTAAGGATTCAATACTATGTATTTCAAAGATTAAATCTTCATAATAACTTGAATATTATTATTAAGCATGTAATGTCCATGTTTTTATGTAACAAACACAATATCTATGCACAACTATTCCATTGAGTTATATAATGTTTCAAAATCAACCATTGTGTGACTCATATAATAAATATCTCTCTCCCTATGCTCATTATCACATTGTGTTAAAAAAATCCCATTACATGCTTAGTGGTAGATATGTATAATAATAATGATCTATCATTATAAGTGCCATTATGACTAGTGTATTGGCTACATATTCATTTAAAACATCTAAATCCTTTTAACATTTTTCATCCCATTTGAATTTAATGTCTTAGTAAAATAATCTAGAAAATAATATATTTTTTCAATTAACTAAGATACAAACCATTGAATGGCTTAAATCTTTCCTTATAAGCTTCTCTATTATTTTAATCTTGAGTGTGAAGGTATATGAATAATGGATTTTTATATTCTTAGGATAAACCTTGATATGGTGTTGGGAGATCATAAAACCCACTAATTTTCTAGATGTAACACCAAAGACACTTTTAAGGATTTAACTTAACATTTTATTTTCACAATAATTCAAATATTTTCCATGCATCTTTAACATGGTCTTCACCTTTCCTTAATTTTCCCAAAATATCATTAGCATATTCCTTAAGAATTTCATGCATGCAATCATGGAATATATTTATCATAGCCATTTTTTAAATAGCAATAGCAAAGTTAAGATCAAAACGCATGATGACATAGAAAATAGTGCCCCTTGGGGTAGTGAAATAACTCTTATATTGATCATTAAGATTTATCTTAATTTGATAGTAAAAAAATATTTCATCCATGAAGGGGAACATCTCATACCTATTTGTATATTCAATAATCATATCAATTTTAGGAAGAGGGAAGTCATCCTTAAGACAAGCCTTGTTTAAATCTCTAAAGACTGAGCCCTACCAAAATGCATCTATTAAGTTTTAAAATTAGGGAAATGTTGGGAATCCAAGGTGAATAATCAATATATTTTATTAATCCCATTTCTAATAGTTTTTATATTTTATTTTTATCCAACAAAATAACTTTAGGATGCATCTTTCCAAACTTTTGTTTAACTAGTTTGGCATCAAGATGAAGAACTAGATTATGAAATGCAAAGGATAGATTGATATCAATCATATTGAAAAAATCCCAAGTAAGTAATTTAGGAAATATTTTCAAAATGTCTTTATGATATTTATGTTATTTAGATGTTCTAAATTCACTTATAAGTATAATGTTGGGATCTTATTTGATATTGTATTTAAATTCAATTCTTCCTTTATTGAATAATTTAGATTAGTCACAATATATAAAGTGGTAAGTAAATAATTAGGACCATCTAATATAATATAATATTTTATAGATGAGGGTTCACACTCATCAAAGTCTACATGGTAACTCAATTGACAAAGTAATTTTAATTTATGAGGAAAAGACGGTAAATCAACATAATATTCTACATATTCTTGGAGAGCTTAATCATTAGAAATATTATCAAGAGTAAGTAGCTCATGTGAATCATCTTCATAAATTAGCTCAAGATATATAAGATATAAATATTAATGTGATAAACTTAATTTTGATGATATATACTAGACTTGGAGAAGTGAGTATGTATATTTTTATATGTTAAATCATAATAATAATTATAAGCATTAAGAGTCTCATGATTTGCATAGAAGGGTGTATATTTAACTTTAATATTTGCACTATATCCAAGACCTATTTGGGATTATTGGCTCTATAATAAATTTTACATTTCACCCTAATCCACTATCTTTGTATCCCATATTTTTTAAATATGTATCCTTTTCCATGTTGATCTAAATTAGTTTGGAGTGTATTAAGGGATATGTTGGTTTAGTAGTATTGAAACAAGTGTTTGTCATAGGTTTCTTACCCTTATCCTTAGAAGATGTTATATTACTAAGCATGGAGGATGGGTAAGGCAGTCTAAAATCCTAGGGAGTAAAAATACAGTTGGCCAGTACCAAATGTGTGCATATTATCTCAATATTCCATAGAACCACATGGTGTGAAGTTAAATTTTGATAAATGCTCATTTTTCCTATCAGGTTTTAATCATCTTCTTCAATTTCATCCTAATCATGATTGTCTTTATTGGTCTTATTACCCTCACCTTCATCATATGTATGAATTATTTCCATGGGAATACAATTTTTAGGTGTTATGAACTTTATTGAGGTATATTAATATAGGAAATAATATCTTCCATGGGTTTCCGAACTTTGAAAAATTGAAAGATAACATCATCTAAAAAATAGGTATAGAGTTGACCCCTCATGTAAAAAAATTAAGCACCTATATAATATATAGACAAATTTTAAACTAATAGGTTTAGCCCATATTTATACAATTTTAATACAAAAAACACACTATATTTTATTCCATCATCTATTACATATGGGACATTATATTTATATAAAAAATCATCTCCTGTAATCAAGGAGGCTTCCTTAATCTTTGATCTCTCAAATATCTCAACCATATAACCTCTTAATCCAAATACAAAATATATTATTTATAAAAATATGTTTGTTTAACCTTCTAACCAATCAATAATAACCATATTAATCATATGATAACTTACACTCAATAATTTACCTCATAATAATTTATATAATATATAGGGATTTTGACTTATATCATGTATCCATGGTCTACCAAGTAAATGTTTTTAGGTAATTTCATTAGATATTACTTGACAAGTCATATCTAAAGTTTTAGGCCTAATAATTATATTCAATGTAATAAATCTTAGGGGTCTTCAGAGATCATTGTCAAATCCTTTGATAATCATGTTTGAATATGTAAGAGACTTAAAACCAAGTCCAAACATATTAAGGAAGGCCTCATTACAAAAATTTAGTTCTGGATACTTATCTATAAGGACCTTATTGATTCCCACATGAAAGATTTATTTCTTAGGTCAAAATAACATTAAAATAAATGAGACAAATAATAACATCACTTTGATAAAATCAAGCCACAAATCATTTATGATGAGAGATTTGATAAGTGGGGAAAACCGTCAAACAATAAAAAATTCCACAATTTATTAGAAACTTACAAACAATAAATTATAAGTACAATAACATGAAGAATATATAAGAGAGAGAGAGAATGGATTTAAACTAAAGATCATCATAAGGATGCAAGAGCAAGACTAAGAACACCAATAATTAGTTTTGTGTTGAGAGTAGTAGCTAGTGTAAAAGAAAGAGATAATAAAGCTCATATAAAGAGTTAAGAGAGAAAAGAGTTATATGTGAAAGCTTAGGCATGCAAGACATATGGATCTAATCCTATTACAAGTGTAGAGGACGTGTGTGTCATGTGGGGGAAGAGGAATTTCATGAAAGTAACTCCAAATCCAACAAGTAGACTAGGAAGGTGAGTGACACCTCACAAAGGTAAGAATAAAGTGTATTAATAAATATAATAAATGCACACATAACTAATACTTAGGATAATCTTAAAAATCTCCCCTTTAAGTTTAATTTGGGATTAAAAAGTGGAAAAAACCATTTACAAATAATTAAGTGAATTGAAATCACATAATACTCCCCCTTAATAGAATTTTTTTTCAAGAGGAATTACAAAAGAATAGATAAGGAAGAAGATAAAGTGCTGCCAAAAGTTGTAAGGATGAAAGTGTGATCACCAAAAATGTCCAATAATCTTATTTAGATAATTTGGTTGATCCAAAATGGAATAAAGACCAAAAAAAAGAGAAGTGATTCATAAAACTTGCAAGATAAACATGCTAACACCAATATTTCAATTTAAGTAACCAATATGATAGAAATATAATACACATACATAATCTAATAAAACTAGATGTACAACTAGGCAATTGTGAGCAAAGACAACTTCCATCATAAAGTTCTTAAAATTTCATGAAGGAAAATTAGTCAAAATAATCAAAGCATATATCTTATTCAATGAAAAACAAAGAATATATATGAGAGTTTTTATCAAAATAGAGATAAATAAGATGTGTCACTTGCAAAAGACACTCTACATAAAGTATTAGAAGAATTATTATAAGAATAAATATCAAAGTCTCTAGAAGATTCATTAGTTTTAGAAATCTAGATAGTTTTATCCTTAGAGGTAGGAGAATTATTCATTTTTCAACAATGCAAAGTGTCATGTGTGGATTTGCCACAAGATTTGTATGGGTATAATTTCCAATATTTAGATATATGATGACCATGTCTTTCAAAATGCACACATGGTTTAATAGTTTTGCATGGCCATTACAAACAATATAATCAAAAGAAGTATTATAAGTCCTTCGATGCAGAGGATAATAAGATATTAAAACCTAGACCTTTACAATTTATGTTAGAATTAAACAAAATAGGTTCAAGTATACCAGATTCACACTTACCAAGACCTCCATCAACATACCCCATTGAGCACATTATATTTAAACTAGGGTTGGTAGAATTATCCAAAGGCATACAAGTTGTTGTAGAATCATAATTTATATCATCAAGAGAGCTATTATAATGTGAAAAATACTTAAGAGAGCTATTATAATTTATATCATTAATACGTTATAACAAGATCTAGTTGACTGTATAACTAGTGCAAAGAAAAATTATCAAGTGAAAATTTTTTAGAACATAATTCTCATAACATTATAAACTTGATAAATTTAAAATGATGCTTGAAAAAGTTTATTAAAAATAAATGTTACTTAAGTTTAGCAATAGACTGTGTAGCTAGGAATTATAAAACTATGCACCAAATGACTTGGGAGAAAGTAGTTTGCATTGAATTGGGAGTGAGAGTTTTATAAAGTAGACATTAAATGCCATGAAAAAGGCAAATAGATAGAGATAATAAACATTGCAATATATGATAGCAATCCAGAGGGAGAAATAAAAGAGTAGAGAGAAACAAATTCTTAGAATAGAAAAAAATGAAAAGTGTAGGGATAAAGCACACCAAACACAAAGAACTATGCACCCAACAAGACAAACAGTTGGATAAAAGGCTATGTTGAGCTAAGAAATGAAGACCTTATGCCTTTATTCAAAATTGAGTTAATGGATCTAACACCAGAGAATCAAAGAGAGAGCAAAAGTTCATAACAAAATAGGAGCATTCTACTTTAATAAAGCTAAAACAAATAGAACAAAGCAACTGATATGCTACACCAAAGGAAAAATAAAATGCAAAAATATTTCATAAAATATAAAGGAAAAAAATCATAGGATGAGAGGAAAGAAGTTGAGTTAGAAAGGCACTACTACTCACCAAAAAAGATTAAGACTTAGTAAAATGCCAGCTAAAGAAAAAAGGGAGTAATCTGCCAATAAAATAGATTAGAGTTTAAATATAGTTAGTAATCTCTTACAAAATATTTATTTTAATATAGATAAGAAAGGTTAAATAAACCTATTTGAAAGCATATAAAATCCAAAAAAATATAATGTTAGAAAAAAACATTGATTCTTATACACTTCTAAACTTGCAAACAAAACTCAAGAATCAATGTGGGACAACCATAGGGCTCTAATACCATCATAGATTTATTTCATAGGTTGAAATAACATTGAAATAAATAAGCAAATGAATGAGCCAAATATTAACATCACCTTGTTAAAATCAAGCCACAAATCATCCGTGATAAGAGATTTGATAAATGGGGAAAACCATCAAATGATGAAAAAACCCCACAATCTATTAGAAATTTGAAAATAATAAAATCCAAGTACAATAGCATGTAGAATCTATAAGAGAGAGAGAGAGAGAGAGAAAATGTATTTAGACTAAAGAGCATCACAAGGGTGCAAGAACAGGACTTAAAACAATAAGAATGAGTTTTGTGTTGAGAGTAGTAGCTAGTGTAGAAGAAAGGGATATGAAAGTTCATTATAAAGAGTTAAGAGAGAAGAGGAGTTATGTGTGCAAGCTTAGGCATGTGATACATGTGGGCCTAAACCTCTTAAAAGTGTGGAGGATGTGTGTGCCATGTGAGGGAACATAAGCTACATGAAAGTAACTCCAAATCTAACAAGTGGACTAGGAGGTGAGTCACACCTCACAAAGGTAAGAATAAGGTGTATTTATAAATACACATATAACCAAGACTTATGATAAACCTAAAGACCTATAGGAAGGACCTAAATAAGGTTAATTCTCTAACACTCCCCCTTAAGCTTAATTTGGAGTTACAAAAGTAGAGAAAACATTTTACAAACAAATAAGGGAATTGAAATTACATAATACCACACAATTGATAATAGATTGACTGTATAATAAAATGTTTTAGTTGATGATCTCCTTAGAGGGTAAGTCCTCCAATTCATATGAAATAATATTTAACTATGTTGAAAATGTTTGATAATAGAAGCACAATAATTTGGTTTAGTATTGTTTGGCTTGTTTAGTAATGCTTGGATAAGTAGCATCAATCAATGCCTTATGCAATATGTCTTTGAAAATATTTGATCATTTGAGTGACTCTAAGATAGAAATTTTGGCATGGATACTTTGAAGTTTGTTTACTAGATCATAGTTTTAAGGTGTCTATATCTTAATTGTAGAAGGAAGAGGTGAAATATTAGATGCTTGAGGAAGGGTAATTTATTAAACCCCAAATTTAATTTTAGAATAAGGAGAAGAGATAAAAAGATTGTGTGGTCTATTATCTAGGTTTTTACAACATATACCTCATAGTGAATCATCATATAATCAGAAATACAATGGCTAACACTAAGAGGAGTAAAAGGAAATTTATAAAGTGCAAGGGTATCATTACTTAAAGCATCATTAACAACCCTATCATGTCTCAATTCATAAGTTAGTATTCTATGATAAAGGTGATGAAAGAAGCATGGAAAATTTTATAAGATTTTGTATAACAACCACATGACCAATTGTGAGAAAATGTAAAAGATAAATATCCCCAATGCCATTTTAAAAGGGAAAATAATACATAAATCAAATATACTCATGAGAAAAGGGAAGAAACACAAGCCTAATCATAAGATACCTAGTAAAACCAAACCAAAGATAAACAAATCCAACATGAACTGATTTGAGCCAAGGGATTCCTAATGATAAGGCACAAGCATGGATAATTTGGGTAAAAATATGTGAAATTTGAAGTAGCACATTAATAAAATCAACACATTTGGCCACCATTTGAAGAAAAACAAATTCCTAGTCAATTTTAGGGATCCATCAAGGAGATATGAAACCCAACCTACATATATTCCAAAACTATGTGAAATGTTTATTTTTTCACATTATATTTCTTAAATATAAAAATTAATACATTTGAGTCAACCATACAACAAAAATTAACATTCAACCCAAATTGTTTTCCCTAGAAGACATTATATTTTTATTCAAGAAAATAAAAAAATTATAATATTTTTTAACCTCAAATCTTCTCATCTTAAAACATCATTTGGGAATATGGTAAGAGAGTATGGATTGACAAGGGGATTACCATATGATTTTTTTCCAGTGGTTCCTTTCTCACTCTAATTTTCCTTGATTCCATGGTTTCAGATGATGAACTTAACTCCTATAGAGATATCCATAATTGTCTCCTCTTGCAGGGATTCCTTAAATGATTTTTTTTATTTCCCTATGAATGTTTATTATCCTAAAACAATTTTATTTTCAATATTAATGATTGAAATAGAACAAGGGCTATGGTACCCAATCCTTCCATTATTTCCCTCTTGTAAAATTTTGACCACCTTAATAGCTATAACACTCTCTATCATGGGATAATACCATAAGATTATAAGATAAGGTTTGATATATTAAATGGATCTTCTTCCAAAATCCCACCATGGTTTAAAAGTAAGGGGTACCAAGAAACAAAGTGTAAAAAAGGACAACACACCAAAATAATAGTTTAAACCAATGTGAATATTAAGAAATAACAAAAAGAAACTAATATAATTAAGATGAAAAAAATATAAGACCAACATGCAACAAAGGAAAGCTTGAATGTACTGTCATGAAATATGAATTTTCCCCAAGCTCAAAAATCTAAGCATGAGTACCAAAAAATGACTTGAACCAGACCAATATGTTTACTAATTGATCTAACACTTCACCTAGTAGCTTTCTAAGATCTAACATTCTTAACTGACATGTGATATAAAACATAGATAAAATGAAATAATTTAGGACTAATGATATCAAAATAATAAATAAAATTCCTATAGAAATTATAAATAAATAACCAAAAAAAACTCTTAAGGAGAACACAACATGAAACCATAAGGTTGAATATTTGATAAGGAAGGGTTCACCAAAATGTTTTATGTGGATTGTTGGGCCCTCAAATTTTGAATCAATTTTAGCTAAGTAATTTTGAAGAAAAGAGGCACAAAAGGAAACATAGGTGTGGGAGAGACATGATGTGGAAGACCATGGCATAGAAGGCCATGGCACATATGAGGAAAGTCACGTGGAATAAAGAAGCATGAAACATGGAGAACCTAAGAGTATGGGACTTAGATATTAGTAAAATACTTGGCAAAAGTGAATAAAGTAGAGATGGTTAGGGAATGATTCACATGAATGTTAGAGAATAATATTCAAGTGTGAATCAAACACCAGTATATGGGAAGATAGGCACACAATGATGAGAATATAGTATAGAGAGATCATATAGGCGTAGTTAGGCCTGGGTCCTTAGGAATTCATTATAAATAGCTTGTCATGACTCATTATTATTAATGGTCATTGGTGAGTCATCTTTTTGTAATTACTTTTGTAACTGAATGGTTGGGGTGTACCATGTATAAACACCCCCTTATTTGACTTAGTATTGTCGTTGATCATTGGAATCCTATAGTCATTATAATATTGGATATGACTTATGAATGTAATGAAAAGAAGCTTATGTGTTGATGAAATACTTTTGTAATCTAATCATGAATATAATGGAGTTATTATTATTTTATTATCAATTTGTGCTTGGATTATTTTTATTTTGTTAGTTAAGTAATGAGAAAATAGTTAAGAGTTGTACATGGAGTTAAGTATGAGTTTAAAACTAAGTGCTTGTTTGAGTGCCCTAGCTTAGGAAAGTAAATGAATACACCTCCTCATGATAAAACCAATGAAAACTAGTGTTAATATACGTGCTTCAGGTGAGCACATGAGAGCCTATTTTTTGTGTGATATGTTGGCATACTAGCTCATTGGAACTCTTGTTTTCTTAGGTTTGCAACTAGGGAAAATATATGCTAGACTAAATGAAAAGATCCCAAAATTTTGGTTCCATTTATTGTACCCATTGTTCTTGTTTGCATGATGGTAGGATGATTATCAAATGGCTAATTATGGAAAATATCAAACATTGGGTTACTATCATAGAAGAATATTTTCCCCTTTAGTATCTTAAACTAGAAGGTTATGCACGTGCATTGGTAGAACAAAGCCTTTATGAATCACTCTATGAAGATTTCTTTATATAAGTGCCTATTCAATTGCATGATTGACTTTTGACATATGCACAAGACCTTTCAAGGAACTACAAATAGATCTCCTAGTCAGTAGAGCATCAGTTAGCCTTGAAAATATTGGAAGCACCATAGATACATGTAGTGGATATTTGGTGGTGAGGAACACTAAATAACTATATTTTAGAATGCATAGACTCTATGTACTCTTATTTAGAGTAACCTCAATTTAACTTCTTCTAAAAGTTAGGTGGAAGGTATCTCAGGTAGTTTCTATTATAGATTAAGAGCTTATAGTTGACTCAAAACTTGAAAACTTCCACATGAATGGCTAAACTCTCTCTCTCTCTCTCTAATATGAGTAGCGTAGTCAATGGTGAAATTAAGGACATATTTTGATATAAGATTATTGGTTAAACATGGAAGCTAGTTAGTAGGAGTTGTGTAAGTGCAAGTATGATGAGGATAGGTAAAGGGATATGATTGGAAGTGATCTAGGGAGGGGATAAGAGGACTTTAGAAGTCATGTCAAGATCCATAGGGAGGCAAAAAGACATAATGAGGACTACCCAATCATAGGAATACACCTAACACTGGTATATGTACATGCCAGAGAAACAAGTCAAGCATTAGTGATTGAAGAACCCAATCTTGATAGGCCCAATTCCCCACCCATAGTGCATGCTAATGATTCTAAGTTAGATGATGTTATTGTAAGAAATTGGGATATAGATAGTGTAGATTTAGAGTATGAACTTGTTGAAGAAAAAAATCAAGATAGTAATTTGTTATTATTATTTTTTCATTTCAAGTCAACCCTATGGATCAATTTGGAAAGCCTGGTGGACCAAGTATATCCATTAGGTAAATTATAGGCCCTTCCTTTATTAATCAACTTAATTATGTACCTAATGTATTAGGTGCTTATATTTACATAATATGCATGGGAGGTGGAATTAATTCTATTGAATTAAAGGTAACTTAATTTCCACTACCCTTTTATACCACATGCATAAGTGGTACCATAAGTTTGATCCGTAGCGAGTTGCAGTCAATAACAAAAAATTAAAGGTGGATTTTATCAAGGAATTTGACTTCTTAGAGTTTAAATCATATATTATTGCTTCCCTAAAGTATATTATACAAGAACTCCCTGAGAGTGTGTGCGACTATGATGCACATTTTAAAATGCTTATTATCAAGTTATCATTTGAGTTAAATGCAACTCAACATGCCTAGTGGTTTACAGGAGGCTTGTTACTTACCTTATAATGCACATTATCCTAGAAAACCTTCACTAACTTGTTCAAGGCCTTATTTTTCCCTTCATGTTAGAGCCATTGAAAGTATAGACATAGGTATTAGTCTCTTTATGGAAGCCTAGATTATTGATATGACATCTTAATTGGATAAGCTCACTACAAAAAATACTCATGATACTTTTAGAGGTTTATGGTGTGTTAACTATGAAAATTAAGGTCATAATAAAAATATTTACCCTAAAAATATTATTCACATTATGGTGAAGCAGTTTTATGAGATATACCAAGAATACCATGATGTGAGAGATTTACCCATGCTTTAGTGCATCACTTAATCAAAGGTATCATCATATTGTAAAATATGTGATGTATATACTCATGATACAAATGATTTATGACTTATTAGTGAGATTTATGAGGGACGCATGTGTGGTTCTTGTCAAACCTATGTTATAAATAACTAGGGAAATGGTGGAAGTTGGTCCTATAGAGGTTGTGGTCGTGGATGTAGAGGTGGTCATTTTCTGCCTAGAACCTGCACAAGTGTGTATCTCTAGAGCATTACCAATATTACTATCCATTTTATCCAACTTTTTCCTTTTGTAATAATGATCATCATCTAGAGGAAATCCTAAAATTTTATATCACCATCACCAAGGAGTATAATGATAAGGGTGAAAGAATGATATGGATTGAAAAGACTGTAACTACTCAATGGAGATTACACCCTACTAATCTGACTAGTCCCAATGTAAATGTTACTATAAGAAGTGGTGTTCCTTCCTAGTATATTTCAAATCCACCCACTCATAAGGTTTAATGGGAGGATCCTCATGTGAATCTCTAGCTAGATGTTTAGCAAAATAAATAAGTATTACACAACACAATGACTTTATTGTGGGAATTAGAAGGTGAAAATCATTGCCTTAAAGATAGAGATGCTGCTACACAACCTAAAATGTAGAAAGCTTTAGATCTTCAAGAATAAATACATGATGAGTTTCATGAATTATACTAATGACTTATTTATAAAGACACTGTTCCCTGTTTGAGGAATTTACTAAGTCATCAAGAACCAAAGATTACAAAGGATCATCAATTGAACCATGCACAATGACAAGAGACTCATGCCCAACCCAATATAGAGTGTGATAAAGAAATCTTAGTAAACACAATTATTTATGGTTGGATCATTAAGGATATACTATTCAACACTGACATGAAGGTGAATGTACTCACCAAAAATGCTTGGATAAAGATGGTGAGCTCTCCTTTGTATCCCTCTTTATGTGTATTATTCATGGCTAATAAAACTTATGAAATTCCCATAAGATTTTTTAAGGATGACACCATTGAAATTTTAGGTGTTACTTTTAAGGATGATTTTGAAGTAATTAATTTGGTTAAATTTGATGATTTTTTGGCTCTTTTGGGTTGTTCATGGTGCTATACAAATAATGCTAACTTGAGCTTCCAAAAGTGTTACATTAGTTTTGAAAATGATGATCAATGCATTGTAATTCCCTTATACCATTCTCAAGGACCTCTTTTTATTGAGCCAATTAAAATTGATGAGGGCATTAATCATATCTATAATTTCATAATTCAGGGAACTGAGCATCTTGATCTTAGTCTAGATGGTATATTGTGTTTGGTGGATGCATTGTCTATTTCTAACACTACCAGTAATATTTGTGAACATTGGGCTCATGGAGAGTATGATATTACTAGAAAAATTAATGGTGTTATTGGTAGTCAAGAGGATGTTCTAAGTAAGTAGATTAAGTGCCCTAAAGTATGATGGATGGACCACCCTTGTAGTTAAATGAATCACCTAGTTTTCATAGTCAAATGGAAGTTTGGGAATATGTGTAATAGTTGGAAGCTTTCTACTCACTTAGGTAATTTTTTCAAGGAATAGTTGTGCAATGGTGGGTAACTCACTATCATAATTTACTCACTTGGGACTAAGTGCACATTATTATGCACTATCATTTTCATCATGAAAATTTTGTTTATGTCACTCTAAGTTATGATGGTATTAATTATTAGAATATCATCTCAAGGCCTACAAAAATTGGTGGAATGTTGATGAGACATATTTACTTGAATATTTATGGGTTCATGCATTCTATGGTACTTTATGCACCTAGGATAGAGCATGGTATATACATTAAGAATGAAACTTAGACATAAATTATTGTGAGTACCATTCAAAGTAATATGATTTTGGAACCATATTACTAATCTCCTCACATGGATTTATGCATGTCCCTATAATCCATGAATTAATCTATTACAGAAGATCCGACATTGGTTGAAGACTACATATGACATGTACATGGTATGCATCAAGATATATTATCCATTTTTTAAGAGTTTGATAATATTGCTTCATTTTCTTCACTTATTGAATCTCAACTGACCCATGCATTAAATGAAGATATACAAAAAGGCAAACATAAGGTTGTGTACTAGGTTGATGAAGTTACTAGTTCTAACCTACTAGGTCCATCCATTGATCACTTGACTTTACATACTAATTATGAATCATGCCATGTTTGAGACATGATACAAAATGAACATCAACCATATTTAGACCTACTCCAGATAGTTCAACATAATATTGGCATAAAGGACATGCTCAAGATGACCATCATAGGGAATTATTGGTCTGATATTAAGATCACCAAGATTTTTCAACTCTTATAGGAATATAAAGGAATTTTAACATGTAATTACAGAGATGAAAGGAGTCCATATTTCATTGGGTAAGATTCACATCAAATTAGTTGAGGGTGCTTGACTAGTCAAAAATAAACCTTATCGAATGAATCCTAATATGTGTACTCGAGTTAAATAGGACATTTATAGTATTTTACACATTGGATTTATCACTCCTATTGATGAATCCAAATGGGTGATCCCCATGGTGATCAATATCAATAAGGATGGATGCATTTGTATTTGTGTAGACTATTAGGTACTTAATGTTTCATGTGTAATCAACCATTTTTTGATAACTCTCAATGAGGAAGTTTTATGAGTTTTTGGGTGTGAGATTTATAGCATTATCAATGGTTTTTATGGATATCATTAGGTATAGATCTCAAAATAAGATAAACTAAATACTACCTTTTCAACTAAGTGGGGTTCATTCACTTACAATTTGATGCCCTTTAGTTTGAAGAATGCTCTGGTCATGTTCTCATGGGTTGTGGTAGAGGCTTTTAAGGATTTTATTCATAAGTTAATACAAGTATACTTGGATGATTGGATCATCTATGGTTTACTACATGATCATTGTGTTAATCTTTGCCTTACGCTTGAGTGCTACCAACAACTTTAGATTTCTTTAAATCTGAAGAAGTGTGTTTTTGTTAATCCATTTATAACTTTGTTGGGTCATTTTATTTATCATGATATACTCTTAGTGTATCTATATGTGATTACAATAATTTTTCACTTTCTAAAGATGAACACCCAATGTGAGGTCTACACCTTCAAAGGGCACATGGAGTACTATCTAAAATTTAGTCAAGGATATGCTAAGATTGTAGTGCCACTGGAGGAACTCCTTAAATAGAATGGGTAATTCTTATGGATAGATGTTCATTAACAAGCATTCACAACACTCAAGGATAAGATAATCCATTCCCCCATTCTATAGATTCTAGACCAGATGAAGCCTTTTCATTTACATGTTGATGCTTCAATCATGGAAGTGGGTGTTATCCTTACTCAATCTAGTGAGGGTAGTCTTGATCATCCCATCTAATTTTATAGTTAGAATCTCACTCTAGCTACATGAAATTACTCAACTACAGAATTGAAGCCTTTTCAATTGTATACACACTTTAGAACTTTCATTAGTATTTATTAGCCACCTCATTTACTTCATTTACAGATCATGAAACACTTTAATATCTCATGAATAAGTCAGTGTTACATGGATGCATTTTCCAATAGATTGTGTTTTTTTCATTAATTTTAATTTTTTATGATGGTGAAACTAGGTAAGGCTAATTATGGACCTGATTACTTATCATGCATTGAATCTAGTGAATCAATGCACACCATTGAGGATTACCTACCTAATGTGCAACTTTTTAAATTCACACACATGCTTGAGGAATTAGAGGATAAGATACCTTTTATCAATATGGGTTCTACACTAGCCCACCTAAGCAATCAAGAGAAAAATAAGTTGGTTGCTCCCACTACTTCTTTCCATCTCATTAGAGGTGAGCTTTATAAGCTTGGTTGAGATGAAGTTTTACAACACTCCATGATGAAATATGAGTGCATTGAAGTTCTTTAGGAATTTCACGATAGTATCACCAAAGGACATTATATCAGTGATGCTATAAGCAAAAGGTTTTATTAGTTGGGTTATGGTGGCCCACTCTATTTAAGGATGTTAAATCTTATGCATGAAAATTTGATATATATCAACACATGGATAAACAAATTGAAGGGATGTTATTCCCCTTCATTTTGCACTTGTTCATGAACCCTTTGAAAAATGGGCTATTGATTTTATTGGCCCCATTTCTCTAGTGGGGAGGTGTACTGGCATGCACTATATCATTATTACCACTAATTATCTCACTCACTGAGTTGAATTAGTGCTAACTCAAGATTGTACTACTACCATTGTCACTAGATTTTTTTTGGATAATATTATTACAAGGTATGGATGTCCATTAATCTTGATACTGATCATGTAAATAATTTCCTTAATAACACAATCTGTATTCTTTTAGATGTGTTCATTATTATGCACCATAAGACTACACCATATCACCCTCAAGCCAATGGTACAATTAAAGCATTCAATAAAATATCAGTTCATACATTGACAAAGTTTGTACTATTGGTCACGCTAACTAGGATGATCACATTTATATAGTATTATGGGCATATATAACCACCTATATATGGTTAAACAAGGGTACTCCCTTTCATCTTGTCTTTGGTATCGAAGTCATTATCCCAATTAAGTTCCTTGTACCTTATTTATGTATTGTACTTATTGGTTGGTTGGATGATGAGGAATATTTGAAAGTGTGCTTGGATGCTTTACTATAGTTGGATGAAACCCATTTTCTAGCACATTAGATTTAAGGAGTGGAGAAATGGAAATAGAAGGCTTGGTATGATAGACATCTTAAGAATAAGACTTTTTCGTTGGGTATGGATGTATTGGTTTGTGG
The DNA here is from genome assembly GCA_037957365.1 of Torreya grandis. Classification (NCBI taxonomy): domain Eukaryota; kingdom Viridiplantae; phylum Streptophyta; class Pinopsida; order Cupressales; family Taxaceae; genus Torreya; species Torreya grandis. The sequence continues at coordinate 1,962,913 of JARHVA010003021.1, read as the reverse complement.
TTCCAAGTTCACATGCCATTTAGGAAATTTTTTCATCTATTGGGATGGTATATTTATTATTCATATAATTTATCCCACCAACTCATTTAAGTTGAGTTAGATTGCCAATTCCTTCTAGACCATTTAAATGGTAGTTGGCTTCACCCCTACCACTCTAAGTGATGTTTCTCTTTTGTTAATAATGCATATGACACTAGATTAGCTAAAAAAATTTGGTTTGTTTTTAATAAGGAATGGCATTGGTTGGGTGCCCTTTCTTAGGTTTATATCAACACTTGGTTATTTATTATTTTATTTGTCATGTTGTGGAGGACCACATACATCATTTAGTGTGGGGTAAAAAGTGTGAATGTAGTAAAGCTAGAAAGTGCAAAGGAAATAGTGGAAGGGAATATGCATATAAAATGAGTGCATAAGTGGAAGTGTATAAGGATAATAAAATACATAGGATGCAACATATAACTACTATGAGGAGTCAATATAAATAAAGTAGGTTCATGCCTTAGAAATGGAAATTTGTAAATTCTTTATAGTTGTCATGCACTTCAAGAAAAGTGCAAGATGGGAGAGATGTGTTAAATACATTAAATAATGTGTGTAATGGTAATTATTTCAAATAGGCAATATGGTAATATTATTAGAGGCATTAAATGATTGAAATGATGGATGAGGTCATGGGAAGTAAATGTGGGTTACACCTTAAATCTATAAAAGGTTAATCAATCATCATTTTAACACTTTAACATTACTAATTCATGAATTTATAGAGCCAAGCAAAGCATTTTCAAGCTACCAGAGGATCATTTATCGACTTTCAGTGACCAATTCAAATATTGGGAAGTGAGGTGATCATCATGAATAGAGAAATTTATGGAATAGCTATTAGAGAACTATATTTTAATGAATTATAGGTTGTAAGTGTTGTTATTTAACATTGGAGGATATTGAAGTAAGAGAGCCAAAGGAGATAAATAAGTAATCATGTATTATTTTGGGAGAGTCAGATAGGTGTGCCTCAACCTTCAAGATCCTCAAAGGGTGATGTGGCCAAAGAAGAAGGCCCAATGAAGTGAGACCTTTCCTATAATTCATGAGGAAGAAGAGTTTGAGGGTGCAGGAGTACAACCAATTTTAATAAGAGAATAAGTACCTAGTGAATCTAATGCACAAGAGGAAACTTGCCATAATAGACTGAAAGAACACATAAGGAATATAAGATGACACAAGGAAAATAACAAAGTAGCAACACTATCCCACCCTTGGTATCTATCTAAGAAATGTAGTATCCTCAATCAATGTTGCACATGGATAAGTGGGAGTATAATGTGTTGAATTACCAATTAATTGATTACAATCACCATCGACTAGGGAATGAAGTGGAGTTACATTGAAACTATAGGTTTGAGAAACAAAATACTTGAAATGAGCTTGTCTATGATATTAATATTTTTAATAACCTCAATGATGCTAGTGTTTTTTATCTATTTAATCTACCTTATTTCAAGAAAATTGTGGATGTCATGAGCTTTATTATCTCACATATACATGAGGATTAATTATATTTTACAAGGCATAGGATTAGGATCATTACCTATAGAATTAGTAAAGTTATAGGTCTATAATGCTCAGTCACTCACCTAAATGGAGATTTAGAAGCTCAAGAGGAAATTATGAAGATTGTGATGGTGCTTGAGTACAATAAGCAATGCCACATAATATATATAGTCAGTATTTAAGATCTTAGCCTTCAAGTGGCTATGTGCTTAGTTATAACTAAGATCAAAGGTATGGATAGATAGAAAGAAGTATATATGGTGTACTTTTATGTATCCCACTAGATAACCCTATGGATCAAGTATAAATATTCATATTATTTTGTTGAATGGATTGTTGTAGATGCAGAGAAGGCCCACTACATACAAAATCAAAAAATTATTTGGAGCATAATTCTTTTATTTTTTATATTTTATGAGATTGGTGTGTTGGATTACACTAGTGATGAGTTGAAGTAGGATTAACCCTACTCATAATTCAAAGATGAAGGGCTGATATGATGGAATGAAGGAAGATTTTGGGAATGAGTAGCACATCCCCAAGGATTTACCTACACAGATAGGAGACCAATCCTAGTTTGTATTAAAGAAATGTTTTTATTTAGTGTGCATCTAGATGAGCCCTTCAAATGATTTGTCTGGGTGGCTCAAGATGTCATATGCTTTCACTGCTAGGTATATTATGAATTTTATTAATAAAATATATTATGTGCACCCCATGAAGATTGATGTTGAGACTCACACTCTTCATCAAGTATATGTTTATTTAGGGAAGAAGTCCTATAGATAAAAACTAGATTCTATTAATACCAATATCAAGGCCCAAAAAATATTTGTCAAGGAATCTATTCATTTATTATCTTATATGTTGAATCCAAGAAAGAAAACATTGGGGAGTGATGAGGATAGGAAAGAAACCATTACACCCCGACCAATTATAGGAAGGCACTAGGAGCAAAAGAAGCCAGGGCACGATGTTAGCATGAGTGCACAACCAGAATAAACTAAAAAATTAAAGGACCACCCCTTCACCAACAAGAGATATCATGCCTATAGATCAACCAAAAGGACTTGATTCTACCACATAGACATCTATTCCTACATAAAAAAATATAATTTATGATGCAGGAGCATCTAGCAAGGACTAGTTGAATAAGCCTTCGATAGGCATTAGCCTAAGCAATTATATAAGTTTCCCTCCAAGTTCTATTTTCAAAATATTCATACTTGTCATGTGGAGGAGAAATAAGGTCTAAATATGTTTTGTATGGATTTATTAGCTGTCAAAGGATTTCAATAATCTTATTATTGTTGTAATCATCCACAGATGGCATGGATTCAAGCATAGTTGAAGATCTCCCTTATCAGATGAGTAGTTGAGCCTTTATAGGATAATGCAAGATTGAAGGAGATTGAAAAGGATTTTATTTCCTTTTTGATGAATCCATTGGACCGGCCATAAAACAAATTAACTGAAAGTTAGCTGGCGTAAGAGGAGGAGAGATAGAAAGGGAGGATTTCCTTTAGGTAGAAAAGGAGTCATGAAGGCCATTCGGCCTGTATTATCTTGTTTTGACCATGGTGACAGAAAGCTAAGCCTTGGGTTGCTGAATCTTGAGAAAACCATAGCCCAATCCCAAACATATGGAGAAGGGGACTTCCATTTTGATATGGAAATCCATTAAAGGAGCTCGAGTTTGATCTGGTATGGAATGGAAGTTGAACAGGGACAATGAGTATGTGACTTAATGGAGGACATTTTTTGGCCTAGACATCGTTATTATATATGGCACAATATGAGCTAAGCCATGAAGATAAAGGCATTGAGGTTAAAAAGATCCTATTTGCTAAGGCAATCTATCTATGTGACATACAGCCCCAAGTGGACAGAAGGACATGGTTCTCATTTTGATATGGCTTTAGCCACTGAAGAGGTAATGCAAGGAATGATTGAATAATACCAGTTCACTATTGGAATATAGATTTTAGAAATTATCAGTGAATATATATGCATATCAATAGGTGTTGAAGAGAGAAGCTCGCCACATTTAGATCCTTTACTGTAGCATTGCAGAGGCTCATGCTAGTTTAGTTTTGGACAACGATAGTTATGTATAATCCATAAAGGTTTGCAGTCCCAACAAGAAAGATGATAGGTGTCTATTTTGAAAAGATCAAGGATGCCAAGTATATAGCATGTGGCTATATATTTAAAATCCATGCCTACACAGATCCTAAAATTAAGGACAGACCTTGTCGATCGTGGAAGGTGTTGAAATCTAATATTCTATGTTATTTAATATCCCCCTATATTATAAGACATTTTGTCATAGGAATGTTCTTGAATATAGTTACCGAGTTATTTAAAGGAGTTTACAGGTCTTTAAATCCATAGGCACTTTGAGTGAGAATGATACACCTATTTTGTAAATCTGTTGGTCGAATCAGATAGCTGTGCATTTGTAATCTCCAGAGCAATCATTAACAAAACTTTGAAGTTTATAGATTGTACCATGTTTACAAGGAAGGAAATTAACATTCAATTTCAGAGGGGTTAATATCATTGTTTGCAGTCTGATGTCAGTACATTTTTGGTATCAGAGCCAAAGAGATCTTTGGAATGGTTGTATTTGTTAATGATGTTTCATCAATAAAGAGTTATTACAGGATTTGGAAAAAGGATCAACAGGACAAAGCACTAGAAGACCCTGTGGAGGAAAGGTATGAGTAACCTTTGATATTTTATTTGAGTTTATTATGTTTGAGAAGCAAACAGGTGAAAAGGAAGTCTTAAAGCCATTGAGGCTTGACAAGAGAGAAGAGAAGCTTGTAAAGCTCAAAAGTAAGGGAGCAAGTGAATGCTCAAGAGAAAGATCCAAAGCAAGGTAAGCTTGGATGTGTGAAATTATTGATATTTGGTTAAAGTAGTGTCATATTGCAAACCATTGACTCAGTGTGAAGCTCAATTAAACCATTAAGTAGGATCAAAAGACTAGGATGCAAAAGGCCTAGGTGAGATCAAGGAGATTGTCAAAAGACCAGTCAAGGAGAAAGGCTTGGGTGAGACAAGTGGACCTAAAGGTATCAAAAGACCAAGGTGGAAAAGACTTGGGTGGAGATCTCAGAAATGGAAATATTGCTGAGAAAAGAGTAGAGTAGTAAGACACATGAGAGTAACAAGAAGAAAACAAGCATCTAAAAGAAGAAAGGTATGACTAGTATTAAAATTGATAAAGAGATTGATAGTTTGAAAAGAGATTTAGCTAATTTTGTAGATAGATATGAGTCTTGGATGCAGATGGACAAGCAAGCATGGGTATGGCCAATGAGGAAGAGGTTGAAGTGGCCAATAGATCTCCTAATGAAGAGGAGAAGAAGGCAAAATGAGATTGCCAAGAAAAGAGAAGCCCATAGAGGCTTGAAGAAGATAAGAAGGTTGCCAGGAGAGCAACAAAAAGAGGAAGAGATTGTGAAAAATGTTCTCATTGTGGAGAACAAGAGAAGAGAAGAAAGAAAAGATGAAGTGCCAGGAAGAGCACTTGCAAAGATAAGAGTGTTGGTGAAAAGAACACTCATGGAGACATTATGGTCTCTTGTTTTTATTTCTATTATTGTCTTTGCATGGGTAAATACAGGTATGAGCATCCTTGTGAAGGTCAAAAGAAAGGCCTTCAAGAATGAAGATATTGGTGCAAGAGAGAGAAGTGAGTTTGTTGTTGATGATAAAGAAGAAGAGATGCATTGGTTAATGCATGAGGGAGGTGTTGAGGAACCCATACAAGAAAGAGAAGAGATGGAAGATGAGGATGACTTCCATGATGCCATTGAATGCCAAGAAGAGGAAAGAAAGCAATCAAGCATAAAGAAAGAAGAAAGTACAAACAATCAAGAAGTTATGCAAGTCAAAGAGCTAATGGAGCATCCCATTAAGGAGGTAAAGGTGAATTCCAAAATTGATTTTTATTATTCTTATAAGCATGAAACTATTGATATGCATGTTAGAGAAACAAAGAGAAAGGTGAAGTTTCCAATTAACCATGGATATGTGATGCCTAAATGGTGGAAGAAGTAAACTCCCAAGCAACAGGAAGTGTTGGTACAAGAGCATGGATGTAGGATGCCTACATGGTTTGAGAAGACAAATGTAATGAAAGACACAAAGCTCAATAAAGATGAAGACTCAAGCAAGAAGCAAATACAAAGCATGCAGGAAGAGGTAGAATGCAAAGTGAGCAAGGCCATATATCAAGCAAGACAACATGAAGATGTCAAAGAGAAGAAATTGGTTGGTGAATTGAAGAAGTGTCATCCTAAATCTATGAAGAATGTATGGATAGATAAAGGTGAGAAAGAAAACTTCTCAAAGAATAATGAAGTAGAGCATGAGGATACAAAGATGAAAGGTAAGTCAGTTGCTTGCAATGAATGGGATAATGATGTATTTGAATCATTTAATGAAAAATGAGGTATGGAAATTGTTTATGAGGACTAATATTTAACAAGGAGAGAGTTCCAACTGGATGGATGATGAGGAAAGGGGAGAGTATGCATCAAAGCAATGCCTCATTGAAAACAAAGAACAAACAAGATGGCTTCAAGCAGAGATTGAAAAGAGCAAGAAGACACAAGGTAAGGGTACTTCAATTGTATTTGATGAGTATATTGAAGAAGTTGGTTTGTATGAAGACAACTCAAGAAAGGATGAGATGAAGAGTAAGGCTAGTAAAGGACAAGCAATCTTTCAAGTTGATAAGCCCAAGTTTGATGAGGTGAATGAGGAGATAGATGAGAGCTCACTAAAGGTAGAAATGAGAATGTTGGAAGAGATATTTAGTTCTTCAAGAGAGCTACATACAGGCACAAACCATGATGATAATACCATAGGTGAGAGTCAAGCAAGAAAAGAGCACACTAAAGAGGCAAGGGCAGTTTTGGCCAAAGAGCAGAAGAGTGGAGGCAGCTAAGAGACTTTATGGTCTCAAGTTTTTACTTCTAACATTGCCTTTGATGTTTTGAATGCAGGTGTTAAAGTTGTGGAGATGAATGAAGTCCATAGTTCAATGGACAAATTTTTGAATCAAGAAGATCTTGAAGACATGTATGGGAATGAAGCATGGAGATGGGACATAATAGCTGAAAAGGAGATGAGGAGAAGAACATACTAGAAAATGAAGAAAAGTAAGAAGATGAAAGACAAAGACTATCAAAGACAAACACTAGCATTGGCATTCACAACAAGACCTTGGGATCTAGGCATATAGTGAAGACTAATACATGGAGGAAGTAGTTCATTTGAACTAAGGTTCAAATCCTTTCTAGAGGGAGAGTATGATGCAGGAGCATCTAGCAAGGACTAGTTAAATAAGCCTTCGATAGGCATTAGCCTAAGCAATTATATAAGTTTCCCTCCAAGTTCTATTTTCAAAATATTCATACTTGTCATGTGGAGGAGAAATAAGGTCTAAATATGTTTTGTATGGATTTATTAGCTGTCAAAGGATTTCAATAATCCTATTATTGTTGTAATCATCCATAGATGGCATGGAGTCAAGCACAGTTGAAGAATCCCTTATCAGATGAGTGGTTGAGCCTTTATAGGATAATGCAAGATTCAAGGAGATTGAAAAAGATTTGATTTCCTTTCTGATGAATCCATTAGACCGGCCATAAAACAAATTAACTGCAAGTTAGCTAGCATAAGAGGAGGAGAGATAGAAAGGGAGGATTTAATTTAGGGAGAAAAGGAGTCATGAAGGCCATTCGGCCTGTATTATCTTATTTTGACCATGGTGATAGAAAACCAAGCCTTGGGTTGCTGAATCTTGAGAAAACTGTAGCCCATTCCCAAACTGACGGAGAAGGGGATTTCCATTTTGATATGGAAAGCCATTAAAGGAACTTGAGTTCGATCTGGTATGGAATGGAAGTTGAACAGAAATGATGAGTATGTGACTTAATGGAGTACATTTTTTGGCCTGGACATCAATATTGTATATGGCACGATATGAGCTGAGCTATGAAGATAAAGGCATTGAGGTTAAAAAGAGCCTATTTGCTAAGGCAATCAGTCTATGTGACATACAGCCCCAAGTGGATAGAAGGACATGGTTCTCATTTTGATATGGCTTCAGCCACTGAAGAGGTAACACAGGGAATGATTGAATAATACTAGTTCATTGTTGGAATACAAATTTTAGAAATTATCGATGAATATATATGCATATCGATAGGTGTTGAAGAGAGAAGCTCACCACATTTAGATCCTTTATTGTAGCATTGCAAAGGCTCAAGCTAGTTTAGTTTTGGACAACGATAGTTACGTATAATCCATAAAGGTTTGCAGTCCCAACAAGAAAGATGATAGGTGTCTATATTGAAAAGATCAAGGATGCCAAGTATATAGCGTGTGGCTGTATATTTAAAATCCATGCCTACACAAATCCTAAAATTAAGGATAGTCCTTGTCGATCATGGAAGGTGTTGAAATCTGATATTCTATGTTATTTAATATCCCCCTATATTGTAAGACATTTTGTCATAGGAATGTTCTTGAATATAGTTACCAAGTTATTTAAAGGAGTTTACAGGTCTTTAAATCCATAGACACTTTGTTTGAGAATGATACACCTATTCTATAAATCTACTGGTCGAATCAGATAGCTGTGCATTTGTAATCTCCAGAGCAATCCTTAACAAAACTTTGAAGTTTATAGATTGTACCATGTTTATAAGGAAGGAAATTAACATTCAATTTCAGATAGGTCAATATCGTTGTTTGTAGTCTGATGTCAGTACATCACTTTAGCACCTAAGGATGGGCAATCTAAATAGAAAGTGATGACTCTAGAAGTAATAGTAGAAAGGGGACCTTTCCCCAAGGAATAAGAGGCCACACTGAAGCTAGAGGAAAATGATACCTCACTAGTACAAGATGAAAAATTCACCCTTGATGACATGTAAGTGGATGTTGGGAGTCCCACTAGTGAAGAGGGGGATGACATAAACACAATTTTGGGCATGGGTGACCTTAAGGCTAGTACAAGTCACTAAGAAGAGGATCCAAATGTAGAAACACTTGAGCATGATCCCTCTAGATGAAAGGAACCTATTGATGAATTTTCATGGTAGAGGTTAGTGACTACTAGTGCAATCCCTTCCCTTCATGCCTGGTATTAGTAGGATGTGTTTAAAAAGTTATTGCATATGTGGGAATATTTATCCAAGGAGGACTCGATTGAGTAGACCCAATGAGAAATTTATTTTTATAATGATATATATAAGTAAGAGTGTCATTGTGAACTAACTTTGGCTATCATTAGTTTGGCATCAAGAGAATTAGAACTCCCTAATATAATTTGGGTCGATCCCTGATAATGCACAATGTCTTAGGCATGCATGATGCTTTTGAGATTTGCCCATAAATTGATGAGGTAGAATTCCTTACATGAATTTGATGTGAAATAAATCAAGAGGAAACATCAAGAGGCCATTTCTCTCTATCAAAATGAGTTCACATAAAATATAAATCTTAAAGAGGAGTTAGGAGAGATCAAGCACCAAATAGAAAAAAATAATAGTGATGAAAGTGAATACCTTAACACTCTGCAAGTCAATTTTGGACCAAGATCTAGACCTTGTGGATGGATTTCCTCTTGATATAGAGGATATTAATAAATTGGGAACCTTAGTGGATCTATTATTAAAAAAATTTAAAGACCATCCCAATCCTTAGCAAGAGAAAACTTAGGAGATGAAGAATTTCACTAAGGCTGTTGAAGTGCTTAAGAGCCTTTTGGATAGATTTGGTGATATGGTTCCCATCCTTGATGGGTTTTGTTGAACTAGCACAACATAAGAAACTTTTGGAAGCAAGGATTCAACTAGAGGAACTTCAATTCTAACAATTGGCCAAGACTGCATTAACAATAAAATATAGAATCAATCATGCCAAAGCATTTCAATATGTGGAGGCCTTGGAAAATAAAGTAAACACTCACCATCATAAGTTGAATACCAATTTTACAATACTCCAAAGATATATTTTGATAGAATACACTTCATTAGAGGATGTTCATAAGGATGCTTTTGCATCACTTGAACATTTAACCATTTAAGCAAGTGACTTTCTGGAGTAAATTGAGGAGACTAAGTATCTAAGGAAGAAGTTGGGGAAATCACATCTAAGATCTAGAATACTTTGAATCATTGGGAGGTAGTGAAGCAACAAGTTGAATAGATGGGACCTAATTTATTGCCAATAGAGGGACTTGAACAAAATGCATAGTGTAGGAAAGACTATTGAATTAGTGTGGGGTTATGTTTTTCCCTCAAAATTTAAATCAATTTTGGTTAAGTAATTTTTGAAGACAAGTGATGCAAAAGGAAGTGTAAGCATGAAAGAGGCAATTTATGTGGAACAAATAAGCATGAAACATGGAGAACTTGAGAACATATGACTTAGATATTAGAGAAAGACTTGGTAAAGGTGAAGAAAGTAGAGATGGTTAGGGAATGATTTGCATTAATGTTAGATAAAAATAGTCAATAATGAATCTAGCACTGGTCTATGGTAAGATAGGTGCATGACGACAAGGATATGACACAGAGAGAATATATGGGTAGTTAGGCCTAGGTACTTAGGGATTCATTGTAAATAACTTGGCATGGCTCATTATTATTAATGTTCATTGGAGAATAATATTTTTATAATTACTTCTGTGATTGAATGGTTGGGGTGAACCATGTATAAATACCCCCTTATTTTACTTAGTATTGGTGTCGATCATTGTAATCCTGGAGTTGTTGTAATCTTGGCTATGACTTATGATTTTAATGAAAGGATTATTTTGTGTTTATGAAATACTTGTGTAATCTATTAATGAATATAATAGAGTTATTATTATTTTGTTATCAATTTGTGGTCAGTTTATTTTTCTTTGGTTAGTTAAGTAATGAGTGAATAGTTAAGAGTTAGACATGGAACTAAGTGCTTATTAGAGTGCCCTATCTTAAAAAAGTAAATGAATACACCTTTTCATGACAAAAATAATGAGAAATAGTTAAGTTGTGTGCTTTAGGTGAGTGCACAAGAACCTTTTTATTGCGTGATATGTTGACATGCTAGCTCTTTCAAACTCTTATTTTATTAGGTGCACAACTAAGGAAAATATATGCTATACTAAATGAAAATATCCCAACGTGGATGGTGAAAAAGTATTCAAAACATTACACCAACCACATAAAAATGTTAACAATAGGTAACTCTTACATAAATATAGGAAATATAGTAAATAAAGGCGTAAATTTATGTGAAGAATAAAAATACCTTGAATTATTGATAATTGAAAGGGGAAATATAGACATAAAAAGATTCATACCTTATTTATGACTTGAGGTATAAAAAATACTAATAATGTTATAACATAGGTTCTAGAACAGGGTAAAACAACATCCAAAAAGCATATAATGACTAATTTCATATGACCTAACATCCACATTATCCAAAATCATATGGACTGATAGTAGTCAACCCTTCTGAAATAAGTCAACCTATTTGAAAAATTATTGTGTAGATTATCAGATTTTTATCCCATTTTGGATAAGGAAAATGTGAATTTTGAATGGTCACATGAGATAAGAAGTGAGTGTGCACAACCAAAGAGATATAGCAAATTGAAATCACAAAAGAGAATTGCACAAGACAAATTAAAATGGAGAAAGCTAAAATGTTCATTAAATTTAGATTATGAATACAAAGGGAGAGAGGTACATATATAGGCGGGAGAGAGAGTGAAACCCCAAATTCTAGTGAATGGGGAACTAATATTCATAAATGACCCAAAATAGCCTCTAAGACCTTAAGAAATCATAATGAACCATGTAGACAAAACTCATAGGATAAAAGTCTACACCAACACCCCCCTTTGAGCTAACTTAGGTGGGATAGATAATTGGGTCCTAAAAATGAGGCTTGATGAGGTACCCAAGTACATAACAATCTATCATAAAATAGAGAAAAGGTGAAAACCCATAGGAAAAACTCCCCCAAAAAGAGAGACATAGAAGAAGTAAAGAGGCTAGAAGGCCCCCCTTGAAGATGATGTTGCTATTGATGTATACCACACCCCAAGAAGGGCTCATAGATGAATAAACTTGATCTCAGTGAAGGGTTTGGTAAAGATATCTATAACTTGATTTGAAGATTGGTAAAATCTCAAGTCATTGACTTGACCATGAATAATCTCTTAGATAAAATGCATGTGAATCTAAATGTGTTTGGTTTGCTAGTGTTGAATTGGATTCTTGCATATCTATATGCTAATTTTGTTGACATAATAGATGCTAGTAGGCTACCTAAAAGGAATGCCAAACTCAGATAGAATCCCTTGAAGCCAAATAACATCATTATTTATGTTAATATCTCCTTTGTACTCTACCTTTGTGGATGTTATATCAATAGCAATTTGATTCTTGATAAACCAACTGATGGGACCAAAACCTAAATAAAATCTATAACCTGAAGTGGACTTGTAATTTTGAGTATCTCTACCCCAATCTAAATCTATAAAACCAACTATATCAACCTTTATGTCAAATATATACTAAATCCTAAATCTATAAGAGCCTTACAAGTAGTGCAAGATCCTCTTAGTTGCTTTCCAATGCAGCTCATGGGATTCCTTCATGAATCTAGAGACAAGTCCCACTATATATAAAATATCAAGCCTGGTAGGAATTAGATAAATAAGGCTACCAATAAGCTATCGATATTGAGTGACATCAACCAAAGGTGTATAACAATCAACCTCAAGTTTGACTCCTGATAGAAAGGGAGTTAGAGATGGATTAAAATAAGCCATATGAAACTGAGCCAAAAGATCAAGAGCATACTTGTGTTATGTAAGTTAAATACCTAAATCAGAATATAGAATCTTGATGCCAAAGAAGTAATCCAAAAGACCCAAGTCTATCATGTCAAATTTGTCTTATAGAGTTATCTTCACCACTATAATAGATGATAAAGAACTCCCATTGATCAAAAGATCATCAACATAAAGGATGGGTATCAGTCTATAATCATCTTACTATAAAAAATATACATTAGGAAACTTGAAGTAAGGAGGAAGGAATCCATTTTGGCATACCAATCTCGAGGGGCTTATTTCATGCCATAGATGGATTTCCTAAGTTTGTAAACTAAGGATGAATCTTAAACAAGACAAGGTGGTTTATCCATGTAGATAACCTCCCCAAGGTCTCCATGAATAAAGGTACTCTTGACATCCATTTGGTGTATATCCCAACCATGTTCTATGACTATAACTAGTGTGAGTCATATCAAAGTCATGTTTGCAATAGGTGCAAAGGTCTCTGAGTAGTTAATATTGGCTACCTATGAAAAACCCTTGGTGACCAATCATGTATTATACTTATTGAGCAACCCATCTACAACAAAATTAAATTAATATATCCACCTACATTGAACCGTATTCCCTCCCTTGGGAAGTGAAGTCAAATCCCAAGTGTGAGTTTTGATCAAGGAAGTATATTCTTATTATATAACACTATCCCACTCAGGTATACCTAAAGCCTCTCAAAATGTTTGTGGATCCAAAACTAAATCAAATAAAACATGTAGACCACTCTGATAATCTACCTAAATACTTTTGTCATCTACTATATCCTCAACCCAAGTAAGTGCACTCTAAAGTGTCTACCTAGCCCAAAGGGGCCTGAATGTGGGTGAGTCATGTGTTGACTACTCATCTTATGAAACATGACTAGATGTGGATAGACTCCCCATCACTACCCTCACTATCAAAACTAGAAGAAGAATACCTTAGATTAGGAACCTACTCTAGATGATCTAAGTCAAAAGAAGAATCATGAAGTCTAAGTGAATCCATTTAAAGAGAAGAAGTGCCAAGTGTTGAGTTTGTGGGACTCTCCTAAAAGTAAACACTTCTCTCTATGAACAACTCATGTGTGGTTAGATGTATAAGGTGGTGCCCCTTGACACCATTTGTATAACCTACAAAGATACAAGGCTTGGATCAAGGTTCCATAGCTTTATGTATCTTCTTCAATATACGTGCCATAGTTGGAGATCCAAAAACCCTACAGTTCTCAACATCATGTTTCATTCCATGCCAAGATTAAAAGGGTGTTATGCCTTTCAAATCTTTGTGAAGAACCATGTTATAAATATAAAAATCACAATTAATAGCTTTGGCTCAATACTTGGGTGCCAATGACTTAGAGTGAATCATACAAATAGCCATCTCTTTCAAGGACCTATTATTATATTCTACAACTCCATTCTATGAAGACTTTTAAGTAACTATCCACTGAAAATCAATCTTCTTTGTGGTGCAAAGCTACTCAAATCTATTGTTGAAATATTCACCTCTATTATTAGTTCAAATAAACTTGATGGATTTCTCAGATTGTTTCTCAATAAGTGCTTTGAAGTCTTGAAAATATTTAAATACTTTAGACTTTTGATTGATAAAGTAGACCCATGTATATCTTAAGAAATCATAAATAGAATGAGAATGTACTTATCCCTTGTAAAAGATAGATTGAAAAGGGTCAGATTCATTATTGTGTACTAACTCCAATGCTTGTGAAGCCCTCCAAGATTTGCCTTTGTCAAATTTTGATTCATAATGCTTTCAAAGAGAGCACCCCTCACAAATTCTCTTAAATAATTGGACTCAAGGCAAGCCTATGACCATGTCATTTTTGATAAGTTGTTTAAGGTAATAGTAGTTAATGTAGATAAACCAATCATGCCATAATTTGATAACTCCATCTGAATGAGTCAATAATGTTGTCAAAGAATAATTAGGTGCAAAATGTGAGGTGTATAACCTAGCTTGGTGATCTACCCTACCCATTGCCATTATAGTATCATTATGCAACCCCCTAATGATAACTAAATTTGGTAAAAACTCAATCCTTATACCTTTATTGATATGAGTGATTTGATACACTGATAGGAGATTGGTTGAAAGGGAAGGGACACTTAAAATATTATTGAATGTTCCTCCTTTCATTTCAATACACCCTCTCCATGAAATAGGTACAAAAGTGTCATCATCCAAACTGATAGAAGACATGTTACAAGGCTCTAAAGAAGAAAACTAAACTAGTGAAGAATCCATGTTGTGAAAAGCACTCAAGTCAATGACCCATAAAGATGTTGAAGTTAAAACTCTTACAAGATCATTTACCTTTTCTTTCTCTTTCCCATTTCCCTTTACCTTAGTATAATCTTGGGTAGATGAATTCTACTTGATGGACTTAGGAACACCTATGTTGTTCTTCTCTAGGAGATGAGTTAGGTGATCTATTTACTTATTCATGTATTTACTTTCATAATGCCCATTTTGCTTATTGTAGGCACATTTAAACTTATCTTTCTTAGGTTTGCCATTAGAAGAGGAGGATTCAGTGTTTGTTGTAGCAGAGGTTGATTCTTTCTTATTCTCTTGATCCTTATTTTTCTTCTTCTCTCTGTTGTAAGTCTTTGCTTTCCCACTCCTAGCAATTAGGGCTTGAGATTTTGTGGACTTCAATGTGCCCATCTAGATCAACTTGTCTTGCTCCCTAATTAATTCAATAATGAAAGCATATAAAGATGGAATTTTCCATGCAGTGCCTAAATAAATTTTAGTGGCATGAAATGTAGAGATAAAGACTAAATAGTCAATACCTAGTTTAGAGAGTATAGAAAGAACAATTTGGTTATCTTCTTTCTTTATTCCACATTCCTTCAACTGTAATCTCAAAGACTTCAAATTAGTGGAGAAATCCTAAAGGGTGTCAAATTTACCAGGATTTAGGCTAATGAGTTCATTCTTAAGATCATGGCCTCTCATCACATCTTGCTCCCCAAATAATCTACCTAGAATGGTCCATACATCATGATGTGATTTGGTAGGCTCTGAGTGAAATAATAGATCAAGTGATACAAAAATACATAATAGTCCATACGCTTCATCACTAAAATTATACCAATTAACTATATATGCATACCTGTTAGGTTTAATTGCATTACCCATGGTTATTCTATATAAACCCTTATTCCTTAGAATGATTGTCATCTTGATTTTCCATTCATGATAGTTAAATGGAGTTAGTAGGTTGATTAAACTTGAATCCATTAGTGAAAAAATGATATGTAGTAGTAGTGCAAGCTGAATTCATTATACTTATGAAAGTGCAAGTAGAATGAAAAGAGGGACCAAAAAGCCATAGTACACTCCCTAAACTATGAAATGGTGAACCCTTCCAAATGTTGTAAATGCATGCTCAAAAGACATCAAACTCAGTTGATAGTGTGTCTAGAGCAATCAATTCATGCATTAGAAAACACATATTTTTGAAAATAAAAGAGGACATCAGAGTCAACCAATAATGCATCCAAGGAAGAAAGTACAATGTGATCAAGTGAAAAAATGAGCAACACTTTATTTTTAAATATTACCCACAAAATATTATTTAATAAAAAACAATAAAAAATATTCACTAACAATGCTAAACTTGACCAATATTCTTATGCATTACTTGTGCATTAAAATAAAAATAACCTATTTTCCCTTATTTTAAATCAAAATATTAAAAAAATAATTTAAAATTCTATAAACATTAGGGTAAACTTGAATATACTTATATTGTTTTGGAAGAAACTTTCAACAACAATCTCCAAATTATAAGATTTAAGTTTTTAAGTAGTAGCTAATAAAAGTGTCATAACTTTTTCATTTATTAATTAAATTCAAAAATTCAAAACAATCCAAAAAGATAAGACCAAGATACACTAAACCTAGAAACGTTTTGGCAAGATTCATTGTGGGTTGAGAAAAATCACATATTGAACAAGTAGATGATAAACCAGGTGTAAGAATGAGAAATTGAATCTAAACTAGGAAGCCACAAAAAAGACAATATGATGGAAAACATATTTCTTCAAGCAAAAAAATAACTTCTTCCAAGATGTATTAATTTGATCAAACTAAAATAACATTAGATCTCCAAAGAACTTATATATACCAACATTACAAATCATATAAATATATGATAAAAGGAATATACTTATCTTAATGAAAACAATAGAGATATATGATCCTACTTATGAAACAAAGCTTAAGATTTCATAGAAAATTTAGCAATGAATAACCAAATAATTGTTTACATGGGTGGATATGATACCATATCATATTTTAATCCTAGTCTAGATAATGGGAATGCTAAGGTTGAATGATCACATGAGACAAGAAGTGAGTTCAGACTACCAAAGAGTTGTAGGAAATTGAAATCACAAAAGAGAATTACATGATACAAATCAAAATGGAGAAAGCCAAAATATTCATTAACTTTGGATTATGAATACAAAGGGAGAGAGGTACATATATAGGTGAGAGAGAGAGTGAAACCCCAAATTATAGTGAATGTGGGACTAATCTTCCTAAATAACCCAAAATGGCCTCTATGACCCTAAGTAAGCATAATGAACCATGTAGACAAACCCTGTAGAATAAAAGTCTACACCAATGATGCAAGAACATCACTACCTTTGTGAATTTTTGTTTATTTTCACATGTTTTGATTCATGAGTGAGGAAATCTAGTCATATGAGGTTTTTAGGAGTCAATCATGAGTTTTAGGTCCTTATCAAATTTGAATTTGAGTTGTATTAACATTTTACCACCAATTTCCTCAATTTCAATTATTGAATCTTTTGTCAAGTTTTGGAGAGTTCCATCTTGTCTAGGGAAGTTTAAAAGTTTTATTTTATTTAGTTTAGATATAGGAAATATTTAAGGTTGTCTCCAAACATACGTGGATCACATGACTAGTATTTTTAATGGTCATGTTAGAAGTAAGGTAGTTAGACTCTCCCAACTTACATGAGGGAGTTCGGAGTTAGTTAGACCAGTTATGAGGAATAAAAGAATTTGTAAATGATTTTGTGAGAATTTAGGAGTTGTATGGTGTAGGATTAAAAGGTAAAATGTTGATGAACCTTGAGTAAATCAACAAAAGTTTTCTTGTATTTGAAAACAAAAGATGGCAAACCATGTTTCTATACATATGCAATGAAATCACTATGTAAACAAGTAATGGATAAAAGTATAATAAATAAAGGACTTAAAATATTTTTTTGAATATTAGGATGCATGATATATGTCTCTGAAGATTAATAAAACAATTTTTTTGTTATTTATAATGTCCTTTATGAGAGATCAATTTTTAGACCCTGTTTTGATTGTATTTTATATTCCAAGACTGAGTATATATTATTTGTGAAGAAAGATGTTGAGTAACATTAGTTTGGACACATATATATTATTAAGAACATTATAAATGATCTTAAATTTATTTTGAATTATCTAATTATACTTTCAATACATTTCATGTAGCACTTAGTATGGAACATGTAGTATTTGGTGCTTGTATACACAATCAAAGCAATATCTTGTGAGAATTGTTGAACAAAATGTCATAAGTGGTATGTAATGATTGAATAAGGTGAATAAATATTTTTAAAAGGTTATTCAAACCTTATGTTGGTTTGAAACCCATTTTGTAATTAAGTAGATCAAAATGCTTCCTCTCTAGTTAATGCAGACTTGTGTCTGTATACACAGTCCATTGAAAACTTGAATAAATCAACCTATAACAGTCTCAAAAGTGAAATATGACACTTGGATAAGATATATAGAAATTTTAATGACATAAATCAATGAATAAAATTAATTTAAATTGAATATAAATTTTTGTGTCTTAATCTTAAGCCTCTCGGGTCACATAGTTGAACATAAACCCTAATTGAGGGTTTCAAGGAGAAATCTTGAATTTAGGAAGTTTTCAACATTAAAATATTGTGATTTTTAAAAATATCTATAGTTTAATGCGATTCAATTTATTTTAAATATTTTAGGGTTTTCTCATACCTATGTGTATAGTTTTGACAATACTATGTATAAGTCAGGGTCATAAGAGACCTATTAGGCCTAATCTGAGCCTAAAACTTGGTTAGAAAAGTGAATTAGGAATAGATTTAGGCCAATAAAAATTTTGAAGGGTAAGAAGAGGATAAATATTTATTTAAAATGTGAATAGTTTTTAAAAACTCCATTTTTCTTGTCTATACAAATCAAATAAGCCTAAAAAAGGCTACTAGTAGACTCTATCAAAGAGTGAAACAAGGTATGTGGGAAATATATGTTATAAGAGATATTGTGGGTTGTATAGAGGATATAAAGAGGATTATATATAGTTGATATGATGAGGTTTAGTAACCTAAAAAAATCAAGATAACCTAATTCATTTATTAAGCCTACTTATCAATGAGTTCTTATCAAAGAATTAGCAGGGTGAATCAAAACATGTGTGAGTGTGTAGATGGATTAGATAATTAGAAGGACTTGACATGTGTTTATGTGTGGAATAGAGAGAATATTTTGAAATAATTGATATTTTAAATGTATAAAGAGCAGATAGAGATTCTTGTACCCAAAGAATATAAGTTTTTCATGGATTAAGCTAAGAGATAGAGTTTGGAGACAATGATTAAGGACATATCAAAGGAATAGAGCTAGGTGGTTTATAGAGGTAAAAGTATGTATATGATTTATGTTTTCCATTCATAATAGGTAAATTGATTGATTACTCTACATATTTTGGTATCAAAGTATAAATGTTTTATGGAAAAGGTGTGTTATGAGTTTTGAAATGTTATGTTAGTTTGCATGAAGATAATGTTGAGAACGTAATGAAAGTTGCATTGAGATTGTTGATGTAATTTGTAGGAAAGAGTGAAGAGGCTTCATGGATATGAAAGAGAGGCATAAATAGTTAAGATAAATAAAGTGAGGTGTGGCTAAATCCCTTAATCCATAATAGATTAAAAAGAGTGAAAGAGAAGAGCTAGTGAGAGCTCCAAGAAAAAAAAATCAAGAAGAGACTAAGATAGAAGTCTCAGGTGAAGACAAGAAAGAGTGAGACTCCAAGAGAGAGAGATTAAAGTGAGAGAGATCAAGTGAAGGTAAAAGAAGACAAGTAGATGAGGCTTGTCAAGAAGAAGAGATAGGTCCATGAAAAAGACCTAGAGAGAGAGTGAAGAAAAAGAAAGTGAAGAGAGTAATAGATCTGGTTTAGATTTGTATAAAGAAAAAGAGTAAAACACAGAAAGAATATTTAAAACACAAATATATTATTTTTTATCCTAATCCATTACAAACCATATAGAATATACAAAATATATAGTAATATCATTCCCATATTTAGGGAGATCAAATCTCGTCTGAAATCTCTCAATCTCCCTAAATGACTCAAACTAACACACTCCCAACAACCCACTATTATATGAATATATTGTGAATAAAAATATATTTAGTAAACTAACCTATAGAATATTAATGTAATATTGTTAACAACAATATTTACGTTGGTACATTAATAATCTGAACACATGATACACTATACCTCAACATTTACCCCATTTTGAACATTATTAATCCTATCCTACACACCCTTAATGTGAACATGGGCAAAATAACTCTCCCATATTTTCACCTATACTCATGACTTGGTAATTTTCAAAAAACAATCACAAACCTTACATGATGGTTTTACAAACGGTTGACCAATAACCAAAATAGTGGTTTTACAAGTGGTTAACTAGAAACCACAAAATAATACCTAATGGTTTTACAAATGGATAACCAACAACCAAAATAGTAGTTTTTACAAGTGGCTAAATAGAAACCATAAAATAGTGGTTTTAAAATTGGTTTACTATAAACTACATCATGATGTGCACTATAGATTTTAGCTCTCATCATTCTCACATTTTAGAGAAGTTACATAGGAATATACAATTCACTTATGAAAATCATGAATAGGCATACAACATCTATTCTTATTCACACCACACCATGATGAAATAAAACACACCATACAACTAAAAATAAAAACACCACCTCCAACCTCCATTTCCTCCATCTTCTAGTTGAAGAAGCTACTCATTCAGTAAGAATGTTGATGAAGCTCAAATGTGGAGAAAATCCTCTCATAATCTGGATGTCACATACAAGCATAAATGCGTCCATTACTCTTTTTGACATTTTTACAACTTGAATATTTTGACATAAAATTATCTTGTAGATTTTGATGAAAATTTGACTATAGACCCAAAATATATTGACTCTAGACAACATGACTCTTTTTTTTTTCTGATTTTGACTCATAAATCTGACATGATTACTTATAATGACAATATTAACTCTAAACACTAAAACACTTATATGTCTATAAATTTTATAATGTACCATTAAAGAAAAACCTAAAATAAGGTGATAGAAAGCCTCCTATGACCACACATATTAAATGGATATAATAATAAATCATATCCCAAACTTAAACCTAACAACCTCTTTTTGCTTAAGTTTTATAGTATAACTAGAGGCTATTATAAGATTAATAAAAGACTAAACTAATAACTCAATTAAAAATAGACTAAGAATAAACTTTAGAAATGAAACCCAACTTGACTTTATTTTTGATTTGACTCAAATATCAAAGATTATCAGATGGGGAATGATCCAAGTGTACAGTCCACATGGAAATTTGAAGTCGTAGGAGAGATTGAAGATCACCAAGTTTCCCGTTAGAATTTGAGGCTTGAAGCATGTGACCAAATTGTGTGGAAGTATTTTGAAATATTTGTGTTATGATAATGTTGATAATATATATAACCTATCATCCAAGATCAAAGTCATTTTTTTAATGGTAGAACATCATTGTTTGGACCCAAAGGTATCAAGTTTTGATATGTAGAACTTGTAGAGAAGATATTATGGGTAGATCATGTTGAGGGAGTGATAGATTCAAAAATTTAAAGGTGAATTAGGGTGATTCACCATGGAGGGATCTATGATTGCCAAGAATGCATGAATATGCCAAATAATGTGATATCTAAGGTCGATTCTAGGAGAAAGATCATAACTTTTATGCAGATCAATGGGTGATAAAAAAAATTAGTAGGAAATAAATGCATGAGAATACACTTTGATCAAATATATTCAATTGATAAGAACATGAACTAACAAGGTCATGAAAATGCATATTGTGCATTAAAAAAGCTGATTAAGAATGCATGGTAAGCTACATAGAAATGATTAGACCAGATATTTAATATGCATTTGAGTGATTTCACTAGATGTGGGAATGGATGATGATTTCAAGTACCAAGTAGATAGATCCAAAAAAAATTGAACCACATGCCCCTTTATCTAATCAAAACATCTTGATAAATTAACTAGAATACTGAAATTCTAACATAGGTGTAGATAGTTACATTTATTGATCTATTTAGGCCGTGTATGAAGCTATACAAAGATTCTCAAAATTCCTAGAGACTAGCATAGTGAACACCAAAAAATTTGGACTATGTACTTCAATGGGTAATTAATCTCATACAAAGATTGAAAACACTTCACAAACTCTCATTTGGACACCCCCTCACTCTGATACTAGATAATAGATTTGGTTTAGATTTGCATAAAGAAAAAGAGCCAAACACAGATAGAATATTTAAAACACAAATATATTATTATTTCTCTTACTCTATTACAAACCATACAAAAGATAAAAAATATATAGGAATATCATTCCTATTTTTGGGCAGATCAAATCTCCTTCAAAATCTCTCAATCTCTTTAAATGAATCAAACTAATAAACTCCTAACAACCCACTATTATACGAATATATTATGACTAATAATATATTTAGTAAACTAACCTATAGACCATTAATGCAATATTGTTAACAACAATATTTACATCGGTACGTTAATAATGTGAATACACAACACACTATACCTCAATAAAGAGAGAGTGAAAGAGAGATGAAGGGCTTGATGAATGAGGAATGCCACAAGAAGATGGAAATGAAGGAAAGAGAAATAGAGAGAAAAGTAGATTATTGAAATGAAGGTGGTGTTAACAATATTAGAAAAAGATTGGAAGAGATGAGACCAAGATTTTATATGCACATCAAGAGGAAAGTGAGATAGCCTCTCAAGTAGTTCAGAGAGAAGAAGAGAAAAAAATATGAAGATGATATCAAGGAAGACTAGAAGGAAAAGAAGAGGGACAAGCAAGACTCAAATGTTTATGACTAATGAATGCTTGAAATGTGTGTATACAGGTGAAAATTTGAGTGAAGATAAATAATATTGGAAGCATGAGCAACATGCTAATGATGAATAACAAATTGATTGGATAGCTAAGTATGGGGATATAAAATTATGATACCCTAAATAAGGTGAACCATTGAATGAATAAGGAGAGAGAGATATATTTTACAACAGTACCATGTATCATGATAAACATGAAGGAATCAAATTTTAGTCAAGAAAGACTTGGGGAGAGCAAAAAGACACAAGGTAATAGTTTCCATGTTATGTTTGATGAGTATGATAATCTAAACATTACTGAAGATGAATTCTATGAGATTATATTGAGGATAATTAATGTGATAATGGAAGGATAAGAAGGAAAAACAACATCAAATGAAATGTTTGGCTTTCAAGAAGATATCTATGAGGTGGCAGTAAGAGAATATGAAAAAGAAGCACATGTTGATGTGCTTAAAATGATTAAGTTACAATAGGTAGTTGTGTCTTACTTGGCACCAATGAAAGATAAAAGTGATGTATATGAGTATAAAATAGAGGAGAAGCATATATGTTAGCACATAATGTAAGAGTTAGATGATTTGAGTTAATTAGGAGATGAGGACACCATCATGGCAACTGGGATTGCATTGATGATAATTTTAAATCAAGATGAAGAAGAATTGGTAGCCAAAGAGAAAAGATTTGAATAATAACAATGTGGAATCTAAGAGACTAAGAAAGAAGTGTTTTTTTAAATTTTTTTCTTCATGTGTGGGTCCTTGGATGAAAGAGAATAAGCAGTAGTTACCCATGATCAGATTGAAGATACAAAATAAGAGAGAGAATAACAAAGGAGGATGCATAATAAGTTTTAAAAATAATCAAGGAGGTATACATGTTTATAATAGACATTGGTATCTAGGAGGACATGAAATTGGAAGAGGGGTTTTGTAAATAACCTAAAAGTCTAATCAGCTATAACTTTATTGGAAAGTTTTATTTTTGCTCCTTAGTAGTATGATGTAGGAACATCACTGCCTTTGTAAATTTTTGTCTAATTTCACATGTTTTGAGTCATGAGTGGGTAAATTTAGTCATATGAGGTCTGTAGGATTCAATCATGAGTGTTATTTTCTTGTCAAATTTGAATTTGAGTTGCATTGGCATTTTTCTTGCCAATTTCCTCAATTTCAATTTTTAAATCTTTTGTCAAGTTTTGGAGACTTCCATCTTGTCCAGGGAAGTTTAAAAGTTGTAATTTGTTTAGTTAGGATAAATGAAGTATTTAATTTTATGTCCAAACATATGTGGATCACATGACTGGTCTTTTTAATGGCCATGTTAGAAGTAAGGTAGTTAGACTCTCCTAACGTGCATGAGGGAGTTAGGAGTTAGTTAGACTAGTTATGAGGAATAAAAGAGTTTGTAAAATATTTTGTGATTATTAATGAGTTGTATGGGTTAGGATTCAAATGGAAAATGTTGATGAACCTTGATTAAATTAATATAAGTTTTATTGTGTTTGAAAACAAAAGATGGCAAACCCTGTTTCCGTACATATGTAATGAAATCAGTGTGTAAATAAGTAATAGAGAAAATTATAATGAATCAAGGACTTAAAATATTTTTTTGAATATTAGGATGCATGATATATGTCTCTTAATATTAATAAATAATTTTTTTGGTTATTTATAATGTCTTTTATGAGGGATCAATTTACAGACCATGTTTTGATTATATTTTGTATTCCAAGATTGAGTATATATTATTTGTGAAGCAAGATACTGAATAAAATTAGTTTGGACACTTATATATGTTGGTAATAATATTTTAAATGATATTTAAGATATTTTGAGTTATATAATTATGTTTTCAACACATTTCATGTAGCACTCAGTATGGAACCTGTAGTATTTTGTTCATGTATATATAGTTTAAGCAATATCTTGTGAGAATTGTTGAACAAAGTGTCATAAGTGGTAGTTATTTATTGAATAATGTGAGTAAATATTTTTTAAAGGGTATTAAACCATTATTTTTTTTGTAACTGATTTTTTAATGAAGGAGATAAAAATACTTCTTCTTAGGTTAATGCAGACCTGTGTCTATGTACACAGTCCATTCAAAACTAAATAAATCAACTTATAGTAGTCTCAAAAGTGAAATATGAAAATTGAATAGGATGTATATAAATTTTAATAACCTAAAAAAAAGGATACCATTAATTTAAATTTAATATAAATTTTTATGTCTCAATCTTAATCTTGTTAGGTCACATAGTTGAACATAAACCCTAATCTAGGATTTCAAGGAGAAATATTGAATTTAGGAAGTTTCTACCATTAAAATATTGTAAATATTTTTGAATATCTTGGGTTTAATTTTATTCAAAATATTTTTAATATTTTAGGTTTTTTTTATACCTCTGTGTATAGTTTTGACAAGACTATGTGTAAGTCAAGGTCACAGGAGACCTATTAGGCCTAATCTGAGCCTAAGACTTGGTTAGAAACTTGTGTTAAGAACATAGTTTGGAAAACAAACTTTATGAAGGATAAGAATAGGATAGAGGGTGATTTAAAAAGTGACTATTTTTTCAAAACTTCATTTTAATTATCTGTACAAAGCAAATAAACCTAAAAAGGCTACTAGTAGACTCTGTCAAAGAGTGAAACAAGGTATGTGGGAAACATATATTATGAGATAAATTATGGGTAGAAAAAAGGATATAAATAGGATTATATAGGGTTTATATGATGAATTTTATTAAACTAACAAATTCAAGATAACATAATTCATTTATTAACTCTACTTATCAATGAGTTCTTATCAAAGAATGAGCATGGTGAATCAAGACATGTGTGAGTGTGTAGATGGATTAGACAGTTATAAGGACTTGAAATGTGTTCATGTGTGGAATAAAGAGAAGAGTATACAATAAGTGATATCTTAAATGTTTTAAGAGTGGATAAAAAGTCTTGTACCTAAAGAAAATAAGTTGTGCATGGATTAAGCCAAGAGATAGAGTTTGGAGACAAAGATTAAGCACATAGTAAAGGAATAGAGCTAGGTGGTTTTCAGAGTTAAAAGTATATATATGATTTATGTTTTCCATTCATAATAAGTAAATTTTTTAATCCCTCTGCATCAAACAACATAGATCCCTTTGATATAAAACTTTTTGAAACCCTTTTTTAGAATTAGATGTTCAAAAACCTCACTCTGATTAGTAAATCAAAGTGTTTACATATTATAATTTAATATCCTTTACTTGAGCTCAAGTCCACACTAATAACACATAAAAATGTATGCTTTGGGCAAGGGTATTACTTTATTTTCCCTCATCCTACCCTTTACAACATGTTTATAATTAAAACTTAGCCCTCATGTATGTTATCAAGCAAACATGTTTATCTAGCTCCCAAACTTATGAGATGCAATTTCATAAAATAAAACTATATTCTTTTTCAATAATACAATCCTTAACTGGTACAAATATATATCCATTAGACTTCAATATATATAAATTGAAATAAGAGTAGAGTATGATTAACATGTGAGATCTTTGATAATACTTCATAGCTTAGGACCTTGATCCTTCTCCCTAAATGGCTTAGGGTATGTATGTACACACACACACACACACACACACACACACACACACACACACACACACACACACACACACACACACACACACACACACACACACACACACACACACACACACATATCTTTTAACTTAACTTGGGACATTATTGATGATGAAATTTATAAGGTCAAAATAGAATGTTACCAGTATAATCATAGACACCTACTAACTAATAATATAGTAATTAGGCATACAAAAATATTCTTTTATTTATTAAGTGTGAAAGTTATAATATTATTAAGAAGACAATAAAATCTTTGGAATCAAGTATTTTATCCAAAGTAGATCGAATTTAGATTTAAAAAATACCAAAAAAATTAGATATAACATACTACCTATTTTAGTTACTATATAAAATAATTGTAAGCATCTTTAATACTGCATCTAACTAATTTTCATGTATTTCACCATTCACTTTTCAAATCATCATGTAATCATAATATATTGAAGTTTTATTTTGGCAAATTTGTAATTGGCCCTATTTGACAAAGTGAAATGTATGGAAAAGGTCAACTATTGGAGTGTCAAATACTTTGATTAAATATTTCTCTTTAATATTCTTCTTTCAAGTTCTCAATAAATCTCATTTTCCTTATTCATTAACTTATTCAAACAAATAGGACTACAAAACAAATTAAAAAAAAAAGTTAAGAAGGAAACCTAAAAGGTGTATCAATAAAATGAAACTAAGTATTGTTAAATAATGTGTAATTAACATAAAATAATGAAAAAGCAGCACAATAAATAAGTAAATTAACAATAAAATGAAGTTATAGAACAATTCATAAAAATAAAAATGTAAAATAGACTAACATCAAATAACAAAGATGAAATATACATTAAAAATTTAACTAAAAATTATTAATAGATATTAAAATAAGTTTTGACTCAAGTCCTCCTGAAATAAGGAAATATTTTATTGGAAATCAAATCATTTCATAAATTTTTACAAGATTCTACCAATACAGAAAAAATCATTCCTATGAGATTCAAATAATTTTTCATACATCTATATGAAGTATTCATTATTTTTAAGGAAAAATACAAATGATCTAGGTTCATTTCACTATAGAAAAACCTAATCATCAAAAAAGTAAATTTTATGCCATTTTTAGGTAATCTATTCATAAATAAATTATATATACCTAATTGTATCAAGTGAGGAACTTCACTATTAGGTAAGGTGTTGTTTGGCCTCCCTACAATCAATACCTAGTCTCATAGACTTTAAAATAGAAGAGAAATAAACTCTACCATATCTATGAATTATCTAATTATTTCCTCCTATATAATTGAGAAACAAATGACCACCATGTGGAAGAAAACTACTAATGTTCAAAATTGAGAGTGAAATTTTCAATACTATTATGCCTTATCATCTATAATAAAATTATTGAATTGTTATCATTAATTTGTTGACTACTGAAAAGTGGTTGATTCATCAAGTTTGAAAAGAGACATTATTCAAATGAAAAATAGATCCAAACTAAATGTAAAGCTAAGTATGCAAGCTTTCCCATACCACATACAATAAGTTCAACAAGGTACAATAAATTATTAGCACGTTTGCTTTAAATTCAAGTTTCTAATAGGGGGTATAAATTTCAAAATAACACTAGTAATAATGTAGACCAATTTTAAATATGAGGCTAGGATTCAACACATAATTTAAATTAAGGTCAAATGTTTCTTAAATGAGTAATCATGAGCCTCTTAATGATTTTCACATAATAGGGATGTGTTGTTTGGTTAACATGACATGAATAATGAGAAATAAATAGCAAGTGAGTTTGGGTTAGATGGGAAATATAACAATAACCTAGAATACAAAAATGAAGATCAAGGTGATACTTAAAAAAAAATTAATATCCCTTTTTTTATTAAGGATAAAGGTGGGTTTTTGAAAGGGCCCATAACATTTTATAAAAATATCTAAAGATGTGACAATGAAAACCAAAATAATATGGAAAGGATAGGTCTAAAACAAATCCTAAGTAAAGGATGCCTAAAAACTAACAAGCTAAATCATAAATCCTTCTAAAGAGGCATAATAATAGGAAAAACAGACTATCCTTTAAGTTGTTTATGTTTAGTTTTGTTGTTGAGAAGTATCTCCTCAATTTATAGATATTCAAGATTAAAAAAATCATTTTTTCACTTCAAACTTTTAAGATATTATCTCAGAGTTTCAATGTTTTTTTATCATTCATCTGTTGAATAATTTTTGTTTCTAAGCTACTCATAGTCTACTGATAGTGATTGTTAGGGATAAGTTAGAATCACTATTGCCTTCTTTGGTGGGATCCTTAGATAACCCTCCATATAAAGACAACTGTTTCTAATTTTAGATGATTTATCAATGAATTATTGAAAGAGGTCTTAGAATTTAAGACAATTGATTGAATTTAGAATACTTACAGTCCTATGCATTGAATTTTTCTAAGTTTGCTTGTATAAAGAATACTTATACAACCATTCATGCATATTACCTGATAAACATAATAAGTAAACGGTAAATCAATAATGAAATAAAATAAAATAGTGAAGATAAAAAGAAAAAGAAAACCAAAAATTAACAATTATATACATGCAAAGAAAATAAAAACCATGAAAACTATTCATTTAAAAAACCCTTCCAATGTGGGACAAAGCATAGGATGCCAAATATTTGATCTGAAACTTACACAATGAATATTAATACATAAATATGTATTATAGGTCAGTATATGTGAACCATTGAATCATTTTTAATCTGATTATCTTTCAAGCTAAATGATGTAAAAGATCTAAAAATAGAAAGACACCTAGACAAGCATGTTATAAATCTTGTAAAAGCAAGTTGAATCCATCTGAAGCATCTTTAATTTTATTAAGCTCACTTTGTGTACTTTTAGTTATTTTCATTATTTAAGAGAGATTATTGAAAATATGATTGTGAATAACAAGTTTTTGTGATATTTGATTATCACTATATGTAAATGATCAATAGATGTTTGATAATTAGGATTTTGTGCAAGAATATTTGTAAGACTTATGCCCGAATACAATTTTAGATTCTAAAATCTATAGAGTTTTTGAGATTTATATGGTATATTTCAAATGGATCATCATTCCCATCTATACCATGAATAAACTCATCGATAATTGGGTCAAAATAAGTTTCAAATTATTCTAATGAAAAATCAAAATTTTCTATGTCTGGTTCAAGAAATTAATTGGGTATTTCTATTCCTTGTGATATTTGATTACACTTCTGATTTGAAAATGAATAAGAATTATTAAAATCAAGGATACCGTAAACTCAGTCACCAAGAGGAGTTTAATGTTTAAATGATTCTTCAAATTTTGTTGATAGGCTTCTTTGAAAAAATTTAGACTTAAATTTTTTCTCAAAATATGTTATTTTAGGTTTTGGTACACCACTTGTAAAAATTTTATGTTTAATTTATGTCATTAAATCATCTATCTTAGATTTAGATATATCATAAAACTTTTACTCATCACCTTTGAATTGTATTATAGTATGATGTATTTTAGTATTTTGATTAACTAAAAAATAAGAAGTTTCATACTAACATTTTAACATTACATCAACCATTTCAACCTTCAAAAAAATTAGAAACTCAATTTTTCTAATTCCTTGCATTTCAACATCATGAACATTGGATTCTTCAAGTTTAAAATCACAAGAGAAATATGATATTTCTGAATAAACTTTAGAACTGTATAGTTTAGGATAAAAAATATTATGAACAATAAAATCATCCAAAGAATAAAAACCATTATTGATAGATCCAAAATTTATGATCTAAGAGGATTTTCAATAAATATATTTGGTTCCATATAATCAATAGTTTTTAGAAAGTTTGTATTTTATTTTGTATCAACATTTGAAAGAAATATTGAACTAGTTTCAACTAAGGAGAAATTATCATTGATAAATGAAATATAATTAGGGTTAATGGCCTCACTAGATAGCTAGTTGGATGAATGAGAAACATTATCTTATGTTGTAATATTATGTTGAAAATAATGGGAATGCTCTAGTTTCTAATATAATAAAGAATCTAGATTCTAACCCAAATGTCAATGAATGACCTTATCATTATAAGACTCTATGATTTATTTCATAAATGAAAAAATATAAAAAAAATAGTGGGATATTTACTTTCAAGTTTTATCATTAAGTCAGTAAATATATTGCATTTGAACATGTCACGATTAAACAAGTATATTTGAAAAACCTTCTAGTTTTGAATTAATATGTGAGAAAATTATAAATATTTTTCAAATTATAAAATCCATATTGTTTGAGATACTATATTATAATCATTAGGTAAATTATTATTCCAACAATTATAAAAACTTTCACCACTTGGTCTAAGAGAAATGACAAGTTCTTGATATTTTAGTAATGAACATAACAAATATTCCTTGACAGATTCAATATCATGCCAAGGGAACATGGATATATTTTGGGTCTACTTAATTCTTATCTAAGTGATTGGCATATAACTATTCTCAATTAACATCATTAATTTTAGTTGAAAATGGAGTGTTACTAATAAATGAGACATAATTTGATTCATGTTTATGATTTTGTAAATTTCCATCATGACTTTTTTTTTCAAGGTAGTTCACTTGTAATATTGAGGTACTAAATTCATCCGTGAAATCAAAGAAAGTATTATCATATCCTAGATGAAGATTTTAAAGGTAATACAAGAAATGATGTTACAAAAAACTTTCTAAAGAATCGCCTTCCTACTAAGTTGAATTAATATAGGCTTTCAAATTCAAGTGAGTTTGGTTTCAGATGATATAGGTCATAAAATTCCACTCTTTCACAACATTATATTAATTTTAACTTATAAAATATGCTAACACATAAAAAATCATTGAATAAATAATTACTGAAGTAACCATGAGTATGAAAACTAGTGATAATTTATGGTTATTTCTCAAAATGTATAATCATTTCAAAAACAAGAATGGATAATACTAAGAGGAGAGAAATTTTATTTAAATGATCCCTAGAAGAGTATTCAATTTTTTCTAAGATGAAAATTTAAATGTCAACCAATCTACCCATTCACCTATCATTAAGGTCAAAATGGAATCTTACTAGTCTAATCATAAGGACTTATTAACTAATAGTATAGTATTTAGGCATGCAAAAAGGGTATTTTAATTATTAAAAAAATTTAACCTATTTTTAATAAAGTAATAAATGAATTAATAAATGTTGATTATGCATATATAGGTGTTAAACTAGAAATATCAAATTTTTTGAGATGTACAATAATTAACTATTATAATTTTTATAAATTAATAATATGAAAAGTTTCTATCTTAGGAAGGTACCAAGAATAAATCTACTTAGCTTTCACAATGATTTTTATTGACTGTTATTACTATTTGACTATGGAAATTAGAATAAGTGGTGACTATGTATGTTTAATATCATACACATAATCAAAAATTGAATTTGGACATAAGGGAAGTAGGTAGATAATGGTGTAATGCACCTAATTCCATTGATTAAGGACTTATCCTAGTTGATTATAATAGACTATTGATAGGAAAATATATGGAAATCATGAATATATAAATTATAGGTCAGAGATAGTAGTCGAATATTTTTATATAAAATAATACAATAGACATACAACAACATAGTGCACCCAAATCCATTAACCACAAACTTGTCTAGGTTTAGTGTGCATCCGAACTAATTGCTACACCTATTATGCTTGTAGATGAGGAGAAATATGAGATATATCACTTAGGGTTTGACAATGAATAAATCATTATATGTTTTCTCTTTCTTTTAACTACCTTACAACACTTTGATATATTGAAAACATACAATAAAAATAAAGGAGTGTAATGGGATGAGCTGAATTCAATCACCCTTTGATGATTGACTATTTCCTACATATCCAATACTCCAAGGATGTAAATCAAGCCTACATAGTTCTCCCACCTAGAGTGAATATATAATTATACTCTATTAACTATGTATATGTAATTATAAAATGGATTAGTTTCTTGACAATGATAGATCTTGACTTGATTTAGCGGGCTCTTGACTTGGATTATAGATGTTCCCTTTAGATGATTCATAACTTGGGTAGAATAAGGTAGAGTTTCTCAATGTGTAAAAGTGTATATGTGTGTACAAAGTGAATATCAAATGATCATAATGAATGACACTTGATATGTATTTTTAGACAAATATTTTTATAATTTCATTTAGCCAACCTTTTCAAAAATGCAAGAAGACGTAAAAGATTGATTTCAAATTTAGAAACTAGTCATTATTTGGTGTGGGATGTAGCCAAAACAAGTGGATAGGGGCACAATACACCACTATTTGTTTAGATTAGACTTGTCCATGATGATTAGAGATATATGTCATTTGCAAGGAATAGTCTAAAGGTGATTTTAGATAGTTTGAGCATTTGAAATTAAGAGTTTTGTGGAATATTAATGACAAACAAAATTTCTAGTATGCATTTAGACAAATGGATTATAGGAATGATGAATAATAATTATGTATTTGTGTGCAAGTCATATGGTTAAAAATATGTCAAGAATTAACATTGTCAAGTATCTATGGCCAAATTTATGTGTCTATATTCCCCCATCCCCACATCACCTTATTTTAGTAATTAAAATTATAGATTAAAAGATAAATATTTTAACTTGAGTGTGTACAACAAAATCTATCATTAAGCAGACACTTCAAATTTTTAGGGCTCAAATTTAGCAAACTATACAATAAGTCATGCAGTAGTCATTTTGCTCATTTGAAATTTGAAAGCTTAACTTTAAAATTTTAAAAATTTAAAAGAAGAGAAAGGGAGGAGTACACTTTTATATAGTTGAAACCAAATTACCCTGTAACCTTTAACCGTTAATGGAGAATCATGCCCCACTTTTTAAAAGCATATGGATAATTTGAACTAGTAGATAATTGAGAGTGATCATATCCAAATTTTAAATAGTTAATTAATCTATTGAGTTGTAAATATAAATTATTATGACTCTCATTAAAATGTAATAGTATTAGATTACTAATGCACAAAGGTGTAACCATGCTAGGTTCACTAGAAGTGATGCCAAGGATGTTGAATGTCACTAGAATCAAACTTATATCACCTAGACAATTTCAAATTACACCATTGTATATGGATCTAAATTATAATTGTCATGATTAAAAGAGAGTGAATAATATTCATTCCCCCATCATGGATGAATTTATCATATAATTTTCTTTTAAATGAATGTTTTGCCTTTGAATTTGCATTTTTTTCTCTTTTTAAATTTGAACTTTTGAAACTTTGAAAATTTTGAATTTTGGGTTTTTTAAACTTTGAAACTTTGAGTTTTACATTTTACCACCTAGAATAATTATGAATATGAATGAGTATCATGCCCCTATAAATATGTGCTAATGATATAAAGTGTTATGCATATGCATAATATATGTGATGTGCTTGATTTTTGAATCAATTTGAATATTTAAAAACATGTATTCTATTGTAAAATCTGATTTTAAATTAGTTTGAATTTTTTGAAAACCTATAATCTTTATTTTTTCACCCTATATCTTGTATCAAATATGTTTATGGAGGTTTGAATCTATAAGATAAGCCCAATATTATGCCCCCATTTTGAGGTGATGGATGTATACTTCAATTTAATCATCTCAAAAGAAGATTTAATGGTATCATGTGAGAAAGTTATGATCATATAGTATAATTTCATCATGTTGGAGAGTGTGTCATCATAAAATTGAAATTGTCATTTGAAGTGTGTATGTAAAATATGGAATTTAAGGCACATCAATGTCATGTATAGATAGATAAATCATTAAAACATGCAATAAAGTAACTTTAAAGTATATTATGCCCTATAAGCACATGGTGAAGATCAAGACACCACTAATAAAACTTAGAAAGCACACAAGCACAACATGTAATAATGTCACATAATGTCATACAATAAATCCAAAGGATGCATACAAGGGGCATGTTTAAATGTTGTATAAACAAAGATTTTTCACACATAAGACAAAGGGCCACAAGTAATGGATGTGTTCAAATGTCACACATACCAGATAATGATATCATAGAGATGCTCAATAAATTTTCACATGAGGGCAAAGGGACACACAAAATAAACATGCATTGTTAAGCCTATTATCCAAGAAACTAAACAACATCAAAGGAACATATAAAAAGTGAAAACTAGTCTATCCTATCCATATATATCAATGTCATATTTGTTAGAAAAGTAGCATATATATGTATCACAATGTAAAATTAGAGTGATTTAGTAAGACACTTATAATATATATAACTCAACATTGAATTTTAGGTCATATATAGTTATAAAATGTGATAGTGTAACCTATAAAATAAATATGCCCACAACATAGGCATGGCTAGTAGGTAGAAGGGAAGTTTATCATCTAATAATGCATATGTAATGCATGTCTTGCATCACATTCAAATACCTCATCAAATGAATATGTGTATAAAATATTACATGATATATACACATATATATGATAGATAACATATGTAAATAAGTAAAATAACATTTTAATGTCATGCTCAATCCCTAATTTTTTTAATTTTAAAAAAAATTTGAATGTTTTTATATTTTGATTTTTTTTGTATTTTTATAATATTTGGAAGGGGAACTAGCATATGGTCCCATCAATGGAAGAATCATAATGTATGATTAGATAAAATATTTGAACCCTAATTTTCCATGGTTGATAAATGTTACATGTAGATGTATATGAATTTGAAAAATCATCAAGCATTGTATCATAACTATTGGAATCATTGATTATAGAATTAGCTATCACATGTTTAATTAGAGAAAGTGTAGGACTTGGTGAAGTATGTTTAATACTCTACCTTTATTTTTTTTAAAGCATGATAAATTATCTTAGGTACTACCTTAATATCCATTTTATAAGATTTAAATTTATTTAAACATTAATTAACTCTTTGATATGAAGATTTTTGTTTGGGATGGTATACCCTTTTCCCTTATTCTGATTGTATAGAAAGATTCATTATAGGTGCCACAATTAAATATGTATTATGTGCTTGAGTGGGTGCACTAATTATCTTTGTAATATGATTTTGATTGGGTGAATTTATTTCATTTTTATGGTGCTCTTGAATAGGCTCTATGACCAACTATGGTGATGGTGGGGGAGGAGGAGTTAACATTGACTATAAAGGGTACTCATATGGGATGCATTGAAATTTGACCACTTGATTACAATGTAATTACTTGAGGCATATATTCATTATATATGGTACTACATGAAGCATATGTATCCAAGAAAATCTTAATATTATATTTAATATCCATGTGCTTGGTAAGACTAGAAATGGAGTTACCAATATTAATAAACTAACTTGAAGAATTAACACTATATGTCCCAAAGTTTCTGATGCATGCCCATTGAATTCTTAAATTAATATTCTTGATGTAGCTTTTTAATATTTCTCTATGTATCCCAAACTATTAATAAGTGTCATTATGCATGCATTTTCACTTGAACCATTATTAATCATGACACTATGGACATGTTTCTTGTTGATGTAAGCATGGATAAAAATAACATGCTTATCTCAATCATCATCATTGATTTGACTATCATCAAATGTGATTATTGGACATTGTGATAATGTACCTATAAATGTTATAATGATTCTTGTATACACCTAAATTCATTCACTTTATTTATCATCACTAATATTACTATTAGTTAACACTAATTTCACTTATCCCAGCTAACCTCATTTACCTCCTTTATTTATATCCTAATATCACCCCTTCTAGTCATTTATCTAATATCCCCCTTCATTATTATTCATTCAATAACCTTATATCATCTCCAATAATCCATTAATTCCTCTAATAATCTCTTAATCTTATAATAATCCCACTTATCCATTATTTGGGAATTTAAAATTTCCATGGCTCACCTACCCACCTACCAAGCCTATTTCTAAGCTCTCCTACATACCTAGTCCCTAATCACCCACCTAATCCTTATCATAAATACCATACTAATCCTAATTAATCCCTAAGGAGATTATATAATTCTCTAATTCTAGAACCTCCTCTAACTTAACCCCTCCTCTCTAGAAGCCTCTATTTTAGAGGTTTCCAAAGAATTTTTAATTCCTTGGAAATTCCTCCACCCTTGATCCTCATGGCTCAAATTTTACTATGAGCTATAGATATTCCCTCCTTGGATTATTTATACAAGCCACTCCCTTATGACAAATCCAACTAGAAATCACAATCAACTATTGAAGCCATAAAACTTTTATGAATCCATGTCAATCAACCAATCCATAATAAAAAATCAATGAATAATTCCATCACCATCAAAATTTTGAGTCAATGGAAAATATAAAATCAACAATACAATTTAATATCTTGGAAGGAGGCTAGTTTAAGTAAGGAATTGGTAAGATATTCTTCATCTATTCTAATTTACTTCTATATTCTCTCTTATTGGGTGTATTATGAATTTTGGGTAAAATTCCTATGTTTTGGTAGTTTTTATTCATTTGATCAAAATTATAATCACATTTTGGTGACCACAATGGGAAATTCCCTCTAAATTTAACCTATTTTCATCCTAGATGTGTTTTGATAGCTTCAAGGGGTAATTAGTTAAGGAACAAATGCCATATTTTACAAAAATGACATGCCTAAGTGAATTACAATTTTGTTTTACAAAAATGATGATTCACAGTCATGATATTGTCCTCTAGAGTTACAGTTTTACTTTGATAACCAAACTTCAACTACTAATGGATAATGTTGTTATAGGTTAACCCTCTTCTACAAAATCATGAATCTGTAAACTATGATATTACCATTAAAGTTATGGTTTTGCTAAAATTAAGTGATATTTTCCTAACCACCATATTGACCACTAATTTTATTTTTTATTTTTATAGGTTTTTATATTTTTTATAATATTGATAATTCAAGAATAGTGATTTTGTATATAAATTAGTGATTTTGTCCTTTAGCTTGTAGTTTTGCAGGATATAGTCTAAATCAAGCATAACTAGTTTTTCCTTAATTTTGGATCTGTTGTAAGATTATATCAACTATTTTCACCTTTATGGGGTAGAGATATCATATTTATATCTATAGGAATTAGGAAAACCATGGTCTTACAAATTATTTTTTATGTAAAATTGTAGTTTTATTTGAATCTAAGGCATTAGGGTATATTTGATAACACAATTTGGCTAATTTTTGTGTTGTTCATTGCTTATTAGTAGGAAGAAAGTAGGATCATTTGAAAAAAATAAAACTTATACCATTACCCCTTTTTCCCACTTTTTTCAATATCAAAGATCATGAAGTAGAGACTTAGTATTAATTTAATCAATTTTGCATAATTTTAGCGGTATCATCCTGATTAAATTCTAATAGTAGAGGCATTAGAATAAACACATATCTATTTGATATCATGTGTATATATTTGGTATCTATATATATTTGGTGTACTTATACATATTTTATCACATCCTTTTGTTTAAATTTAAACTATCATAATCTTAGTTGTTTTCCCCATCTTGCAATATCATTAATTACAAAATTATGATTTCATAGTAAAAGTCATGATATCATCTTAAATCTTGTAATTTTATCAAAAACCATTCAATAACCACTAGAGGCTATCCCATTCTCATAAAATCATGACTTTACAATCACAATATTATAGAAAAGTGGTGATATTGTACTCTTTAGAAGTGATATTACAATAACTGACTATGTATCTATGATATTGTCTTCTATAATTGCATTTTGGCATTGATTTTTGCATTCAATTTTATCCTTTTTGAGTGCATTTTAGTTATTTTCAATGATTTTTGGCTCATTCCAAGCATCCCACAAGGCCCAAATTTACCCTTGACCCATAATGTTATAGATATCCCCCTGTTTCACTAAAATTTTGATTTCATATTTGTTTAGAAAGACGTAAAACTTGAAAGAAGGGTGAGGTTAGTAGAACCTAGATTTGGTCTGTGCTTCATGATCTAGATGATTGCCAATAATCCTCTTTATTTGGGTGGGATGACCTATAGATAATAAAACACTAGGAAAATATTTGATTATTTAGATAGTAGGGTGGACTTCCTAGCATGAGCTAGATCTAAGAAGCACAAGTTTCCTTGGAGGCTATCAATCCACACTTTTAAAACACTTAAGTTTTGATAAACTAAAAATAAATGCATAAAATAATAGAAGGTAATAAATTCAAATACAATAAATTATTGAAAATAAACAAGTGATTTTGACTAAAAATAGTAATAAATGGTTGAATAATAATGCTAAATTCCTCAAACTTGATTCAACAAATAAGTTAAAACTTTGTGATAAAATAAAAACTCTAAAAGTGGGATTTGGGTATAGACTGATGAGTCAAATCAGCTTGCTATTGTAAAAATTGACACATGATGATCATTAGTGGTTAGGTGTGATCATCGGTGGTTAGGGTTGATAGTTGATAGTTAGGTATGATTGTCGATGATTACTATGGAATTTGGTCTAGAAAAAGAAGTTTATTAGGGAGAGTTGTAGAGAGGTTTTGGAGGTGGTGTTTGGGTTAAATTTTGGTTATGAGAGAGAAATCAATTCTCAAAGTTATTTAGTTTAGAGATTGGGTGTAATAATGGTTTATGGGTTGTCTAGGGTAGAGGGTGAAGTATTTGAAGTTATAGAACTCAAACATAGAGAATGAA
This sequence comes from Torreya grandis, assembly GCA_037957365.1. Lineage (NCBI taxonomy): Eukaryota > Viridiplantae > Streptophyta > Pinopsida > Cupressales > Taxaceae > Torreya > Torreya grandis. The sequence goes on along the minus strand of JARHVA010003021.1, from coordinate 1,923,705 downwards.
GTACAGAGAATGGGAATGACACAAGTAATGAAACAAATAAAAGCTAGTTATTAAATCTTGATGAAAATTATAGATACTTAGCTTTTAGGTGCTACTAGTTTGGGAGAATGTTGAAGTTGGCTAAAATATATTATGGATCCTAGAGTAATTTTGGTAGAGTAACGATACCTTGGTTATTGATAATAAGTTACAGAAGTACCCCAAGTCTTTAGCTTGGTTCCTAGTTTACTAGGAAGCTTTTAATTCACTTAGGAATAAGAATATCTTGCAAAAGAGTGATGGTAACATCATGAAAAATGTTTTTGGCTAGGCTTATGTAACCACTGACGGTCCTATTCAACTGCAAATGATCGAGGGGTGATCACTAGAGGTTAGTGTGACCTAGTCAAAATTTGCTAATTTGATCCAATTCCATTAATGACTAGCAGTTAAGTCATTGGGAAGTGGTCTGAAGGTAATAAAAGAATCATGGGGACATGTGAAGAACAAGTTTAGGAGGTTAGAGTCATTAATTTTTAAGGTAGAAATGGTCTCTAGGTTAGGTGTCAACCAATTAGCCATATGTTTGGATAGGTGAGTTGTAAATAGGCTTTACTTAATTAATTAACTTAATTATTTTAGCCAAGGGGGTAAATGGGTAGGCTTAAGGATTTTAATAGGTAATTCTAACCTAAGGGGGCCAAGGGGCCAAGGGGTATATAGAAGCTGATGAGAACCATGTTACACATTTTTTGAGTGTCTACATCTTCCCCCTTTTTATTGCATAGTTTACATTCTCAAGCTACAAAATAAAAATAATAGGTACAGTGGCAAGTTGGATGGATACCCCAAGTATGATAGGAGGTGTTACCCCTCACACTAGGATATGATGAGGTAAAAATATAACTATGGGTTTAATAAGTGTACATGGGTTACAAAATGGGTAAGAGGGTATAAATAAGTTGTTATAAGGAGGAATAGTGACAAGTGAACCAATCCACCATATTTAGGTGTAATGGATATGGGTTTACTCATAAATTCAAGTCATAAAAACAAATTTTTCCATGTTATTAGGGGTCTAGAAAGTGGGTGATCCTGAGAACACAGAAAATTAACGACCATTGATAGTCAGGGTAAACCACTAGAAGTTGCATAAATACCATTAAAAGTCATAAAGAAGCCCTAGAAAATGATCATAAAAGGTCACATTAGGTTATATTTTGTTTATTTGTAATTTGACATGCAATGTTTTCATTTGTTTTATTTGAAAATGATGTGATTTACTCCTGGTGAGCTAAGTGAGGTGGGTTTGATCGAGGTTGGATTGTGTGTTTGACTAGGGAGGTGGAGGTTGACCTGAGTATGGAGGAGAGATGTGGGCCAGAGTAGATGTGAAGATATAGTGTGATAGAGGTAGAGATCGAGGCTAAGTGGTGGTGGTGATATTGAGGGTTTTGCCATAACATTGGACACATAATGAGGTAAGGGATGCATTGATTGTATTAATTTTTAGTTTTGCTTGGTGTTGTGTGGGTGGGTCAGTTGTGTAAAAAAATGGGGTTTAGGGTATGAAGAGGGAGAATTGGGTAGAAGAGGGAAATTATTTTTAGGAATGAAGGGTAGGGAGAAATAGATTAGGTATAGGCTAAAATTTTGTTTATATGTTGAGGTTTTTAGTGGTTTATGGTTAGACCTAAGGTTTTTGGGTCATCGATGGTCTCTACATAGTAACCATCAGTGATTGCTATCAATCATCATCGATCGATAGGTGAACATTAAATGGTCACTGTGTGAGCCATCAGTGGTCCATGACTTGAATTATCAGTGATCAAGGGTTTATCATCCATGATTCCATAGGGAATTGTCATTGGTCAACACTCAAACATCGATGGTTGGTATAAGTTTTAGAAATGGGGTAAAATAGGAATGAGAAATGGGTTAAGGGTTGGGTTAGGAATAAAATCTAGATTTTTAATGGTAATGGGTGCATAATGAATTGCTTAATTGGGTGGGGGGTAGGATTAATAGTTAAAGGTCATAGGATATGTTGGAAGGGTAAGGTAAACTAAGGTATACACTTAACCTTATAACTAAGGGAGTAGCTATATATGTAATATTAAATGCCTTAGCTCCTAGAGGAGGTACATAGGGCTATGATCTTGCAAGAGTGGGGCATATGACAGTAGAGGGCCTAGGTGATATGAGATTATATCAACATGTGTCAAGAGATGCTGCTATATTGGTAGCCCTCATTGAGAGATGGGATTATACTAAAAACACTATATTATTATTGACTAGGGAGATTACCATTTTTATATAGGATATACATCATATTTTTAGGTTATCAATATGGGGTACACTAATAAAACATATCGACAGTGAGGAGTGAGATGTGTATATGAATTGGTTATTCGAAAAGGACTTCATTCACATAAGGTGGCATGTTGAAGGATTCCATTATGTATCTATGTACCACATGGATAGGGGAAAGAGATGAATTTTCATGATAATGATTATAGCCATGATTTACTATGCACTATCAAACTCTAGTAATGGCCAATTTACCTTTCTTTTGTTAGGAATTCTTGTAGACATAATGATGGATCATATAGTGTTTTCATGAGTCTCAAGTTTACTAGTATAGATCTATTAGGATCTCTAGGGATATGAGGTACACAAGACATATGGCATTAGCATCAAATTTGTGTTGTACTACTGGGCATATGAGCACATCAAGGTGTTATGACTAGGTGGATTGCCATGGCATACATAAGACTAGGTGGACTTTAGAGTTGGATTCATGAGATGGAGAGATGACCACACATATCACTAGAGGGATCAACATGAGATTTGGAGTGGTATAGGGATAGTCTAGAGGCATTGGTTGATGGGGAGGTTATTTGGAGGCTGTATATCAGATTTCTAGCATGGGCAAGTTATGATAGGCAAACCTTGTCACTATAGAGTTACAAGTGGATTTATGGGAGATGCAAGCTTGAAGTAGAGCTTATCCCATTTGATAGGGTTAGGAGATAGTTTGGGTTAGTTCAAGGTGTCCTAGGTGTTTTCCATAGGTATAAAAGAGAGGATGCTCAGGCACCATTGCCTTATCCATAACCAAAGGAGATAGAGATTGACCATGAGTTGTTACTGATGGTGATAGATATTGATGATGTAAGATTACCTTGTATGGTTTTAGGGTCACTATGTAGTGATAATGTTTGGGGAAGATGGTGTATAATAGGCTCCTAATTTAAACATGGAGGAGGGGGATAGGGACCAAATGGATATGGATGCTCTTGATAGGAAGGCACTCATCATGGAGAGAGATCAAGTGGGGTGAAACTATCTATAACATAGAAATCTCTAAAAATATTGACTCTAGGGAGAGATACAACACATGGCCAGGTGGTTATCCTTATATAGGAGAGGGATGCCCTAAGATAGGGAGGAGGGTGGGTACCTATAATTTTAAGACCATCAAGGACCATCTCTATGGTGAGGTATGTGGCCATGGTTGAGGATCTCAGATACTACAAGGCACTGATCTTTAGATAGCTTCTAGATGAGCCCTAATATGTTGAGTATAGAGCAATGCTTACTAGGGGAAATAGTGGTGCTACACTAGGTGAGTGGGAATCATATTCAAGTGCATAGATAGGTCCTAAAGATGAATAGGCTCCAAAAGGTAGTGGTGCCTAATGAGCCCAAAAATTTCTCTATTTTATAGTCTCATCCATACCTAGTATATATCTTTTTATATGTAAATCCCCATAACCATCCATGACTCATACAAATGAATGAATAAATTTATAACTTTTTGTGTGCATTTATATATATGTTATGTTATGAATTAATGATGATTTTTATTTAATTATATTATACTTATGTAACTTTATTTAACAAAATTTTTAAGGATAACATAAGGCTACAAGAATCTTGTTTGGGCACAACACTTATAGGTTGCTCACAACTATTGGCTCCACCTACAAGTTACCCATAGCCACTACTAGCTTCCACCTATAGGGTAATCATAGTAACTATAGGCTTCCATCTACAGGTTGCCCATAGCCACTACTAGTTTCCACCTATAGGTTACCTATAGCCACTATAGATTGCTTGCAATAAAAATAGGCTTTTACCTATAGGTTTCCCACAACCATTACGTAGAATAGAACTATTTTTGAGATTAGATCTTAAGGTCACATCTAGTTGTCTTAGGAATTGAGTGGATGATTGAAGAGGATACTCTATAAATATTGTATGGACTCCTCACATTCAAAGCATATTGGATGTGCTACCAAAGATGAGAAAGACAAGGACAATGGAAAAGAGACAAAAAAGTAAAATAGCAAAATAGTATACATTGTCCTTAACCCAGTTAGGCCTAAAATCAGTAACTTCAATTACTAACCCCCTGAAGGTTGATTGGGGATGTTTCTAAAGTATTTGTATTCTTCCCTAGTTTAGTGTTTTTGGTTAAAGCTAATAAACTACCTTATGTATTTAATGGTAGAACCTAGATCAAATTAGGATTTGGATAGATAATAATAAAATAGTAGAATTGTAGAAGTCATTGCATTATGAATATTATAATTTTTTGTAGCAATCTTTAATTACTAAAGATCTGATTAATGAGAAGGTTGATTTTATAATAATATTTTTCAAGTCTCTCAAAGAATGATTGAAACTTAGTTCTGAATGAGGAAGGCCCCACTCAGAAAGAGTTGTAGTGAATAGCTAGACTCTCTTTAGTTTTAAGTATGTTGTAAGTTGATTTCATTATTAGTTTGATTATATAAAGTGTGATTCATAAGTGTGAAGTATTTTTTTTATTTCTAGTGTACTATAACTCTTAATATAATCAAACTAATAATGAAATTAAGTTAATCTATGAATTGATAACACATATACAATGCTGACATCTTTGAAAGCATACACACCTTGGGTTGATATTTAAAGTTAATCATAATAAAGAATATTCTATTAACTGGGCAATAAGTCTGCATAACATTTTGGCATCATTTTTGAGGAGGGTGTCAATTATTGATTTCTAAAATCAATTATTGCTTTTCAAGATTGATTAATGCACTATCCTATCTAGTTGTGCAAGTCAAGTGAGGTCACTACAATGTCTTATGTTAGATGTCTAAGTTCTTAGATGTTGATGGTACACAACATTTTTGATGTACTGTCCTACCTAGCTGGGCAAGTCGAGTGAGGGCACTATGGTGTCTTATGATAGATGTTTAAGTTTTTGGATGTTGATGGTGCACAACCTTGAATGCCTCTTTACAATCTCATAATTTACTTAGTTCATGTTTTTTTTAGAATTTACTTTTCTACAAGATTTACTTTCCATAAAGTGTACCTTTAATTTTTACTTTCATTTCTTGCTTTTGAGGGTAATTTTCTTGATTTCATTTCTTGTTTTTTAGAGTAATTTTTCCACTTTCAATAAATAACTATACTGCTTCCTAAAAGTAAAATTTCAATTCTAGTCATTTTGATTTCTACACTCCTTTATTTTACTTTTTGATTATTTCGAAACAATCCCCTGGAACACATGAAAAACAAAAAGACACTAACCCTGTACAGGAAGGGACATGACAACTGAAAGGTGTGGAAAAATATTTATGTAGAGAGAAGATATTCTTAAGGGAGATTCCTACCAAATAAGCCACAAGTTGCTACTGAGAAAGAACTACAAATACCTACAACAACTAAGAATTATATTGAAAAATATAATATAAGCTAGAGGGCTCTTAAAGAGGGAAACAATACAAACCAAAGGAAGTAGCTTGCAGAAGAAGTACTATTGGCTTTGAAAAAGGAAAAAAAGTGGAGGAAGTATTAGCTCAGTTAGTAAAGAGAAACAAATAAGAACTTCTTGAACTAAACACTCTAAAAAGTAACATCAAAACAACATTCCAATAAGGCTTTCTTGAAAAAATCAAAGAAAGCTTAAGAGAATCTTTAGATTTTTCATTTGGTAGAAATACTATGGATCAGTAGATAAATGTTTACTATCATGTTGATGAAGGGACTGATACAAAATTTGAAGACATGATCCTAAGTACCTTTGATATCCATATCACAAGAAAAGCCATCATGAATAGAGAAGGAGACTTTGTGGATGACAACTGGACTCTAGACATAGTTACTTTTAAATTTTCTATTTCAAATGTAATAGGCATAACACAAATGAAAAATATCCCACCCTTAGCCTTGCCCAATTTTAGAGTTACATTACCAGAAGACTCAAACATCTTTTTATTCAAATTTGATATCCTCTGTAGAAGCTATGACTACAGGTAGGGTGCATAAAAATTGAAAATTTTTCTATCACTCTCAAAGACTTAGCACTTCATTTGTTCATGGGACTAGATAGTAATTCAGTCCACACTTAGAAGGACATGAAAAATAAAATTTTGGCTAAGTATTAGGAATATGGATGAGGAAGAAATTATATAAAAAATGACCTCTTCAGGATGACTTAAGAAGGGGATGAATCTTTGAAGACTATGTTGAATGGTTCATGTTCAATGTATAGAAATTCAAGTAAAGTACACTAGGAGAAGAGCCTCTAAAACTAATCTTCCTGAAAGGATTCCAAAAATATTGTCTAAAATCCTTGGGCCTAATGAGTGGGGGAGATATCACCCATCAACCATTTGTAGACATCAAAGAGTTGAGCAAGAATTATTTCAAGTCTGTCATAAACAAAGTCAAGGGAAACAAGATTCCACTGGTAGCTACAAGTGGCCTACTAAAATCTAAAGTTAGTAACCTATTACAAGACATGAACCATGATATCATTATTCTATTAGATACCTAACTAGATAGCATGCACTCAAGGCAAAACCAAGTAGCCTTGGATAAATCTTTGACCATCTATTGTCCAGATTGTAAGAAGAAGAAAATAGATTGTAGGTGTCATTAGGTTTGGGCTAAAATAGCTAACATCACAGTTAAAGAAACAGAAATAGTAGAGTTACATGTTCTAGGAGGATATATAGACCAAATTTTCTATGTTGCACAAATAAAATAATGGGTTCAATAACCATATTATCTAGGTATGGGACAAAATCAACCTTTTGCAAATTCTACCTCCTTTAATTCATAATTTGTAAATACTACTCCCAATTGAACTAGTCCATGGATTAATGTCCCACATCCTAATTATAGCTATCATAAACCTTAGACAAGTTACCTCACCACCTCTTGGTAGCCTCCAAAAATGTATCCCCACCTTAGATACAAGATTGACAACCATCCCAAGGCCCATCCTTCACAAACTAGTGGTAGCTACCCTAGAGACCCAATTAGCCCTATAGAAACCATCAAGGAGAATTCCCTCCATAATAATAACAACCTCTTGCTCTTATGCCCAATACACAAGCTACACCCAAGCCTAATAAGCTCCCTACCCATCCCATGTAGAATCCTACAAATAAGTTGGTACAACCAACATTTATTATTGAACATGTCTAGTACCTAGCATAAATGGTGAACATCAATGAAGTTCAACTACATTTAGGGAAAGTTATACCACTCCCATCCCCACCCATAATAATGGATCTAGATCAAAAAACTCTAAAATATCATGCTAACTCACCTTCACCACCACAAAAACTATTTGAACTAGCAAATAAATCTATTGATGAAGAGTCCCTACCATTTCCAAAACCTCTTAGCCTTCAGTGCCATGCAATTGAGCCCAAATTTTGATTTCATAGGATAGCTCAAGAATCTCTATGTTAAAATTACTCTCATCCAGGATATCAAGTATGTTTCCATATATTCCAAAGCTATTAGAGAATTATGTCTACGTAAACCTACAAGAAAGAATAAAGATCCCAATATAATGCATGTGATTGGCCAACTGGTAGACATTATGCTAGGAAACACCCTACCAAAAAAAATTAGATCTAGGATGCCTAGTAGTAATAGTCCAAATCCATGATCATAAGTTGTCCAATACATTGATAGACTGGGGATACAATAAATGTAATGACAAATAAAACCATGAACAAACTATAGTTGAATAATATTCATCCCACATATACAATGCTATAAATGGCTGATAGGTTAATGTTAGACCAATAGGAGTCATTGAATATCTTTTCATTAACATAGATTCTTGGGAGTATCCTATAGATTTCATTATGCTCCAACTAAATTCTAATTTGAGTGGATGTCCTCTTATCTTAAGATGACCTTGGCTTGTCACAATTGATGCTTTCATCAGCTGTAGATCAGGTGACATGTTGATTTCTAATGGAAACCACACTAAGAAGTTGGTCATCTATCTTATAGCATAGCTAGCCTTGGCACCAGAACATACATTATGGGTTGAAGAAGATGAGGCATACCAACCTCCTTGGATTCATGTATTCACCATAGACCATGCATGTACTTTGGTTGATTAGAAAGAAGATAAAATTATCTCTAATGTTCTCTAGAATAATTACCAAACTCATTCTGTAGATCTCAACCACCTGTAATGTGTTGAGTGTCCATTTTCCAACCTCTAGGAACAAGATAAATCTAGTGCATTTGTATAAGAAATATTCCACTAGATACTACCTTATAGCTGTATCCAAACTAGATCTATTAACAATATATAAATAATGAAATCACTATCATGATAAACTAAAATCTCTCCAGGAAAAACATTAATTATTAATAGCAAGTTAGAGTCAAATGAGGAAAAGTGCTTAGTTAGCATGTTGCATGAAAAACAATGTGCTTTTACATATGATTATGAGGATATATAAGGAATAAACCTAGACACATGCACACATCATATCTATATCAAATAAGAGTGCCAACTAATCACACAACCATAATGTAAGATGAATCTAACTCTTAGAGAAATAGTCAAAGTAGAATTGTAGAAATTCTTAACTGCTATATTTATATATATCATCTTAGATAGTGAATGGATTTCACCATTGGTAATTGTACCAAATAAAAATGGAGAATGACATGTATGCATAGATTATAGGTAACTTAATATAATAACCAAAAAAGATCACTTTCCTCTACCCTTCATTGATCAAGTGTTTTGTTCTTGAGGACTAGAAGAAGACCACCTTCATTTGTTCCTAGGGTACTTATACTTATGCTATATTAACTTTTGGGTTGTGTAATGCTCTTGCAACATTCCAGAGGGTTGTCTTGAGTATATTTATAGATATGGCCAATGAATATTTAGAAATCTATATGGATGACTTCACTATTTATGGAGAAACATTTGATGAGTGCCTAAAGAACCTAGAGAAAGTGCTGCAATGTTGTTAGAAGGACCATTTATCTTTAAGTCACAAGAAATGCTACATGATTTGATAAAAATCATTATCTTACATCACCATATATCTATTGAAGGAATTAATATTGACACTGCAAAAATTAGCATCATTAAAAACTTGCCTATTCCTCAGAAATAGAAAGATGTTAGGAGTTTTTTAGGACATGCTAGTTATTACAAGTGATTTATCAACAGTTTTAGCAAAGTAAAAACACCATTATTCACTCTTATAACTAAAGATGTTGAATTCATATGGACTCCTACCTATGATACAACCTTCAAATAATTGAAGGAATTATTAGCTACCACCCCTATTCTACATGGTCTTGATTGGAAGCTTCCCTTCCATATTCACACAGATGCTTTAGATACTACCCTAGGAGATATGCTAGGCCAAAAATAGGAAGCACTTAATTATGTCATATATTTTATAAGTAAGAACCTACAGGTAACAAAATTAAATTGCATAGTCATTGAAAAAGAGTTTTTGGCATTAGTCTATATTATCAACAAGTTATATCACTACATCATAGGGTATCAAGTCTTTGTTTATATAGACCATGCAACCATTTGGTACCTTATGAACAAACTAGTTGTCCTAGGTAGAGTGATAAAATGGCTAATATTATCATAAAAATTTGATCTAACCATTGTAGATAATCCTAGTAAGGATAATGTCATGGTTGACTTCTTATCACACCTATAATCCCCTCAAGAAGATACCATAGTGGATGAGTCATTTCTAGATGAGCACCTATTCTCCCTCACCCTTACCAAACCTTGGTATGCTAATATTGCTAACTAACTTACCAAAAGATTACTTCCACAACACTTCCTCCCTAAATAAAAAATATATTTGATTCAAAAAAGTGGTAGGTATTCATGGCTGTCTAGATTCTTTTTCTATACTGGGCTTGACTCCATCATCAGAAGATGTCTTAGAGAAGATGAAGTTCTAGATATCCTCAAAGCTTGCCATGATGAACCCTATAGAGGGAACTTTGTAACCAATCATATAATAATAAAAATATTTAATATAGGATATTATTGGTGATTCTTCCATATAGATGTAATAAGGTATACTACTCATTGTGATAAATGTTAGTGTATGGGGAGACCCACACATTCAGATAAAATGCCTTTGCAGCCTCAAATGGTGCTTGAACCATTTTAAAAATGGGTCCTAGGATTTGTAGGACATTTTGATCTAAAATCTAATAATAAATATTACATCCTTATACGTACTGACTATGTCACTAAATGGGTGGAAGTATAGGCTCTTACACATGTCAGGGATGAGAAGGTGGCAGTTTTCCTATATGAAAAAATATTCACAAGATATAGTATTCTGTGATAAATAGTCATTGATCAATAATCCCAATTCATTGCTATTTTAATTAACCCTTTAGTCTAATAATACGAGATTAGGCATAAGAAATCAAATCCATATCATCTGTAGTCGAATAGACAGGTGGAAGTCACCAACAGGGAGTTAGAATATATTTTAACCAAGACTGTTAGTATGTCCCATGAGGATTGGGAGGCTAGACTTCCTAAATCTATTTAGGCTTATAGAATCATGTGGAAGACTATTACAGGCTTCACCCCATATGAGTTGGTCTATAGGAAGAAACATATCTTGATAATTGAATTTGAGCAATAGACCTTACGAATAACACTAGAACTTGAGATAAATATATTTGAAACATAAAAAGAAAGACTTATGAAACTGAATGCCTTAGATGAATATAGATAGTAGGCATTATAGAACATAAGAATTAAACAACACTGGTAGATTGGATGACTTGGCAGGTATATTAAGACTAGGTAATTCAATGTAGGAGTTTGGACCCTTCTTTTTTATTCACAGTACAAGGATCATAAGGGAAAACTCCAGACTAGATAGTTTGGTCCATTTGATATTGAGCATGTTTATGACAATAGATTAGTATAACTCCAAACCATTGATCTAATAATATTATATCTACTAGTCAATGGACACAAACTAAAGTTGTACAAAAATCCACTCACTTGGGAGGATTTTACCAAGCACATACACACATAATTACAAAATGGATATAATGATGTACTGCATTACCATGATGTCTCACTAGATAAAAGGAGAACCAACCAACACACAAATGAAGTAGAGGAGGACATCCTATCCCTTTTTTGGTATGAATACTGAGACCTTCACTTGGTCCTTGACTAATCACCCTCATAGTTGACTTGAAAAGGACCCAAAATAATCATTCTACTACAGGCAGTAGTTAGAGTAAAAAAACCAATAATGAAAACCTTTTTGGGCATTGTTGATAGTTTTTAGGTGGAAAAATAGCCTACTAGCTACCCAAAACTATAAAATGGACCTAAATAGAGAACTAGCCTATTGACTATTTAGGGATAAAAACTAAAAAGAAAAATAAATAGTCATTCTAAGAATTTTTTTTCTTCCATTTACCTTGGGCTATTCTTTAGCTACTACAGGCACCTCCCTCACCATTACTATAGGCACCTTTATTAATCAAGCTATTAATTTAATTACTATGGGCTCTTCTATAACTACTTTAGGCACCTTCCCCATAGTTGGGCACAACTTTATAGTTACTATAGGCACCACCTCTAGTTATTATAGGTACACCCTACTACCTCTCTAACCACATGCAAGATAATTCTTCACAAACTCTAAGCTATGGCCTTGGCTATGAGATTTTGAGTAATACATGGAAGAAACCAAACAAGATGGAGGAGTGAATGAGGATTAGAGCATAAAATTCAAAACATTGCTCAGGCCTACCCTTGAATAACAAGGTAAAAGCCACAACAAAAACATACACTTTCAATCTCTATTTAGAGTGTTACAGACCTAAATTTATGGCTACAAGGACACACATGAAATAATTTCACCTTATATTCATTTCATGGAGATGATTTCACTCTATCACATAGTGAGATCTTAAGATTTTTAGAGCATAGGTCTCAATTTTGAAAACCCTACTAATTGCTAAAGGAAAAATTCATTAGGCACATAATCCATAAGGAGTAAGACAACACTAAGGCAAATCATTAGTAGGCTCATGTAGAGGAAAATATCAAAGCAAAAACACCTTTAACTACCCTATTTTATGTTCATACAACACCTAACTTGGATAACATAGATCTGTAGTAACCACCTTGTGGTAGGAGGGTAATAATCTCTCATCCAACTACAAGAGACATATTCTAGTTCCATGCAGGCTGCCATGATTACATGCAGGTGAGTTAAGGGCCCCATAGAAGAATAACATCCTATGATCTCATAATTACTTAAAAGGGCCCCACTTTAGTCTAATTATAACCACCATCAAAATCATTGCATTCCATCAACCACTCACATGCAAATCCTTGACGTAACCCTAAGTAAAAAATTAAAAAGGTACACCATATATTTTGATCATAAAAAAGTATTTATTATTTTAATATATCATGTATTATATTGAAAAATAATATTAAATCATTAAAATTTCATTCATTAATACCTCTCAACTCATGCTTAAACTCTTATGATGATTTCTCAACCTACACTTATATCCCTAATCATGACCCTGTTCTATCTCTTCCATCCTACTCATTCCACATCACCTGGGGACAAGTGACAACTCATGTGGGAGGGGGAGAATGTTGTGGGAAATAATACCATGGACTATGGGATCCATAAATTTGGGATTAGATGCCATAATAACCTATAGGGAGAATAATCACTTTCATTATTTTCCCTTACAAGTACAACCATTCATGTAAAGCCGAAGCATGCCATAACCTGTAACCTATAATTTGCATCCATAAACCACCATTATTAAATAAACCCTACTTTTATATAGGTAGAACTTTTGAAGCCAAATAGAGTGTGTTTCTAATTACCAGTTGAAAGGATTGACAAAAAGCTAAACCTAGTAGAATAAGAGGGTCAATTGTGAGAGGGAAACCCACATATCATAGGCAACTTTAAGGAGACCCAACCAGCTAGGCTATCTTAAACAGAGTTGGATAGACCACTTATTTTGATAAATTGTAGTATTTCTCATAACCCCTTGATAAGGAATTTTTATGATCCTTTATAGGAGAGAAAGCTACTATACGTGGAATCACATTTCTAGTCATTGAAGAAGTGGTAAGCTAGGTAACTGGGTTCCCAAGTATAAGAGAGAATTGGCAAGACAAACCTAATGGTTAAGAAGCTAGACAACAATTATATCAAGGAGATGAAAGGATAACACTAAATAAAGGTGTGGAGAGACTCAACCTACTTATAGCTTGAAGGGAAACAACCTCATACATCATCAGATATATGACCTATGAAGGAAGGTACTCTTTAATTTATACTCTCCAATTTAAATTTCTAAATCACTGAAGGCATGATAGGATCATTAATGTTCCAAATCACCTATGGAACATTCTAAAAAGGATGTCCAAAGAGTACCATAACAAGATTGAGAAATCCTTGTCTCATCATTGCCTACTATGGTTGATAACTAAACATGGAATAAATAATATTAGACCTAACCTCATTTGGGAATAATTTCTAACCTTAAGGAATGGTGAGCCTCAAGAAGAGGATGAAAATAATGACCAGGACTAACATATTGCACAAGAAGATACTATGAAAACTAGTGCTACTAAATAACCTGTAACTAATAAGGGTCAATCTAAAATTGTTATGGGTAGAGGAAAGAGAAGGAAACTAGTCCTACCTCTTGACGAAATAGAGGAAGAAATTCCACCCACACAAACTAAGAAAAATATCCCTTCTTCCACTATTCTAACTATCTCCTCACCAAATATTTATTCTTCCACCATGGCTTTTTAAAGGCAAGAGAAAGTTCTTCCATTAACTGTTGTATAGGAAGAACAAGTTCCAATAACCACAGCTCCTAAAAAGAAGAAGAAACTTGAAGAAAATAAGCCCTTTGTATCAAGAAGAAGGAGACCTCGTCTTAGGAGATCTCAAAGAATTAAGAAACAAAAGACAACTATAACCTCCTCACCCATAGACATTAGTGAGGATGAAAAGGGAAAGAAAGAGCCCAAGATTTAAAAGACCCTTGATGGGTTCAAGATTGCAGAATGGTCTACTGAAGAGGAATCTAATAAGGAAGAAGTACAGTCACCTAAGCCATCTAGATTCACTAAGGAAGATATGGATCTCTTCAAACAAATTGGGTACATATAAGAAGAGCTGAGAATGATGTATCAACCTATATAAGAAGAGGAATTGATTGAAAAAAAGACTATGAAAGAAGAAGTAGAACAAGCGATAGTTCCTCATGACTAGGAGTTCTAAACCTTGTAACAAGGTATGAAATAAATATATAGGTTGAGGAACGAGATAACAAAATTAAAAGGTAAGAGAGGCCTGGAAACACTTCTAGGGGTAGCAGAATTTGTAGAACCATCTATGAAAAAGGAAAGGTTATTGGAGGAACTTGTAGCAACTTCCTTGGAGGAACCTACAACTTTATCTACCTTGCCCATAGATAGCATTAATGTTCCCTCAAAAGCACATGTAGAAGATTATGATCTAACTTTGGTACCTTTATACAATAGATTTCTACCTCCATTTCCCATTGTAAAAACACCTACAATAGAAGAAGTTATTGATGTAGATCTTTTAGCTGGCATGCCTATAGAAAATGATGACCTCTTGAATTTTCTTAAGGATAAATTTGGTGATGATGAAACTTACTACAAGGACTTGGTACAAAGATTTAAAGTATATGTTGAAACTAGAGAGCAACAAGATAAATTAAAAGAAAAACTAGAATTGGCTGAAACTAGGATCAAGTATCTAAAGGAAAAGATTAATAAAATGCATGAAACTACTAAAATGTTAATGGAGTGTAGATCACCTTCTAGGGTCTATGCTATCTACTTAGAAGAGAGATGGATTAAATTTAGATGTGATAGGATCTCTAATGATGAATTGTACATGATTTGTGACCCTAAATCTTTCTTTGAGGTTTATAGACATGTTGACCTTGATCTTCAAGCATAGTTAAGTGAGCTTTACATACACCAGTATGTTGTACCCAATGATGCAAATTTAAATCTAAATATATACTTGGGGATGTCCAATTGAATGCATTTTTTTCATATGTCCTTAATGAAATAGGAAGAAGGAAATAAATGGAGTATCAAGAAAAATGAAAAAGAAAAAGAAGGTACCCTAATGATTAGAGGTGAATCAGGTAATCTAGATGCTATAATAAAAGAATGGATCTCCTTCATAAACTCAGGTACTCCACAAATATGGGTCATAAGGAAACAAGTAGAAGTTTAGAATCATTATTTGAGTCTTATGGAAGAAGATGGAAAGCAAATTTTTGTTTCTTATTTTCATAAATGGGTAGAACTCTCTAATGCTTTAAAAAGAAAGGAACCTTATTCCCATCAAAACCTTAGAGAGGAAATACATAGAGTATACATGTGTATTGAGCTTATCAAGAGGAGAAGGGTAAAATGGTTGGGATTGATGTTTCAACCTCCTATGTTTTGGTTCCCAATTCATAAATGGGAGGGAAAGGTCCCAACTGATAGAGAGGAAAAAAACAAAATATGGAAGAACATTGATGATGCTAAAGGATTCTAAATCTTTGAAGGACCAGGCTGCATTGAACCCTTAGATTTTAAAAAATTATGTGGTTTAAAAATACAACTAAGGTTTTCTCAAGGTCAAGAAAGAGGTTAAGTAGGGGGGTGTGATGAGGCCACCAATTTCTCTATTTTATAGCCTCATCCATACCTAGTATATATCCTTTTCTATGTAAATCCCTATAACCAACCATGACTCATAGAAATGATTGAATGAATTTATGATTTTACATGTGTGTGTGTGTGTGTGTGTGTGTGTGTGTATATGTTATGTTATGAATTAATGATGATTTTTTATTAGATTATACTTATGTAACTTTATTTAACAAATATTCTAAGGGTAACATAAGACTATAGGAATATTATTTGGGCACAACACTTACTGGCTACCCACAACAACTATTGACTCTACATACAAGTTTCCCATAGCCACTGCTAGCTTCCACTTGTAGGGTGCTCATAAAAACTTTAGGCTTCCATATAAAGGTTTCCCATAGCTACTAATGGTTTCCACCTATAGGTTTCTCATAGCCATTACATATTATTTGTAGAAATAATAGGCTTTTACCTACAGATTGTTTGTAGCTACTACATAGAACAAAACTATTATTGATATTAGATCTTAAGGACACATCCAGCTGTCTTAAGAATTGAGTGGATGATTGAACATGATCCTCCATAACTATTTTAAGGACTCCCCACATGTAAATAATATTGGATGTGCTACCAAAGATGATAAATGCAAGGACAATGAAAAGGAAACAAAAATAAGTGAAATAGAAAAATAGTATACATTATCCTTAACCCAATCAAGCCTAAAATAAGTCACTTTAGTTACTAACTACTTGAAGGTTGACTGGGGAAGTTCTTAAAGTATTTTTATTTTTCCCTAGTTTAGTGTTTTTGGTTAAAGCTAATAAATTGCCTTTTGTATTTAATAGCAGAACCTAGATCAGATTAGGAGTTGGATATATGATAACATAATAGTATAATTATAGAAGTCATTAGATTCTGAATATTGTAATTTTTTGTAGCAATATTTAATTGCTATAAATTTGAGTAATGAGAATGTTGATTCTATAAGAATCTTTTGTAAGTCTCTCAGAGAAGGATTAAAACTCAGTTTTGAATGAGGAAGGGTCCCCTCATAAGTATTTGTAGTGAAGATCCTGACTCTCTTTAGTTTAAGTGTATTATAAGTTGATTTCATTATTAGTTTGATTATATAAAGTGTGATGCACGTGTGATTCATAAGTTTGAAGTATTTCTATATTTATGTTATAATAGTCTCATAGTACAACTATCTAGTGAATTCAACATAAGTTCATTGTACTACAACTAGTAAAGCAAGTTAATCTATGAATCAATAATTCATATATAGTGTTCACATCTTTGAAAAGAATACATACCCTAGGTTGATAATTAATGTTAATCAAACTCAAAAATATGGTATTAACTAGATAATAAGTTTGCACAATAATGCCCTAAGACCTTAGACTCCTATGAGGCTCTCTATTTTGATGTATTATATGATTTTGATACTAGCCTACAAGTTGATGTAGTGAGATGTACATACCTATTTGAGTGATATGGACATTATGATATACATGATTATTTGATTATGGGTTAGGATGTGATTGTGGTTGATGGATGTTTGTTTATGGTTATGGTTATTGATGATGTGATGATTTAATTTATGCTCATGATGTGATTATATTGTTTAGAATGTTGATTTGACATGGACATGATGTTATTTAACATTGTTCTTATGAGTATATGTATGATTATTTATATGTTAGAAATGTTAATATTTTAAATTTAATGAATCTATGTACTCTCTTAGATAGACATGTGATGGATAATATATGCGAATGACTCATCAATTTAAAAAAGAAAAGATCAAATGGTTATAGATGTGATAAATGGTTATGATTAATTGGATTAATGTGATTGTTGCATATATATATATATATATATATATATATATATATATATATATATGAAATTATGTTATGATATATGAGATGATTAATTTATTAAAATGTTTTTATGATTAAAAATACTTTAAAAAATAAGGTAAAAGGCAATCACTAAACAAAACACATAATGTTTATCAATGAATTGCATTTTTTTTAATGGAATATATCTATATATAAATTTAACATAAATATACAAATAATTCAAAAAAAAAAAAGGTGGTATGAGATCACACCATGACACACTAGGCAAAGCCTAAGAGCAAAAAATGAAGTATCTTATCTAGGCAGTGCCAAAAAACTAGTCATATTAAAGTCATAGAAGAGAAAAATATCAAGAAGTAAGAGTAAGGCCCAAAGGCAAAGGATCCTTATCTTTTAGACCCCAACCTAAACTTGGAAAGTCATTTCCCTTTAGAATAGGCTCTCAACCAGTAGCTTGGGTTGTATCTATGTCATCATTTTCTTGAGTCTAGTCAGGTGAAATAGCCAATGAAAGCTTGGGAAACTTGTCCATCATGTCTACATAGCCTCTAGGTGGATCTCCCCAAGAATTTGGGCATGGAGGAGGAGGATCATCCCATTTGTCCTTCCTAATATGGGAAGGAGGTGGTGGCTTGCACCCTCATTACAACCTAGGAAGGGAAATGCACTAGTAGAAGTGTTGCTATGAGAGAAACACCTAGAAAAACTATAATGATGCCCACCATGAGGGGTCTAAGGCACTCTATCTTCCAATTTAGGATCCTTAGGTGGAGAAATCAGAACCCAAGACATAACACATAGATCATCTCCCCAATGAGATAGGAGGTCCTAGAGATAACCAAGCTCAATAGCAACTTTATTGGTTTGGACTTATATCTGCAAGAGAACATTGGAGATAATAGAATATTTTTGCAAAGAAAAAACATTACAATCAGTAGAAACATGAGTGAATACAAAGTTATTTCTTTCTTTCCAAATCCAGAAGAGAATCTCCACTCTGAAAGTATGCCAAAATTTTATGAATTTGAAAGGCATTGTGGACTTATCTTTGAGGAGGATTTACTGCCAAAGGAAGAATTCAAGATGGAAGGGCCTAAAAAGATCATGGATCCAAGACCAGACCCTTTGAGCTTTGGGATATTACTAGAAGAGATGAGGAAGCATTTCAAGGTTCCAATAGAAGGGGAAAGTAGGCAATTAAACTCCAAGTTGAATGATCCTTCTGCCAATAGGTAAGGCTTGGTGAAGTATACACCAAGCAAAATGAGCAAGCTTGGGCTCCACACAAGCCCCCCCAAATAGTGTTAAAGTGAAAGCTCCATGTTTTCACAGATGAGTATAATCTTCAATGGTTTTTAAGCTTGTCAACCATGGGTAGTGGGGTGAGCCAATTACAACCAAGCCAAGGAGTGTAATTGTAGAAATGGGATTCAACATACCATTTTTAGTCCTTCCACCATGGTCTAATGGAATTGATTGAGATTTTATGGAGAATGAAGTTGCGATATCATTAAGGATTTCCTAGTAAGATTTCTTGTCTACATTAGCAAGGTCAAATTTAGCTTTCACATCCTCCCAGAGTAGCCAAGAGTGAGAGAACCTATAAAAGATGTATTGGATAGAATGGATTCCTCTATGATAAAGCTTGAGAACACTGATCTAAGGCACTTCTACGAAAGGAACCCCATGTTGAAAAAAGGTGGGAGACCACCAAAGAGAGTTGGAATTAGTAGAGAGCCCATTTTGAAAATAAGAGCGATTCTAAAGGATCCATGGCTTGATCTTTCCCAATCTTTTCAGATGCTTTTGGCCACAAAGGACTCGATGATCTAAACAAGGGACCAAATGAAGAGTAAATTGGGGAAACCAAGACCTTTCTAGGATTTCTTACCCTTAGGCAAGCTTGAGGAGATACAATGTTTGAATAACACATTTCAAGCTTTTGAGCCCTTAATGGCTCTCACAATCCATTTGGCACACAAGGTAGATCCTTGTCATGCTATGTCGATAAACCCCATCTCTCTAGCTTCATGTGGGAGGTAGAAATATTCCTAGGTCACCCTGTGGAAACCTTTACCTTATTAGGAGTTAACCCAAATGAAATATCTAAGAAACTTCTCCAACTTTTGGTAATTTTTTTTGGAGTAATCCATCATGACGAGTAATACACATAGGTGGACGTAAGGTTTTTTTAACATATTTTAAATTTCCCTACTAACGAAAGAGACTTAGTCACCTAGTAATCTAGCTTCTTAGCAAATCTATCAACAACATATTGCCATAACAAAGATGGTGAAGCATGTAAAATAAAGGGGATGACAATAAATTTAAATTTTCATCATGTTGGATCCAATTCTAACCAATTTAGCTACACACAAAAGTGGAGGGAGGTATGATTGTCTATATCAATAAGTTTTTTGCCATTGGATGTTGGATCTAGAAGCCAAGCAGAAGGTGTCAAGACACTAAAGGGCATTGTCCACGTTGGCTTCATCTTGAATGAGGGTAAGGAAGTAGTCATCAAAAAAATGGCCATTAATAATTTAATTAGATGAAGGTTGTGATGCAGGAGCATCTGCAATGGCTACCTAAAACCATAGTCATGTTTAAATTCAAATTTCAAATTATTGTATTTTGCCTCCAAAATGATGTCTTAGAGGAGGAGTAATTGTAAATGTAAATATTAAAAATTAAAAAATAAAAATAAAAATAAAAAGGGGTGAAAGTGGGAATTTCCACGTTGAGAGTTTGTTGTGTAGAAGTAGAGGAGGTGGTTGAACGATTTCAACCATAAGATAATAGTTGAGATTATCTCTCAACTTAGATAATTGTTTAGAAAAATTCTCCTTACTATTTTCAAATCCCAAGTTGGGCGTAGGAGAGAAGAGACTCCAAAAAGGAAAAGTAATATATGTATTACATTGGATTTCAGAAAAGATAGGAGTCAAAAAGAAAAAAATCAGGGGAAGATCTCCTTGGGAAAAGGAAGCAATTCGAAGGAGGATCTCAAGGAGAAACGAAGAGAAATGTAGCGCAAAAGAGAAGGCCAAGAGAAAAAAAAAAAGAGGAAAGAAAAAAAAATTCAGTCAAGGAAGATGAGAGGTACGCAGAAGGAAAGAGAAGGAGGAGCTCAGGAAGACAATGCATATTAGGAAAAAGAGCTAAAAGAATGCGAAAGACTATAGAATTGTAATAAGATTGGTATCAAATAAAGTTGTGTTTAATATTACAAAGTTTTCCCAGATATATCAAAGTTTCTCTGTGTGAAATCTGCTTATTGGTTTCTCCAATCTATCAACAATTCTGGTATCTGGGCAAGGGTCCTGAATGGGTGACGGCACATCAGAATTATGTAGTCCCACATGGAGGTGCCTCTATACAACCCTAAAAAGAGTGATATAAGCCTATTTGTAAAGGCTGTTATAGCCTTGGGTGGAGGACAAAATATAATGGCTTCATAGCCACGTAGTTCAATTTGAGAGTATATGTCGGTGGAGTGACTATGTATTGGGCAGTCTAGAGCCTTTTAAATAGAGATTTTTATTTTGTTTGACCTAGATATATTTAGGTAGAGGTCTGTATATAAGACCAAGCCTGTGAGACATCAAGATAAAGGTGTTTTTTTAAGGGACATGATCTCTGTTTTGGAATGGCTTTGTAGCCATTAAAGAAAAGAGATGCTCAAAAGTTCGCTATGGGATAAGGTCTCTACATTTTCAATATAGCCATTGATGACCTTATTAAAAGAACTATTGATCGAGATGAGCTATGAATGGAGAAGTGAAAAGTCTATTTTGAAAGTCACAGGTTGGTCGTAAACGGCTAGAATGAAGGCATAGATTCAGTTTTTTTTATGATGGTTGTAGAGGAACCACATGAGTAAAGCTTGCCATTTGTCCATAGCTGGGCAAAAACCTCAGAGGGTAGTCCTATACGAACACACAGGCTCGAAGACATACACAGGAAAAATATATGAAGTGTGTGTCTCTACACAGAGCCGCCAGGGAATGCATGTTTCCTCTATTTGTATGGTTGGTATCTATAGGAGAAAATAGTTTGTCTATAGTGTAAGTAAGCCATGTTTGCAGTCAAGGTCAGAGTAGTCCAAGGGACACGCAGGGTTTCATCATTTGGTATCAGAGCTTGAAAGCTCTTGGGATCTGCTGAAGAAAAGGTATGAGAAGTCTATGTTATTTGATTTGAGTTTATTTTGTTTAAAAAGCAACAGGTGAAGAGAAAGGTAGCCAAGCCATTGAGGCTTAAGAGAAGAAGAAGCCAAGGAAGGCTTAGTGAAGAGAAGCTTGAAGAGCTCAAAAGTAAGAGAGCACAGTGGATGCTCAAGAAGAAGATCCAAGGAAAGGTAAGCTTGGATTTATGATTTGTATTTGATGAAGTGTTGTATAAGAGTTGCTGCAAGAATTGAGAGAAGAGGATCAAAAGACTAGGATGCAAAAGGCCTAGGTGAGTTCAAAGGAGATTGTCAAAAGACCAGTCAAGGAGAAAGGCTTGGGTGAGACAAGGGATCAAGAGACCAAGGTGGAAAAGACTTGGGTGAAGATCTCATAGATGGAAGCATTGTTGAAGGCACTGTAGAGTAGCAAGGCAAAAGTGAGCAACAAGAGGAAAGCAAGCATCAAAGGTATGACTAATGTTGATTTTGATAAAGAAATTACTAGTTTGAAGAAAGATTTAGCTAAGATTAAAATCATGTTTGAGTCTGGGATGCAATCAAATGAGAAAGTGTGGGTATGGCCAATAAAGAAGAGGATAAAGTGGCCAATAGTTCTCCTAATGAAGAGGAGAAGGAGGCAAAATGAGATTGCCATGAAGAGGGAAGCCCAAAGAGGCAAGATGATAAGAAGGTTTCCAAGTGGGCAGCAAGAGGAAGGAGTTGTGAAGAAGGTTCTCATTGGGGAGAACAAGAGAGAAGAAAGAAAAGATGAAGTGCCAGGAAGAGCACTTGGAAAGATGAGAATGTCCATTAAGAGGATACTCATGGAGACATTATGGTCTCTTGTTTTTGTATTTAATGCTGTTTTTGAGTGGGTAAGTGTAGGTATGAGCAGCCTTATGAAGGTCAAGAGAAGGGCCTTGGAGAGTGAAGAGATTGGTGCAAGAGAAGACACCAATTGCACAAGTGAATATGCAGGAACGAGAAGAGAGTTTGCTGCTGTTGATAAGGTGCATTGGTTAATGCATGAGAGAGGAGAGATGGAAGATGAAGCTGAATTTCAAGATGCCATTGAAAGCCAAGAAGAGGAAAGAGGACAGCCAAGCACAAAGGAAGAGAAAGATTGCTTCGTGGAACAAGCTATCAAAGAGGTAAATGAAGTGTTAAGTACTAATTTTGATTGTTATTGTGAGCATGAAGATATTAATACACAGGTTAGAAGAGACAAGAGGAAGATGAAGTCCTCACACAAAGTAGTCAATCATGGCTACATAATGCCTAAGTGGATGGTGAAGCACACAAGCAAGCAACAAGTAAGCAAGCAGGCAAGTTTACCTTATAAGATTGATTTTTCTCATATTCTTAATATGAATGTAAGTGTGCAAGAGAATAAAAGGACAAAAAAAGTTGGTTTTTTAGTAGTATCACAAGAGCATGGTTATAGGATGCCTAAATGGCTTGAGAAATAAATTGATAAGAGAAAGAATCAAATGTGGGTGCCTAAGAAGGCAAAGAGTGAAGAAGATGTGAGTGTTGAGACAGCAACACTAAGAAATCAATGGAGGAAGGTGAAGGATGACACAAGTACATGGAAAGGTAAGTTAATTGCTTGCAATGAAAGGGATAATGATTTGTTTGAAAAATTTAATGATATTTTTATGGAAAATGAGGAATGAAAAGTGGCTGTAAGGACTAATACGCAGCAAGGAGAGAATTCCAAATGAATGGATGATGAGAAAGGGAGAAAGTATGCAGCAGAACAAACAAGATGGCTTCAGGCAGTAATTGAAGAAAGCAAGGAGACAGAAGGTATGAATACTGCAATTGTTTTTGATAATTATATTGATATTGGTGAAGAAGCTGATTTTTATGAAGAAACTATAAAGTGGATGAATGTACTTATAGAGGATGAAAGACAATCTGGTCCTAAGTTTGATATAGGACATGAAGATTTGGATGAGCTTGTGTTGTGTGAAGAGTTGAAGAGGATAGAAGAGTTGTTTAATCTTCCAAGAGAGTTGTGTGAAGGTACAAGCCATGGTGAAGGTAGCATTGGGAAGAGTGGAACAAGACAAGAGCAAAGCAATGAGACTAAGGCATTTTTGGCCAAGAGACAAGAACAGAAATGTGAAGACAGCTAAGGGGCTTCATGGCCTCAATGTTTTTCTACTAAGGTTGCTTTTGATGTTTTGAATGTAGGTGCTAAAGTTGTGGAGATGAATGAAGTCCATAGTTCAATGGACAAATTTTTGAAAGAAGATTTTGAAGACATGTATGAGAATGAAGCATGGAGATGGGACATAGCAGCTGAGAAGGAAATGAGAAGAAGAACATATCAAAAGAGGAAGAACAGCAAGATGAGAGATAGAGACCAGCAAAGACAAATTCAAGCATTATCATTGACAAGAAGACCTTGGGATCTAGGCATACAGTAAAGACTAAAGCATGGAGGCAACAGTTCATTTGAACTAAAGTTCAAATTATTTCTAGAGGGAGAGTATAATGCAGGAGCATCTGCAATGGCTACCTGAAACCGTAGTCATGTTTAAATTCAAATTATTGTATTTTGCCTCCAAAATGATGTCTTAGAGGAGGAGTAATTGTAAATCTAAATATTAAAAAAATAAAAAAATAAAAAAAAATAAAAAGGGGTGAAAGTGGGAATCTCCACGTTGAGAGTTTGTTGTGTAGAAGTAGAGGAGGTGGTTGAACGATTTCAACCATAAGATATTAGTTGAGATTATCTCTCAACTTAGATAATTGTTTAGAAAAATTATCCTTACTATTTTCAAAGCCCAAGTTGGGCGTAGGAGAGAAGAGACGCCAAAAAGGAAAAGTAATAGATGTATTACGTTGGATTTCAGAAAAGATAGGAGTCAAAAATAAAAAAATCAAGGGAAGATCTCCTTGGGAAAAGGAAGCAATTCGAAGGAGGATCTCAAGGAGAAATGAAGAGGAATGTAGCACAGAAGAGAAGGCTAGGAGAAAAAAAAAGAGGAAAGAAAAAAAAATTTAGTTAAGGAAGATGAGAGGTACGTAGAAGGAAAGAGAAGGAGGAGCTCAGGAAGACAATGCATATTAGGAAAAAGAGCTAAAAGAATGCAAAAGACTATAGAATTGTAAGAATATTGGTATCAAATAAAGTTGTGTTTAATATTACAAAGTTTTCCCAGATATATCAAAGTTTCTCTGTGTGAAATCTACTTACTGGTTTCTACAATCTATCAACAATTCTGGTATCTGGGCAAGGGTCCTGAATGGGTGACGGCACATCAGAATTATGTAGTCCCACATGGAGGTGCCTCTATACATCCCTAAAAAGAGTGATCTAAGCCTATTTGTAAAGGCTGTTATAGCCTTGGGTGGAGGACAAAATATAATGGCTTCATAGCCACGTAGTTCAATTTGAGAGTATATGTCGGTGGAGTGACTATGTATTGGGCAGTCCAGAGCCTTTTAAATAGAGCTTTTTATTTTGTTCAACCTAGATATATTTAGGCAGATGTCTGTATATAAGACCGAGCCTATGAGACATCAAGATAAAGGTGTTTTTTTAAGGGACATGATCTCTGTTTTGGAATGGCTTTGTAGCCATTAAAGAAAAGAGATGCTCAAAAGTTCACTGTGGGGTAAGGTCTCTGCATTTTCAATACAGCCATTGATGACCTTATTAAAAGAACTATTGACTGAGATGAGCTATGAATGGAGAAGTGAAAAGTCTATTTTGAAAGTCACGGGCTGGTAGTAAACGGCTAGAATGAAGGCATAGATTCAATTTTTTTTTACGATGGTTTTAGAGGAACCACATGAGTAAAGCTTGCCATTTGTCCACAGCTGGGCAAAAACCTTAGAGGGTAGTCTCATACGAACACACAGGCTCAAAGACATACACGGGCAAAATATATGAAGTGTGTGTCTCTGCACAGAGCCACCAGGGAATGCATGTTTCCTCTATCTGTATGGTTGGTATCTATAGGAGAAAATAGTTTGTCTATAGTGTAAGTAAGCCATGTTTGCAGTCAAGGTCAGAGTAGTCCAAGGGACACGCAGGCTTTCATCAGGTTGACTAATCTCATTAACTATTAATATATAGATTAAGTTTGGATAACAAAACTACATGTAAGAAAATAAAGGAAAGGTAAAACAATTAAAAGACTAGCATCTTAATGAAAGTATTAACAAGTAGGTATGAGAAACAAGGAAACACGATGCTCTGTCATTGGCAAGGACTAAAACTTGAGGAAGTTAGATCAGTATTATCAACATAAGTCCTTTATATGCTTTGCATTAACATTCGTTGGTTTGTTAAAAAGTTTCTTGATCACATAGTGTCAAGTAAGCTCAAAATCCATTATTTTATAGAGTATAAAGGAGAGATGGATAATAAAGGCACCTTCTTGTGAGACTAGCTTTTCCCTTTTATAGGTTGCCAAAGAGTAATTATAAACAAGTCTATGTCATATATGGTGTAAAATGATTGATTTGGTAAGTCTACTCATGAGAGTTGATTGTAGCTTAAATGTTTTTGTTTTTCTTGATTTTTTTTATAATGGGTCTTTTGATAGTTTTGTTATTGATTTGAAGGTCTAGGGAAGCTGATCGATATGAGAATCCTCCAAGAAATTGATTAATTTGAAAAATTATTTTACTTATCCATCCTCCAAGGGAATCGTCTAAGATTTTTTAGACTTTTTTTAGGCTTTTTGATAGTTATACTTTAAGGGATCAGTCTACCTTATATGAAGCAATTTTGATTGGCTTTCATAGTTGTCCTTCAAGAGAGCATTTTACAAATGCTAGGAATGACCCATAAGATATATGATTTTGTTTTGTATAATGTATGTACATAGATATGCTTATATGGGATTAAAGGCTTACCTTTATGAAGGTAAAAATAAAGAACAAGAAGGTTAAAATTATGGGTGAGAGGACTCTTTGAGAGAAAAAAACCATGGGATTCTAGCCTATTTGGGACAAAAATTACCTATGAGAATCATTCCATGAGTAGATTCATGGTACCCATATTTAGGATTAAGGCTACAACTATGATGGATAATCACATGATTCTATGTTGTAATCAGTTGTCCTTAAAGTGAGGGGATGAAGGTGAAAATCTTGTAAAATAAGGGATGACTTTAAGTTAATATAAGGTGAGTTTGATCTTATTTAACAAAAGAAAAGATGTAGATGTGAAGCACTGAGAGGTTCACGTTCTAGTTTTAGTTCAAGATAGGATAATCGATAAGCTCTTGATCCATACTTGTGCATTATAATATAAGTTCTAAGCCAATCAAAAGAAAACTTTCCCCACTTTCTTTTCTCCATATTGATTACATGTTGATTCTCTTTTAAGATGAGGTCTCCAATGTTGAATTCTCATTCTCTTAGGTTTTTGTTATAGGTGCACTTGATTCTCTCTTGATAAACATGAAGATGGTTAAGTGCGGCCACATGATGCTTATCAAGTAGCTCAAGTTGGGCTAAATGTTCTTGATGATAATCACCCTAAAAAATGAAATCCTATAGGTATATGAGAAGAGAGGGAATTTGGAATTTGAGAGGTGAGATAGTCTCTACTCCAAAGATAGGAGAGAAAGGGGTAGCACCCATAAGGGTTTGAATGCTAGTATGATATGCCCATAAGGTAAAAGGGATGTGAAAATGCCAATCTTGATTGGATGCATTAATAATTTTAATTAGCATTTTGTTATAGATTTTGTTAGAATCTTCTGCTATCTATTATCTTATGGATGATAAGGCATGGAGAAACTTAACTTAATGCCAAACACATCACAAAGACCTTGGAATTTTTTATTTTTAAAATATTTACCATTATCAATGATGATTTTATGAGGAACACCAAAATGATAGATAATGTTATGGTTAATAAAATCGATAATAATTTAGCTTTGGTTGAAATGAGAAGAATATCCTCTACCCATTTGGTGAAATATTCAATCATAGTGATGATATAATGATGTCATTACAAATAATGGGGGTTAATTTCACCAATAATATCTAATCCTCATTGCAAAAAGGGCCATAAATCCTTAGATACTTGGAGGCTATGAATAGGTGCATGATGTAAATTAGCATGTTGCTAACATTTAACACACTTCTTCAGACAATTACAATAGTCTTGGCTAAGGGTGGGCCAATGATAGCCAAGGTGAAGGATACATTTAATAATAGCTAGGCCACTAAAGTGTCCCCCACAAATATGGTCATGTATTTCTTTGATAACATGATAAATTTCATGACTATATAGGCAATAAAAAAGGAGACCATAAAAGCCATGATTATAAATAATTTTCCCTAGTATGGTATAATGAGAGGTACTCTAAATAAATGTTATTCAACCATTCCTAGAAATATTGGAGGAAATGATGCCTAGGTTGAGATAGTTAAAGATCTACTTATACCAAATATCAAATGGGACATCTTCCACACTACAAATGGAAAGAAGGTCTGATTTGGTATAAGAAGGCTTGGTAAGATGATGGATAGTAATAAAAATCCTAGAATCAAAAGGTGTGGATGGGATCTAGGAAACAAAGGAAGCCATTATATTGGCAAAATTATTTTTGGATCGTGGAGTCACTTGGATAAGGTGATGTTTAAATGATGCTAAGAGTACATTGACTAGATATTTATACTATTGTAAAATGTCATTTTTACATTGATAATATCCATTTATTTGATTTACCATGAGTTGGGAGTCACCAAAAATATTGATCATCTTGACTCACAAGGCTAAATTAGTTTAGACACCTATCAATAGGGCTTTATACTCAGCCATGTTATTGGTACAATTGAAATAAAGATTGAAAGATAAAGGAAGAGGTTCACCATCAAGGGAAATGATAATGACACCAAGACCCCCACCATGTTTTCACTTTAATCCATCAAAGAAAAAGGTCATTTGATAGGTGACATCCTCTTGAGAAAGATTTATGATTGACTTATTAGGAAACTCAAGAGGAGAAGGTTGGTTGCTTTTTAAAGGTGATTTGGTCAATTGATCAGTACTGAATTACACTTTAATTGACTTCTATTTGAGGAACTCAAGATCAAACTTGGCTAAATCATGCGCCATTTAGTCATATGCTAGTTTTGGTATGGCTTGGAATGCATAAACTTGTGTAAGTTGATGTTGTTTATGACATAGGTCTTGTGATTGAGAAGATAATGGTTGAGTTTGGAAGCCACAAATACCAAGGTGAGGAAAATTTTATTAGTATAGGTATATAGAGTTTAATAATCTATAAGCATTTGACTTATATAGTAGATGGCTTGTTCTTTATGCTTATCATCATGATGTGCAAGCATTATCCCTAAATAGTGGTCGGTAGCAGAAATATAAAGATAGAAAGGCTCATCCTCTTTTGGAGGAATGAGAATAGGTGGGAAAAGAAGGTATTATTTAAGTGAGTTAGAAGCTTTTTGATAGTATTTATTCCACTTAAAATATATATCTTTCTTAATAAGGTGATGGAAAGGTTGACATATATTAGATAGCTAAGAGATGAAGTGATGAATGGATTAGAGCTTCCCCTATAAACTATGGAGTTTATTGAGGTTGGTTTGAGGAGGCATGTCAAGGATTTATTTAAATTTAGTGAGATTTACTTTGATTCCATGAAGAGATGATAAAGCCAATGAGCTTGCCTAATAATACCCAAAAAATGCATTTCTTGGGGTTAAGGTAAACATGGTAATGGATGAGGCATTCGATGATAACCTTGAGAATTGATAAAAATTTAGATTTCCCAAGAAGGTCATCTATATAATCCTCTATGGTTTTGTGAATAAGGTCATGGAAGATGTAAGTCATACCATGTTGGTAGGTTACCCTAACATTTTTTAGACCAAAAAGCATGATCCTATAGTAGAAGGTTCCTCATGGGGTGATAAAATTAGTTTTATGCTGGTCTTAAAGTTCAATCAAGATCTGATTATAACCTAAGAAACCAGCTATAAGAGATAACATCTCATGGTTGACTGTAAGATCAACAAACTGGTCAATGCTTGGTAAAGAGAAGTCATCTTTTGGGCATGCAAGGTTTAGATCATGGAAGTATATAGAAATGCAAATTCCTCATATTTATTTGGTGATAGGGATGGAATTTGAGACCCATTGGGGATAATCAATGGGTTAGATAAATTCATGGATAAGAGGCGTTGAATCTCTTCTTCGACAAGAAGGGCTATGTGAGGGTGCATTTGGTGAAGATTCTATCTAATAAGCTTGGCATTGTGGTTAGTAAGGATATTATGGGTGGAAATGGAATGGTTTATTCCTAGCATGTCATTGTAAGACCAAGCAAATGTTATGCTATGGTATTGAAGGAAGGAGGAGAAATCTTGATGCTTCAAGGAATCTAGTGATTGTCTGATTTTGACAATGCATGGGCTATCCTAAGTACCAAAGTTAATATCCATGGTGGAATAAATTAACATGGTTGAAGTTTAAAGAGGGAGAGATTTATGGATATAGGAATATTATGCACCGAGATAGGTGATAAGGGAATCATCATCCTAACATCAAATGGTATTTATGGTAGGATTCATCTTTTACCATCTCAAGATGAGTTAAAGGAATGGTTATAGTCTCCTCATCCATTTGATAAGTCAAGGGTCACAATTTAATAATTTTGATGAAAAAAAGTTAGAGGGAATGATTTAGAGATCCTTTGATTTTGATGGTGAAGGGGTTGGTGAGGATGGAACTTCCTTATCAATGATGGTAATGAGAGATGAATTGGTTACCTCTTCAAGCAAAATGAATTTGAGACCAAATATCTCATGAGGATTTTGGGTCTTACATGAAAATAACTCACGTGGTCCATGCTCATAATGTCCTAGATTGAATCCATTCTAAACACACCTATGGAGGTATGTCTTGGATAACTCTGATTTATCTAGATATGAGAAATCATAGGTGAATGGTCAAGGAGAAGAGGAGATAGAGGAGGTAGAAAGTGGTTGATCAAGTCCCCTATAGACAAGATTAGTTTGAATATTGGGAGGCCCAAAAGTAATAATGGATCTGATATTGGAATTGTAATCGAGATTTTGTTCAAGGTTCTCATATTTTTGGGGAGTAGGGAAGGCATCTAAGGGGTAACTACACAGAGTTGGGGGATAATTCTATGGATATTTAATATAATGTGATCATGTTAATTAATAGCATGATCACATTAATTAATAATGCAATCACGTTATTTAATTAATACAATTATGTTACTTAAGGCTAGGCTCAGGATTACTGCGCCATAACGTGATTGCATTATTAAATAACACAATCATGTTAGTATTAATAACATGATCATGTTATATTGAAAAATAATGTGATCACATTATTAACACTAACACAATCATGTTAATAACATTATTTCATTCCTTGTGTTTAAAAAAAAATAGGAAACCCAAACATAAAATGTATTCATTTTGTGTTTACATTTCCTCCTCATAGCATGCTTTGTGTTCATGTTTTGTCCAAACTAGTGCCAGGAAGTGCCAGGAAGTGCTAGAATTCAACCCATAGGCCTATTGATAGATAAAAATACTATGTAGGAAAGGTAAGTCATCAAAATATCTTCTATTTAACCCTAATTTTTCATAATTTTCATTATTTTTAACCCATGTTTTTAATTATAAATTGTTTTTTCTAATAGCCTATTCTGCTAACCCTCCCACCCCTCCACAAAACATTATGATTCACCCTATCCCTCTAACTAACCCTCATATAGTTCCCTAAAACCCCTTGTTAATTAAGATTTATTGATTGATAATATAATCAGAAACAAACTTGAAATTAAAGACCTAATTGAAAAAATGAGAGATCCGAATTCAACCAACCCCCACTACAGCTAGCTAGTTAATTCTCTACAGACCTTATGAGGTCAAATTGACTCGATACCAAGTCAAATTAATCAATAGACATCATATAGAGATAATTTTATGGCTTATTATCCTAATAAGTTGTAAGCCCTTTAGGTTAAGAATTTAGAAATTTCAAAAGCTGACATTCTTGGCCTATTTGTTGACCTAGCCACCAATGCCCCCTTTCCTATAATGGCTAAATGTTTTCCTATCCATCAATGTGTACATAACTTAATCATGGCCAATTTTTGGGTTTGATAGTGGATGGTCTTTGGCTATCCACCATGTAACAACCATGAAGTCCCTTTATATTGTTTGAGGAAACTCTACTATGAGTTTGTCCTTAATCGAATTCCCAATTATTTTGATTTTAGTGAGTTTCAAGGCCAAGGAAAAGGCTATATATAGGATCAAATAGGTACATAGTGTGTATCTAATCAGACTATGTGGATTCATATCCAAAATATTGTTGAGCCTAAGATCCCCTCTATGGTTTAGTAGTTCATGGAAATGGACACTCTTCATGCTCTTAGATCACTCACCAATACACTCATTCAACATAAGATTAGGTTTTCGTAGAGTGATGCTATAGATATGCCATAAGATACCTAACCCCAACCCCACCCTTCCAATTCATGTGGAGCTATGTGAATGGTACCTTCTGATGATGATGACATCAATGGTTCAGATGTCTTGATCATATTCTTATGACTAATGAGTTTTTGGCATACACATTTGGCATGCAATCATCAATCACCATATAGATGTAGGTATATTTTATATAAATTTCATGTTAAATTTAAGTTATATTTAAAAATTTAATTTCTAATATAATAATTAATTTACATAAAATTTTAATATAATATTTATGTATTTTCTATGTGATAATATGTGATGGCTCCTTCATCATCACAGTCAATATTTATAACATTCAATTTATCATAGCCATTGGTCACACATTCGGACCCAATTTCTAGGCCATCCATGACTACATCTAACTTTGTTAGGATGACACCATTTACATATATAGAGTTAAAAATTATTTACATATATGTTTTGCTCTTTTCATTTGTTATGATTGTAGTTGTTTCCATATACATGTTGATGAGTGATGTGGGATATGATTTTTCTAGTTTTATCTCTCTTGCTTATACTTTATTTGGGTAACTTCATGTTCGTCTAGATATATTTCCTAATTGAACCTCATCTTAGCATTTTCCTCCTATCTTATTAGTTCCTCTATAACAAGTGTATGTTCGCCCTTGTTTCCCCCTAAACTTCATC
The DNA here is from genome assembly GCA_037957365.1 of Torreya grandis. Taxonomy (NCBI): domain Eukaryota; kingdom Viridiplantae; phylum Streptophyta; class Pinopsida; order Cupressales; family Taxaceae; genus Torreya; species Torreya grandis. The sequence goes on along the minus strand of JARHVA010003021.1, from coordinate 1,890,485 downwards.
TCCTCATCTTTTATCCTAAGCTTGTTTCTACATCTAAGTATCTACACATTATGGTGGTGGTTTTACTTAATGTTTGCATCCTACCATAATTTCAACCTAGACATAGGATATTTTTATAAATTTACTCCTCTAATTAGTACTCTCCCAATTTTTCCTATGATGGTAGTAGAGTGGCCACCTCATTCATAAACTATCCTAAAATAACCTAATATAATGGAGCTACCAAATATATCATTTTCAATGTGTCTGCCACTCATGGAAAGTCTCTCAATGGTCGCATACCTATCCAATTAGAAGCCCTTATGGCCCCCACTATCCCAATCTCTAACCCTCACTAGTAAGGGGTTATGTGCTCGTACACCTAGCCCATGATGAGTGTAGGGGTCATGTGCTCATACACCTAGTCCATGATGAGTGTAGGGGTCCTATGCTCATACACCAAAGTATTACACCCAATTAAAAACCTTACCTCTAGTAGAATCCTCTATCATGGCCACAACCCTACCTTTAGATAATAAGCCTCGTATCCTAATCACAACCTTAAACTATTTTACATGACACATCCTAGTTGGTGAATCTGGGTCACTTGTAAAGGAATATACTCGATGGAAAACAATCCCCACCTACACAATCCAAAGTATCCCTATTATATATAGTGTGGCTAAATAATTTGTCATTAATTTCTATATAATCCTAGGAAACCAATCATACTTCATCAATATATTCCATCAAATGTAGGCCCACCTTTTTAAGACACAATTTAAAATATCCCTAAATAGTCTAAGTTAATCTTGAAAATTCATCCAAAAGGAATTAGTTATGAGGGTCCAAACCTAAGTCAACCCCCTATTTTTAGATAAGTAATAAATCAAGAACCAATATAGTCTAACATATAATATAATATCAATTGAATATCTTGACCCAAGTATATTTATACTTATCAATTTGAAAAAAAAGAAACTAGTATATTATATATTCACTTTCATAGTTTTAATTTTCTAATTTTGGTTTTGGTACAAGGCTACTACTCTAACACTTCAATAGATGGCTTATAATTTCATATCTAAGTTTATTTTCATGTGCATGCTTTTCTTCTTCTTTCCTATAATGTGTCATTGCATTTATGTACTTATATAGACAAATATTTTATATGTACAAGTGCTTCTATTGATAGTTTTGGTTTCCATATATAAGATTTAATGTAATTTATATAAAACTAAGTACTCAACCTTGTTTACATGAATAATTTATGGTTGGTACTAAAACTTATCCCTCTCTATGAGCTAAGATAGACATAGGTGTTGACCATTTTTGCCCAACAGGCCAAAATCAGTCCCCTTCTTCCCTTGCTATTTGAAGCCAGTCAATTTTAGGTTGCAGGAGTTCATCAAGCTTCAGTTCATCACTCAAGTTCAATGCCATGGTTCATCACTAAGTTCAATCATTTGGTTCAATGCCTTGGTTCAACCATTGGTTCAATGTTTAAGTTCATTGGCAAATTTTAATGACGTGATTCAATGGCTTTTGGTTCAAACGGCTTCAGGTTCAATGCGTTAGTTCAATCACTTGGTTCATTAGATGGTTCAATGAGGAGTTTCAACACTCAATTCAAAGGGCTTGGAGTGTAGTGTTGAACTATTAAATTGATTCAATGGATTGGTTCAACGGTTGGTGAAAGTGAACAGTTCAAAGGCTTGGTTTAACAATGGCTCGACACGCAGTGTTGAACCGTTGAACCATTGAATCATTTTTGGTTTAATGGGTCAGTTTAATGGCTTGGTTCAAGGAGGTGTCCCAAAGCCAAAGGGTAGGTGCCTGTGTGGATGACAGCTCTGAGTCAAAGAAGCCCTTGTGGAGGGTAAGGAGTAGTTCAAAGGTAGTCGAAGGGTAAGTTTTTAGAATTTTGTTTGAGGCTGAATTCTTTCAAACTTTTTGTCTGAAGGAATTTGGAGGAAGGGTGCCAGCATAAAGAAAAGCCAAAGAGCATGAAAGAAAAGGACAAAGGACTAAGATGATTCTCATGGAATTTTTGTCTATGGGAAAATTGTCTGGGGAAAAATGTCTATGGGAAAAAAACCCACAGAAAAGACCTAATGAAATTTGCCAAGGACGGTGATGTCCTGAAAACTATCAATTTTAAGGAGATAGACTAGCCATTGGTTTTCAAACTATGATGGGCCTGAGAATGTCAAATTTTATGCCAAGAAAGCTAGAGTGTGGAAGGCACCAAGTAGCAACTGTGGAAGACTTTGACATGCTTTTTAGGAGTAGCAAAACGTGCCACATGTCCCTTGCAAGGCTCGGTGGAAGTTGACAAGTGTCAACATCTATGAGTTTCTCCTTTTGCTTCATTATTCAAAGAGAAGACTGTGGTTGGCCTGAATGAGTTGCTAAATGTAGTGGAATTTGCCAGGTGTCAGCATCTATGAGAACCAAAAAGAGTCCTAAAAGTTTTTTTTAAGGCAAGTAGCTAAAGGTTCTATGGAAGTGGCCACGTGTTGCCTTCCATAGAGATCTCAAAAAATACTTCCAAAGCCTCTAAGTTAAGTGGAAAGAGTAAGCAAAAGTGGCCATGTGTCAACTTCCACCTGACTCTTGAAGGACCCTCTAAGTTAAGAGGATGCTGCCATGTCCCATTATCAGCTCGGTGGAAGCCGCCATGTGTCAACATATGCATTTCAAAGTGTCTCCTAAGTTTTAAAGTAGTGGACTGTGACACGTGTCAAAAGTGGATGCGCTCTCAGCCAAAGATCCAAAGGAGTAGCAAAAGATATCTTGAGGGATGAAGGAGATATAGGAGGCAAAATGGCCAAGCGTAGAAGTAGATGAAGTGATCCAAGTGGCACAAGAAAGTGTCGATTCAAGGAGTTATTCTAGTGGTTGACATAGTACCTACCATGCGATCATCAAGAGGTATAAATAGTGAATAACATGACTTGTTTTCTTCAATATGAATTGATGAGCAGGCAAACGGTGTGGCTCATAATTTTGATTCTTGACAGGTGCTGACACAGCATTATCTTCAGGCAGTTTCCTCATCCCAATGGTTGAAAAGCACATGGGTCACTTGTAAAAAGGGCACCAAAAGGCCTCCTTTATTCCTATATATATTATAAAATTTCTCATTTGAGAAGTATCCACTCTCTTAGCGTTAAGGCAAAACTCTACCCCAAAAATCTCTCAGGCTTGTAAGGCAGAGCTCTGCCAGATTTTACCTTCAATCAAGACTTAGCATTTTTACCTCCATCTAGACTTACACTCAAGCATATGTCTATGTTTTCTTTTGTGTTAAGTCATTGTCTTTGATGATTTTCACAGAATGACTCTAGCATGTCTAGTGCATTGTGAAGTCTCCTTTCTGCAGGTCTGCCAGAAGTATCTACAGAAAGAATATAGGTGCCTATGAATAGGTTGTCAAAGTGCATCCCAGAACACCTTTGCTAGTTCCTTCCTCCCTGTACTTCCATAGACCCCTAGCTGACTGTTGTAGAAGAACTTCTAACTTTAGATGAAGTGTATGGACATTTCTTCCTAGTGAAAAGTGTATATTCAGGCTAGGTAGGTCAACTTTTTTGGTGTATCACCTTTCATTTTTTAGACTTAGGTTCTATTTTTAGCATCTCTCTCTCCCTTTTCATCCCCCCCTTTTTTCATTTTATTTTTTAGCAATAAGAGAAACTAGGGCCTAAAAGATACATCGAAGGGAGCTAGCCCTCATCTAGAGACTCTCCCCTCTAGCTTCACTGGTCCCACAGGTGAGAGGGGAGTTTCCATTGTTGCGTGTGGAAGGGTAGGAGCTAAGTGTCTTGCCCTGGGTGTAATCCACTGCATCAATAGTTTTTTGCATGCCTATTGGGACTCAATAGGACAGGTTTTGTCCAAAGAGTTGAAGAATTTTTGGTGTGTTCTTTGACCAACCAACCTTTGGAGGCTTTTGCATCAACACCAATGGTGACTCTGAGTTAAATCAACTGATTAAGTAGTTCTAGTAACATACAATCAAGAAATAGTATTCTGGTATGTATAATTCCATCGTTCAGATCCATGGACCCTATTTTCCTTGACTATCATGGCTATGATCATTACCAGCCTTATGTTGATCCTTATCATGTCTAATATGACCGGTCCTAGCCCTATCATGAGCTATATCAGCCTTATGCTCAGTATTCCTAATATGTCACTTCTCCTACTCAACCCAGTCTCTTTACCAATCAACCCGTCTCCACCTTCAAACAAAAACTGTTGGGATATGAAAAGTAGGTAATAGAGCTCAACACTAGAAGGGGATGTGGCCAAGAAATTATTGATCATGTCATCCATCAAATGAGAAATGCACTAGATCAGGTTAAGAGTGAATGGACTCTTTTTTAAAGAGCCAATTGGTAAAGGCTTACAAGTGAGATGCTGGATGTGAGTGGTATGATTGCATCTTTGGAAGAGAAGTTGATTATTTATGAGAGGCAGCCTTCCCAAGTCTATTAACCTGCATACTCGCTGCCCTGAGTATCATATCAGTCATATACAGCCCCTGCTTATGAGCCAAGTCAAGCCTGTCAAAGTCCTTTCCCCAATCTTGTTGAGGAGAGTTTTGAAATAGTAAATCTTATGTTTTAGGCTAATCTTGATAAATAGATCAAATTGGTAAATCTCCAGATGTAACAGTCCATTTTGGCAGTAAGGGAAGTGGAATCTAAACCCTCACTACCCTCTCACATTGTGGCCCCCTCACCCCAAAAGGAGATGCCCAGTCTGAATATCTTGAGCTGGAATAAAGTGGTTGAGTCATGGAACAATAAGGAAGAGAAAGACATTGTCCAAGATGTGAGGTATAGAATGAGCTTAGTCCTTTTCAAGCCCCTCCCACCCTTCCTCAGGAAGATTCTTGCATTTCATGGCAATGTTCATGCACTCCCCATCTCTATAATGATTCCTATGAGCTCCAAGAGGTACAAAATGAGGATGATCTAGCTAAGCAAATTGAGGAATTAGAGGCTAAGATGAGACTACTGGGAGAAAGAGAGATGGATTTTTCAAACCTTATAGAGGGGCCAACACCAAAAGACACCCCTTTCCACCAGCCCACAAGCTATTTTCAATATTGATGAAGTGTTGGTAAAGTGGAGGGACAAAAATCAAGAAATTTTGGTCGAAGGTCTGCCCCCTCCTATTCTAGAGAAAACTCCCTCTTGTGTGCCAAATCCTTTCTATTAGATGGCATTTGCTCATTTTGACTCATCTGATGCATCAATCAACCCTACCTCTAATCCTGTATGCCTAGCTTTTTAGCATGCCTCTTTTCAGACAACTCTTCTTGTACATGAGCAGACCCTCCCAAATCTTCCCCAACCTCCTCAAGTCTTTCAATATGATCTCCAAATTCCAACCTAGAAGGAGGAACATCATAAAATAGCTCACAACCTTGAAGAGGATAAAGTTGTTGCCTATTCACAAGAGCAAGTTTCCAATCCCAAGATCATGAGTTGGAAGCAAACAGTGGAATCTTAGGGCAAAAAGGAAGAGGAGGAGAAAGGTTTTGTTCAAAACCTTGAAGAAGATGGAGCTTCTCCTACTCCCGATGATGATTGTGACCTCCAGGAAAGGCTCTTCTAGGATAAAGATAGGCAGATTGTAGAGTTAGAGTCCAGAGCAAGTCTCCTTAGCAAATGTGTGATGGAAATTTCAGACCAAATAGAAGATTCCATGTCTGAATACACTCCATCCACACACATCCAAGAAAGTTATCAAGCCTTGCCTGATATAGATTATGCTCAGTTTATGACTGACTAGGGAGACTTCATGAGTACATATGAGGAGGAGATCACCATTGATGTCATAAAGGAGCATGGACAATCTCTTGCTCATGTTTTGAATAATTCTTTTGAATTCATTGGAGTAGGCTACACTATTCTTCAAGGAGGCTATGAGTTGGATAAGAGTGGAGAATGTAGCATTGGGACTCAAATAAGTATGCAAAGGGGCTACAGGCTTTCAAATTTATCCTTTCAAGAGGTTGGTGAATATGAAGATACTTTCTTTAAAATCATCAAGGAGGATGGTTATACCATGGAACCCGAGTATGAGGCAGAAGAGAACAAGTCAGTCAATGATGCATATCAAGGGGCTTATGGTGATGAGCCAGTAGCAATTGATTTCTTGATGAGATACACCAGCATGAAGAACCAATAGGAGGCAAGCTTCTAGGAACAAATAGAGTATGTATACATTGGAAGCATGTTTGAATCTCCACTCAAATATGAGACAACCTAGGTGGCAGGCAAGAGGAGTGGGTCACCAACTCTCCATTTCATTCAGCCACTTGTCTGGCACTATAAGTTTCCTTGCTAGGGAGGGGACTTAAGAAGTTTTCCCTTTGATCTAGGAGGGAAGCTGATGTACCTAGTTAGTTGTATATAGTAGTTTTCTTTCAATTCCTTTTCTTGCTTTCCCTAAGTGTAGTTTGCATAGGTAGTGTTTTTAGCCTTGTGTGTGTTTTCCTTTGTGTGTGGGGTAAAAAGCTTCATGTTTGATTCTTGGATCTTTGGGACTATTGCTAACCTTCTTTAAAGCTGCATTATGACACCATTCCCAATGGACTATAAGGCAACTGGTCTCTAAGCATAGCAGGCATGCTTCCCCTAGGAGTCACCAATTTGTTGACCATTTTTGCCCAACGAGCCAAAATCGGTCCCCTTCTTCCCTTACTATTTGAAGCCAGTCAATTTCAGGTTGCAAGAGTTCATCAAGCTTCGGTTCATCACTCAAGTTTAATGCCATGGTTCATCACTGAGTTTAATAATTTATTTCAATGCCTTGGTTCAACCATTGGTTCAATGTTTAAGTTCATTGGCAAAGTTTAATGATGTGATTCAGTGGCTTTTGGTTCAAATGGCTTTAGGTTCAACGCATCGATTCAATCACTCAATTCATCATATAATTCAATGAGGAGGTTTAATGCTTGATTCAAAGGGCTTGGCACACAATGTTGAACCATTAAACTAGTTCAATGGATTGGTTCAACGGTTGGTGCAAGAAAACGGTTCAAAGGCTTGGTTCAACAACGGCTCGGTGCACAGTGTTGAACTGTTAAACCATTGAACCATTTTTGGTTCAATGAATCAGTTCAATAGCTTGGTTCAAGGAGGCATCCCAAAGCTGAAGGGTAGGTTCCCTTGCAGAGGGCAGCTCTGAGTCAAAAATGCCCTTGCGGAGGGTAAGGAGTAGTTCAAAGGCAGCTGAAGGGTAAGTTTTCAAAATTTTGTTTGAGGCTGAATTCTTTTAGACTTTTTGTTCGAAGGAATTCCTTCAGACAAAAAGTCCGAAGGAATTTAGAGGAAGGGTGCCAGCATAAATAAAATCCAAAGAGCATGAAAGAAAAGGACAAGGGATTTAGATGATTCTCACAAACTTTTTTTCATGGGAAAATTGTCTGCAAAAAAATGTCTGCGAGAAAAAAGCCCACAAAAAAGACCTGACAAAATTTGCCAAGGATGGTGATGTCCCAAAAACCATTAATTTTAAGGAGATAGACTAGCCATTGGTTTTCAAACTATGATGGGCTTGAGAATGTCAAATTTTATGCCAAGAAATCCAGAGCATAGAAGGCACCAAGTGGAAACCGTAGAAGACTTTGACATGCTTTTTAAGAGCAGTAGAATGTGCTACGTGTCCCCTGCAAGGCTCAGTAGAAGCTAACAAGTGTCAACATCCATGTGTTTCTCATTTTTATTCATTATTCAAAGAAAAGACTGTGGTGGGCCTGAATGAGTTATGAAAATGTAGCGGAAGTTGCTAAGTGTCAGCGTCTGCAAGAACCAAAAAGAGTCTTGAAAGTTTTTTTAAGGCAGGCAGCTAAAGGTTCTGCAAAAGTGGCCATGTGTCACCTTCCATAGAGATCTTAAAAAATACTTCCAAAGCCTCTAAGTTAAGCTAAAAGAGTAAGTGGAAGTGGCCACGTGTCAACTTTTTCTTGACTCTCGAAGGACCCTCTAAGTTAAGCAGATGCTGCCACGTCCCATTATTAGCTCAGTGGAAGCTACCATGTGTCAATGTCTACATTTAAAAGTGTCTCCTAAGTTTCAAAGTAGCAGACTGTGAAATGTGTTAGAAGTAGATGCGCTCTCAACCAAAGAGCCAAAGGAGTAGCAAAATATAGCTTGAGGGATGAAGGAGATAGAGGAGGCAAAATGGCCAAGCATAGAAGTAGATGAAGTGATCCAAGTGGCACAAGAAAGTGTTGATTCAAGGAGTTATTCTAGTGGTTGACACAGTACCTACCATGCGATCATCAAGAGGTGAAAATAGTGAACGGTGTGACCTATGTTCTTTAATATGAATTTATGAGTAGGCAAATGGTGTGGCTCATAATTTCAAATCCTGATGGGAGCCGACACAACATTATCTTCAGGCAGTTTCCTCATCCCAATTCTTGGAAAGCACATGGGTCACTTGTAAAAAGGGTGCCAAAAGGCCTCCTTTCTTCCTCTATATATTGTAAAATTTCTCATTTGAGAAGGATCCACTCTCTTAGCCTTAAGGCAAAACTCTGCCCCAAAAATCTCTCAGGCTTGTAAGGCAGAGCTCTGCCAGATTTTAACTTCAATCAAGACTTAGCATTTTTACCTCCATCTAGACTTACACTCATGCATATGTCTATGTTTTCTTTTGTGTTAAGTCATTGTCTTTGATGCTTTTCATAGAATGAATCTAGCATGTCAAGTGCATTGTGAAGTCTCCTTTCTCCAGGTCTGCCAAAAGTGTCTACAGAAAGAATATAGGTGCCTTTGAATAGGTTGTCAAAGTGTGTCCCAGAACACCTTTACTAGTTCCTTCCTCCCTGTACTTCCATGGACCCCTAGCTGACTGTTGCAGAAGAACTTTTGACTTCAGATGAAGTGTATGGGCATTTCTTCCTAGTGAAAAGTGTATGTTCAGGCTGGTTGGGTCAACTTTTCTGGTGTATCACCTTTTTGTTTTTTAGACTTAGGTTCTATTTTTAGCATCTCTCTCTCCCTTTTCATCCCAACCTTTTTTTCATTTTATTTGTTAGTAATAGGAGAATCTAGGGCCTAAAAGATACATTAGAGGGACCTAGCTCTCATCTAGAGACTCTCCCCTCCAGCTTTGTCGGTCCCACAGGTGAGAGGGGAGTTTCCATTGTTGTGTGTGGAAGGGCAGGAGTTAGGCATCCTAGCTCGGGTGCAATCCACTACGTCAACAATAGGCATTGCTATTGTAATGTTATTTGCATAGATGTTGAAATAAGCATATATTGGTTCTTATAATTTTGAATTATAAAAATAGACTTGTTTTAATAATTTCAATAGATGTGTACTTGGGGAAATATAACTTATGTTTATGTATTATGTATGCAAGTTTGTCCTATGACATCTTATAGTCCCATTCAGATGGTGATTGGGGAAACTTCTCATGTTCCTCTCACATTTGAGATGCCTATTCAGGTAACTAAGCCTACCATTGACTTAATTGAGTGTGAAAAATAGATTTAGTAGGATCTTGAGCTTAAAGTAAGTGCACATGTTTAATTTATTTTTGATTGTACTTTAAAATTAATATCTTAACGATTATTTGAACATGTATTTTATGTTAATTTCATAATAATTCTTGTTTTTAAATAGGATTAGCTATAAGCTAGCTATGAGTGTAGGACCCATAGTCAGAGCTTGGAGCAATCCAAAACATTAGAGGGGTCTCCATATAATAGTAGGGCATCCCAGGGAGAGTCTTCTTTGAGAAAGGCAAAGAGAGGGAGGCTATTTGATGAATAGGTTGTCTTAAATACATGACATACTTTTTTGTATGCCTATATGGTAATTGATGCATTTTTGGCATTGTATATGTGCATGTGACATTTAGACAACATTAGATACTATGTTGGTAGATGTGTTTTTTTGTATGGCTATCATTGCTTAATCTATGTATTATTGACATTAGACATGTATGTGCCTATATTGTATGCCTATCATGGCTTGATCTATATAATTTATATTCAGTTTTTATTTCATTTTGTGTTATTATACAATGTTGTTTTGATCTTCCAAATTATTATCTATATTAGATCTCGTATTTAATGTTGTATGCACACATAAATGAGGATTAAAAATTATTATTTTTAATACTATAAATCTCAGATCAGGTACATATTTTTTTAAATTTAAGTTTTCAAATTTCATTGTGTAGTGAAATGACTAATGACACTCTTATCACTTAGGATTAATGGCCTTCTTCTCTTTATACCTACTTCTTGTACATGTTTTCGATGTAGAGATTTCTCAACAGCTTGAAAATGTTTAGGATCTTGATAAAAGGCATTTTTATCTAATCTTATATATTCACTTATCTGCTACCTCAGGACTCCTTATCCTACTCATACAACACAATTCCAACTTTTGAACCCCTCTCTTTGATCATTTCTCGTATTTCTCTCTTTAGCCTTTGTTTTGGCTTGTAGCCCTATTTTAGGGAAAAACTCATGTTCTATTCCATACATAGACTGTTCAAGGAAAATTAATTATGTTTTTCAACCCTTTTCCATGCCATTACCTCACATAAAATCTTGGGTTAGGTTCTTGTTGATCAAATTTGACTTTTAGGTCAAATTGGGACACCCATAAGTAAAAACTTAACTTATAGATGTTTTATGGGGGTTTAATTTACTTTAATGGGCTGTATTACATGTTATATGATGTTATATAATGCACTTCTATCCTTAGTCATAGTTTCATTAGCTTATTTATCAATTTGGGTCATTTTATGTGCTTTTAAGGGTCATTAGTACAAGTGGCATAGTTCCCAAGGTGAATAGGTGTCATTTTATCATTTAAAATGTCCAAGAGGTTAGTATAACTATCAATTATGTCAGTTACATCAGAATATTTCAGGTTATCTAACTAAAATTATAGAAACCAACTAAAAAAGGGAGAAAATGGCACTTGTACCGCTCATAGGGAACTATGCCATATGAGAGGATCATGGAGGGACTTTTCACCTTCCTAAAATTCATCCAAACATTTTTTTTCTTTGTAAATTCCATTTTTAGGCAAAAACCATTATGCACCTTTCTTGGTTTCCTAGACACACAAAATTAACTTTTAGGTTTTTGCTTAGTACATATAACTAAATAAGTTTTAAGTCAAAAAATTCTGAGAGGTTATAGTAAAATAAAATACCTTAATTCACATATAAATATCCTAAGGAATGGTGGCTTGTGCTTCATGAACCATCCTCATGAAGTTGACTGCACTTTTTTAGTAGCTATTTCATGCACCTTATAGGTTTTGATCTATTTTGGTTAAATCAATAAAAAATAGTTGGTGATGTTAGCTCTAGAGTATTTTTTATTATTTATTATATGGTGTTCATTATTATTTTCATGTTTCATAATGTTTGGATGAGAAAATTAGTACATGATGCAAGAGGGTATCACCATATGTAATCTCAGCTGAAGTTATTCCTATTTACTAAGTTTTTTAATATTATAGGGGTCTCACATAGATATTAAATGGTGTTACATAGGTCTCTTAGTAATGTTACCATCTCATTCCATGTTTTGGTTTCACCATGCTATCTTTTGAGTAGCTTACAACCCTCTCTTTCACCATTGTCAACTCTTTTCCCAACTTCACTTGTAGTCACCTATATAAGCTTGTTTATCTTGTTCATAGAGTTGTAATAAAAGTTTATTAATTATTTAAACCATCAAGAGTTATAAGGGGTACACTTGAGATGTTTGGTAAAGTTCAAGTTTGAGCATATGCTCATTCACCATGTCAAACAGTCATTTGATACACTTGTTTGCTCTATGCCATGTATATACAGGTGATTTTCATGTTGAAGAAGATAGTTTGGAATTGGTTTCAAGGTATAAAATAATTGAGATCATGTATCTAAGGGTTATAAATGAATTTTAGTTGTTTTGAATCTATTCACCACCATGTTTTTGCCTAATTCCATTCCTTACCTCTTTAAAATAGCCTAATGCACACCTATAGAGCCCTTGTTGACAACATGCTAAAGTGTGGAGGAGTGGATGTGTGTCCCAACCTATTAGTATTGATAGAGTTACATTATGATTTTTGATATAAGCATACAAATTTAATGTACATAGATGGTTTCATAATTGCTCATATCTAGCTCACTGTTTGTATAGCAAAACATTCACCTACATGTGGCTAAGCAAGGAACCAAAAGGGTTTGTATGGAGGGAGAAAAGAATCTTGAAAATTCCTTAGGACCTTAATAAAATGAATAATCCATGACAATCCATATAGAGTGTTTAAAGAGAAAAAAAAGTGTGAAACCAACTTGAAGAGAAAGAACTATATTCTAGGAAAGCTACCTCAAAAAGACAAACTAGAGGTCTAAGGGGTTTTCATAAACCTCTTTCAACATAATTTTAAGGTGTTTCAAGACATAAATTATTATATTTGATAGTATCTATTTTATACTAGAACCATACAAAAAAATGGAGATCATAAAGTAAGGGAGAGGTTGTTTGAGGCCTCAAACATGCCCTAAAACACACTAAAATGCCCCAGTAATATCTACAAGCCTAAGGAGATAAATGGCCTTTTGTCACCCTAAGAAGCAAACATGACAAATATTCATGATCAATATGTTTCAAATGGTTGAATTGATTATATATGGCTTGAAATTTAGCAAGATAATATTGAAATATGACCTTGTAGACTCTAAGGCCACCTACAGGTGCCTTTTTAGCAGAGGGTAAGCACCTACAACAATCAAAAACAAGGTTTTTGATTCATTAACAAGAAACTAAGTTTGGGGGTAAAAATATCATGATGGTGAGTCTAAGGTGATATAAATTTTTTTTCTCAAGGGGGTGTTAAAAAAATTCTACCAACATCATGACCAAGTTCTCGGTCAAGCTAAATAAGCACCTATAATTGAGTCTTAAGGACAAGGGTGTCTCAGTCTAAAGAGAACATAGTTGTTCTTAAAAATAATATATAAGTGGAATCAAGTTGAATGAAATTTTAAGCATGTAATCTATGACTATTATGGGATCAATAAATTCCACCAACATCATAACCAATGTCTCATAATGTAAATTACACCTACAGGCAGGTCAAAAAACAAGATGTCTTAGTCAACAAATAGTGACATAAAAGGTTGATGCTAGGATGGTGTCTCAAGACTTGAAAAAGAGAATAATAGTATAAGTGACTACATTTTCATCTAGAGGGGTTCATTTATTATCTTTTCACATCATGTTTGAGCTCAATTGAAGCCAATAAGCACCTATAGAAGGGTGTCTAAGTCAACACCTAGAGAGGCTTAGTTTTAAAGATCAAGGTACATAGGTAGAGTTAAAAAGAGTTTAAACTTGATGAAATAGTATTTAACACCTCAATTAAGGTCATGGTTACTTCATGAACTACAAGCAAGATAATTACACACCTACAGAGGTCTCCAAAACACCAATACACATATAATAGGGTACAAGCTAGTGAAGGTAGGGTAATACGTGGACCTATTTAGGGAAATGAAGAGAGTTATAGACAATGAAAAGTGTTTTATGACTAATAAAAAAGTGTGTTCATAATCCCAAGACTCCTATAAGATGGATATCTACTTTCCTTTCTTGGATAAGGGGCTATCAGTCTATACAATGAGCTAGGAAACCTCTTTACTCAATAGATGAACATGAGGAGTCCAAGGAAAAGAGTGTTTTAAGATGAAACCAAAGATCAAATAGAATTAATTATATATTGGAAACATGTTAAAAAACCATAGAGTCATTTTTTTGGATTGGAGAGGTCACTCTTAGGAGGATTTGAGGAAAATGCCAAAAAATAGGCTTTTTTGAGCATTTGGAGATGGTTAGACACCTAAATCAAAGAATAAAACTAAAAAATATTGTAAAAATAGTAAAAAATAATTATCAAAACTCAAAAAATACTCAATTTTCCTTGGGGATAAGGGATATACCTTACTATTTTGTCTTAGAGGTCAACCAATCTAGGAAAATCAGGGTTTGGTAAGGTGAGCTAGTGAGTGTAAAATGGGAAAAGGAGTTAATATAAAGCTTTGGGAACTTCAAGAATTTTTTTTTGAGGTGTATTTAATGTGAATATGTTATAATAAGTACTATACTAATCTAATATCTCTCTCTATGACCAAAATACCCCTGCATATAGTCCAACTAGATAAGCTTTCACTAGGCCTAGTTAGTGAATGAGGGAAAAGGAAGAAGTGGAATGTTTGTGGGGTTATGTGATGGTTAAAACAATTTTAATTAAGCATGAATGAACATGAGATACAATAATAATAATGAAATATAAGTTCAATTAGGTCAAACTTACAGGGTACATGCTAAACCCTTTATGCCTTTAAGGGACCTAGAACTAATTTGGGGTCCATATTTACTTTTAACTCTTGGAAGGATATCTAGTTGATTGAGACATGTTTAGGAGGTGTAAATAGATGTTTTTGATATTTTTATATGCAAATAAACCTATAATAAAGATGGTTTTAGCTCAAACAGGTTACAAACATGAAAGAAAGGCAAGAACAAGCTTGATGGGATGACTTCAAATGCTCATATTTACTCTAAGGCTTTGTATGGGAACTAGAGGAATTTAGAAGTGTTATCAGGGTCCCTTGGTATCAAGTTTGTGGCATTTAGTGGTAGTTCCAACATCAAAGCTTTATGAATAAATATTAAGACCAAAAAACTACCCAAAACTCTACTAAACCCTCAGCCAGGACCCAATAGAGAAAATAATCTTGGAGAGATATCCAAATGGCATAGTTTGAAAATGGAACCTATTATAATTTTCACAAGAATCATTAAATATTCCTCCCATATAAATGAGTTATACAAAATTATATAGATAACATGAAAAATAAGGTATGTTTTTACCATTTTATGTGTTTTCTAGGTTCAAGAGGTTTCAAAAGGTGAAATAAATATTTGAGGACATAACTCCCTATGGTTATTTCTTGATAAGGGAAAACTTCTAAGTTTTCAAACAATAGCTCTCCTTTTAGCTAATGAAAACTGGCATAAGGGACACAAGGATGAAAAATCCAAGTGTGAGCCTTTTTAAAGCATGTATAATGACTCTAAGGCCATGGAGGGTCTTGAAAGGTGTCAGTCACTCCCTCCCATGGATTTTCATGTAAAAATAAAGAATTTTTTTAGGCCAAGTGTGAGGGGTGACTAAAAAAGGAGTTTTTTAGACTATAAATAGTGATGGCTTCCTTATAGGAGTTTCCATATGAGTAGGAATAAAACTAATGCATGGGGAAGCATGCTTGAAGGCTTTCCCTCTAATTATAATAATCATACCTATCCCTAGTTAGTTTTGGGGTGTTCAAATAGATTCAGATTATGAAGGTAGTTTTTGGAGCCAAGACTAAGAGTTTTATGCCACTTTTCATCAGTTTCATGACTTGTATGGACACTTGGTCCTCCTAACATTACATGGTTAGTTACATACATATTTTTCATGTGATTTTAACCCATTTTATTAGATTTACAAGTGTCCAAGAGACCTTTGGACTTCCCTTGTCTTGCTCTTCTCTTAAAGGCTATATATATTGACTCTTTTTAGTAGCCTCCATTGGTTGATGGTGAATCCCTAGCCAATTTTATACTTGAATGAATATTGAAGAAATAAAAAATTTATTTTGACTACTTACATGCTATAAAATTGATTTTTATTACAATCGTATTGGTCTTGTCTATTAGAAGTTGATCTTTTCTAATATGCTATCCTTGATTGTTCACCAAGTGTGTAGAAGAGCAATTGTTACATGTCTTTGTTAGTGTTTTTTTATAAGTTTATAAGTGTTTTATAAGTTTTTCATGATGGTATTCCATAAAGGAATCATTCATTACCAACTTAAGTATCAAAATACCTTCTTGAGCCTAGCTTATGAAATATTGATGTGTCAATGCAACTTGAATTGTGAGTTTTATGTGAAAGAAGCCTTGTTTAGATATAATTAGTATAAATTTAATAAATAAGAGGAAATATAACATTTTTTCATCACCTCTAGTTTTCTTAGCTTATCTTCTTAACCCTTTTCATGTAAAGTTGATAGGCAATAAAGTATTTCAAAGAGTGCATCAAGGTAACCAACCCTTCTAGAGATTCATCTCATCAAATTATTACCCACAACAAGAGATATGTTTCCATTGTGACACTTGGATGAGGAGATATATTCATATCCTCAAGGGGTGAAAATCCAAGTGACAATAGTTTTTGGCATGCCCGATGGGACTCTAAGTCCTAGAAGATTATCTAATATTGGTATTGGTCTTGGCATAGTTATAGCTACAAGAAAATCTACATTTAGTACTTGGTGACTCCACTAAAGTTTTCAACTCTTTTTTTGGTGATCAGTCCATAATTTCCATGCCAAAGATGAGCACTAGGTCTACTGCTATAGGTATACCCTTTGAGTTTATGCAATTGCCTTTGTAGTCTATCAATAGGTTTAGGTTTCTGAATACTCATCCTTATTCAAGAGAGTTGGTGTTTAATAAGTCCAAATTCCTACTAATTTCAACCTCTAATATCCATATCCTACATTCTAAGATGGATAAGAACCAACCTTTTGTAGCCTTCACCAGATCACCTCCTTTGAATCTTGCCCAATATGACCAAATTCCTAGAGTAGCCCTTAAGAGTGTTCCATATTTTAGT
Organism: Torreya grandis; assembly: GCA_037957365.1. NCBI lineage: Eukaryota > Viridiplantae > Streptophyta > Pinopsida > Cupressales > Taxaceae > Torreya > Torreya grandis. The sequence continues at coordinate 1,873,791 of JARHVA010003021.1, read as the reverse complement.
GGAGAGGGTCCTATTACTACCATTAAACACATTAAAAACATAGAAAGCTATTGAAATATCCATAATATCACTCAAGATAGTGTGGATATTAGGTTATTAGCACTGTGTTTCAAAGGAAAAGATTTAGATTGGTATGGGACTCTACCTAAAAATTCTATTAGTTCATGGGATGAACTAGGAGATCTATTGACTAATAGGTTTGGAGAGAAGAGTGATCATATATCACTAGCTAATAAATTAACCACTATTAAGATGGCACCGCAAGATTTTATGCAATATTTTAACACTATATTTCAAAAAACATGGGATAAGATTCTATCCCTTATGAGATCTACTCAAAATTATGCCTTCTTATACTATCTAAAAGCATTGAATAGTGATGTATCCGTAATGATCCAATCCATGGGCAGGAATACACTAATTGATACCTATGAGATAGCTAAAAATGTTGAGAGTTATCTTTTTTAAGAAGGGAAGATTACTCCTAGGCCACCAATGCCATTATTCCCTAACTTACAGCCTCCTAGTCAAATTCCATTACCTACCTTGGGTCCTTTGCCTAGTCAATAAAAGTTTACTTTTGCCCCAAATAATGAGATACATGAAGTCAAGAGTTTGATCCAAATTGTCACTAATGAATTTATTTCCTTCAAAAGGAAACAAACTCAAATTTATTGGCCATACTAGTCTTACAATCAATTTGGGCAAACCAATATGCCTCCTTTTCAAGGTAATAACCAAGGATAAGGTCAAATCACCCAAGCTAGACCTTACCAAAGTTATAATCCTAATTTCCCTTCATATTCAAAATATATTATTCATAATCAAAACAAATTTGTTCAAGATAAACCATTTTATCCTCCCTATGATCAAAATCAAGACCAAGTTGCTTATGCCAATGCGATCCATAATCAATCCATGACTAGGCAAGGTAATCAAACATATTAAGTTTCAAGTTTTGAGGTACCAATACAAAATGGAATGAAAATTGGAATGGATAATGTATAAACACAACCTAATTCTAATCTCATAAATCATTTGGAGGGAGAGTTTTGTGCCATTAATCATTTGGGGAATCTAAGTAATGTGAATACTAGTGTGGCCTTTAACACTAAATCTAAGAAGAGGAATATTGAAGAGACACAAGGGGTTATTCAAGGACATGTTTTGACTCCTAAATCATCTCTAATAGTGGGGGGGGGGTCTAATTTATCTCCTAAGGTTTAGGAAAAATTTAAGTTTTAGAATGCAAGGCTTACTCCTACACATTCACCTTCACAAGCTACACAATAAGGCATTAGTGCTTCCAAAGAGCCTCTTAAGGTGAGCAATCTTTCTATCAATTTTGTGGATCAAATGAAGAATTTTCACAAGAATATTTCATTATGGGATTCATTGGTAATATTGAAATAAAAAGATATGTTTCAAAAGGAATTGCAAGGACTAGGTAAGCAAGTTGGATCAACTAGAAATGAAAATGTTGTATTAGTGAATGGAACTCATCCCATTGAGGAAAAAGTGAATAAAACTAATAAGACTCCTCATGTTTACCTATATTTGATTATTAGTGATTTTTTAGTTCAAAATTACATCATAGATAGTGGGGATAATACTTCAATTATGCCCAAGTGTATAGCGGATAAACTAGGCCTCAAGTATGAACCAATGGCTAAAGGAGTTTTATAATTGGATGGATCACCAACAAAGACCTTGGGAGTAGTCAAGGATTTGATTATAATTTTACATGCTTGACAATTTTTCTATTCCTCATGATGTGGTTATGGCATATTTACCTCCATACATTGCTCTTTTCTTGTTAAGAGAGTTTATAGCTAAGATAGGTGGATACTTGGTAGCCAATTGGTCTTACATGGTTTTTAGGACAAAGTATGTCACTAAGGTGAAGATTAAATTATATCCTATTAATAAAAATCACTTAGAGCCTTACATGATTAAATTATAAAATATCAATTATGCCATTATTGGTGAGGAAGAACTTCACATAGATCAATCACCAACATCTTCTCTTGAAGGAATTTTTGATGTGTACTTAGATGAATAGGGAGATGAAAATTATGAACATGATCCTTAAAAATTAATAGAGGAAGCTGGTATTGGAGTGTATTTCATTCATGAGGAGGACTCTTTCATGCCAAATTTGATGAATCCAAGTGAATACATAAATGGTTTATGACAGATATTATTTAATGGATCTATAAGAAAAGTTGGGGTAGGTGGTGGAGCAATGTTGGTTTCTCCATCTAAAGAAAGGTACTATTCCACTTTTAGGTTTCACTTCTCTTGTAATTTTAATGTATAAAAATATGAGGCTCTCATTCATGGCTTTGAGTGGGCTAGGAAAAGAGGTGTGAAAGAGTTACAAGTGTATGGTGATAGTGAGTTTATTGTACATCAAGTAAGAGGCCAAAATGTGACTAAGAACTCTTTGCCTAAATCCTATAAGCATAGAGTGTGGGATATTGTGGAGGATTTCCAATATTTCAACATCCAATCCATCCCAAGACAAGACAAAAAACATGATGATAGGTTGGCAATAATTGGAGCTCAGTTTGATGTTCCAAAAGGGATAAAAGAAGATAAGAACCAACCACATCTCAAGGTGATTATAAGTCTCTCCATACAAATAGTGTCACTAATTGGAAAGTGTTTGACAGTGACCAAAAAATAAAACTTTTTATATAAGAGGAGACTAAGTTTTCTTCATAGAATCAATCCAAACTATAGTAGCAATATAGAGGGTAGATTATACAATTGAAGTTAAATGAGCTCCCTAAAGGCCTAGTCACACTTGAGAGGATCTTCAATGATGATGACTAGTTAAAGAAAGAAAAGGTAAGAATTTATACTAAAAAATAAAATTATGAGAAAGGACAAATATTCAAGGATACATTGCTTGCACTTGGGAAGGTATGTACTAGTGAAGAGAAACATGCTTTCATTGAGTTATGCATGTAGTTTTTTTATGTCTTTGCATGGGAATATAGTGATTTGATGGGATTTGATCCAAAATTATCTCAACATAACATAGAGATATATGAGAATGCTAAGACTATCAATAAAATACAAAGGCCAATCACTCTTAAGATTTAGCATCTCATGAAGAAGGAGCTTACTAAGTTGATCGAGTCTAAAATCATATTTCTTATTAAGCATTCATCTTGGTTGGTAAACTTAGTCCTGATAAGGAAGAAAAATAGGGAGATCAGGTTATGTGTTGATTTTAGGGACTTGAATAGAGTTTCCTTGAAGGACCATTATCCTTTTCCTTATATGGAGCAAATTTTTCAAGTTGTGGCAGGTAGTGAAAGGTTTTCTCTCCTTGATGGATATTTTGGGTACAATTAGATTTTGGTGAAAGAAATTGATCTATATAAGACAACCTTTACTACTAAATGGGGTACATATTATAATAGGAAAATTTATTTTGTCTTATATAATTCTAGAGATATATTTTAACATGCAATAGATATGGATTTTTAAGGACTAATAAATGATATTGTGTTAGTGTATCTTGATGATATCATAGTTTTCTCTAAAGATGCAAAGGATCACTTGAATCACCTTAGGTAGATTTTTGAGAGATGTAGAGATTTTTAAATCTCTCTTAACCAAAATAAGTGTGTGTTTGTTATCCATGAAGGCCAACTCTTAGGACATATTGTCTCAAAGAAGGGTCTATCCATAGATCCTAAAAGGGTGAGTGCAATCTTGGCATTGGATTTGCCTAAACACATGAAAGATTTGCAAAATTTCTTTGGGAGAATTAATTTTATAAAGAGGTTAATTAATGATTTTGATAATTTAGTTAAGGCTGTAACCTATATGCTAAGGAAGGATGAAGTGTTCACTTGGACTATAAGAAGGAAGGACAGTTTTGAAGAGTTTAAACAAGACATTTCCCAAGCTCAAAGTCTTGGAAGTCCTAATTTATTAAAGGATTTAAAATTTTATACCTTTAGAAATGAGGAGTTAATATTTTCCATGATTACTCAATCAAATAAAGAAAACTTGGAGCAACCTATTGCCTTCTTTAGTCAAGGTTTGGAAGGTTATGAGGTAGGATACACCTATGTTGAGAAGCAAGTACTTTTAGTTAGTATAAGTATAAAGAAGTTTAGGCATATGTTATATAACAAAAATATTCACATATTGGTACCTCATCCTAGTGTCAAATATTTCCTTTTGATCAGAGACATGAATGAAAAAAGGGCTGGTTGGATCACAAAAGTGATGGAGTATGATATAAAAATCAAGACAACTAAGCTAGTGAAAGGAAAGGGGTTATGTGAACATCTTAATTTATATTGAAAATAAAAAAAGAGGTGGTTTTATCACTCCATGATGACCCTATGATATCTACACCTTCATCAATGAGGATTTGGACACAAGATATGATTCATTTTCTTCAAAATGGTGAGTGTCCACAAGGTCTTGATAGAGATAAAATAAGGTACTTTAGATTAAAATCTATTCATTATGTGATTTTTGATGGAGTTTTATGTAGGAAGGAATTATTAGGTGTGTTGTTAAGGTGTGTTAAATCAAATTATGTTGAAAAAATATTGCTTGAGTTTTATGATGACCAACTAGTGGTCACTTTACTCCAAGAATTATAGCTACTAAGATAATGAGATGGATATTTTTGGCTTAGTTTGTTCAAAGAAATACATGCTTGGGTAAGGAATTTTTAAAAATGTGCTCTATTTTATGGTAAGCAAAATATTTTTACGTTGCCACTTATCCAATTCAAGTTGACCAACCCTTTATGCAATGGGGTCTAGATTTCATAGGCCTAATCAACCCACCTTTTAGTGTTGGCCACAAGTGGGTGTTTAATACTATATATTAATTTATAATATGGGTGGAGGTTGTCTCTCTCAAGGAAGAAAATTAAATTTCAATTCTAGACTTTTATGAAGGCATAGTGAAAAGGTTTGGGGCTCCTTCAACAATAATTTTAGATAATGCATTAGCTTTCCTTAGAATGAAGACAAGTGAATGGGATTTGAAGCATGGAATATATCTTAGTAATTCCTCCAACTATTATCCACAAGGGAATGGAATAGCTGATTCCACCAACAAAAATCTAATTAGGATCATAAAGAGGACAATGGAGGAGAACCAAAGGACTTGGCATTCTAAGTTGAAGATAGCTTTTTGGGCTGACAGGATTAAACTCAAGAGAGCTATTGGAAACTCACCATATACACTTGTTTATGGTAAATGAGATATACTACCTATTTAACTTGAGCTACTAGCCTTAGATCTCACTTATTAGCTAGAGTTAATGGAGAATGAAAACATGGAAGTTAGGTTGTGTGAGTTGATAGAGCTTGAAGAGACAAGAGATCAAGCTATGTAAACTATGAGAGCTCACCAAAATAAAAAAAGAGATACTTAGAAAAGAAGGCCATGCCAAAAAAATTCCAAGAAGCAGACATTATTCTAAAGTGGGATGAGGATAGGTCTAAACCTGAAAGACACACAAAGTTTGATGCTTTGTGGAGTGGCCCTTATGTTATCACCCAATGCAAGCACCACAATGCTTTCCAAATCTCAAAGTTAGATGGAGGGGAGATTCATATCCAATTAAATGGGATATATCTCAAACATTGATACTAGGGTTTTTTCTTTCCTTGTACATAGTTTGTTGTTTTCTTCATTTTCCCTAAGTGCTTATGCACATGTGTGAACCTTGTTTGTGTCTTACTTTGTCTTATTTTTTCTTGGTGTGTTGTGGTTATTTTATGTGTATTTTAGGAAAAATATTTGATATTGGTATTCAAGAACTCATTGAATCTCTTAGCCCATGATAGGATAAGGCTATTGGTCTAGTTAGCATAGTAGGCATACTACCCCTATGAGTCACCAATTTGTTGACCAAATTTGACTTTTAGTTCAAATTGGGGCACCCCTAGGTAAAAATTAACTTATATATGTTTTAAGGGGGTCTAATTTATTGTCATGGGGTTTATTACATGCTATTTAATGTTATCTAATGCACTTCTATCCTTAGTCATAGTTTCATTATCTTATTTGTCAATTTAGGTCATTTTATGTACTTTTAAGGGTCATTAATGAAAATGGCATGGTTAACAAGGTACCTAGGTGTCTTAATTTAATTTAAAATGTCCTATAGGTCAGTATAAATATCAAGGATGTCATTTACATCAGAATATTTTAGGTTGTCTATCTAAAATTATAGAAACCAACTAAAAAAGGAGAAAATGGAACTTGTACAGCTCATGGGGAAGTGTTCCTCATAGGATAAGATCATAGAGGACATTTTAAACTTCCTAAAAATAACCCAAATGTTTGGTTCAATTTTTAAATTCCATTTTGAGGACAAAACCATTCTTCACCTTTCTTGGTTTCTTAGACACATAAAAGTGACTTTTAGGTTTTTTCTTAGTATAAATAGTTGAATATGTTTCAAGTCAAATGATTTTGGAGGATATATTAAAGTAAGAGATATTAATTTATATATAAATATTTTGAATAATTTTGGCCTATGATTCATGAACCATCCTCATAAAGTTCACCGTATAGGTTTTTTTGTATTTTGATCAAATCCATATGAACTAGTTGGTGATGTTGGATCCAAAGTATGTTGAATTCCTTCTTAGATGGTATCCATTCTTATTTTAATGTTTCATAACTTTTGGATGAGAAAATTAGTCCATGATGTAGGAGGGTGTCACCATATGTAGTCTCAGCTAAAGTTCTTCCTATTTTGTGAGTGTTTTTCTCCTATTAGGGTCTCATATATCTCTGAAATGGTGTTCCATAGGTCTATGAGTAATTTTACCACCTCCTTACATGTTTTAGTTTCACCATGTTATCTTTTGAGTGGCTTGCAACCTTGTCTTTCACCATTATCAACTCTTTGCCTAGCTTCACTTGCAGTCACTTGTATAAGCTTCCTCAAGTTATTTATGGAGTTGTAATCATAGTGTATTATTTTTTTAAAACATTAAGAGTTGGAAGGGATCCACTTTAGATTTTTTTTTAAGGTTTTAGTTTGATCATATGCTCATTCACCATGCCAAACATTCATTTGATGCCCTTGTTTTCTATATTTCATGTATATAAAAGTGATTTTCATGTTGAAGAAGATAGTTTGGAATTGGTTTCAAGGTGTCCAAGAATGGAGATCATGTATTTTAGGGTTGGAAATGCATTTTATTTATTTTTAATCAATTCACCACCATGTTTTTACCTAATTCCATTCCCTACTTGCGTAAAATAGCCTAATGCACACCTACAGAGCCCTTGTTGACATCATGCTAAAGTGTGGATGAGTGTATGTGTGTTCCAACCTCTTAGTATTGATAGAGGTGAATTAAGATGTTTTATATAAGCATATAAAGTTCATTTAAATGGATGGTTTCATAATTTATCATATCTATCTCACTATTTGTATACCAAACCATCCACCTATAAGTGGCTAAGTAGGGAACCAAAAGGGTTTTTATGGAGGGAGAGAAGCAACTTGAAACTTCCTTAGGACCTTAATCAAATGAAGAACTCATGAAAATACATATATATTGTATAAAGATAAAAATAAGTGTGAAATCAACTTAAAAAGACAAAGAACTATATTATGGAAAAGTTACCCCAAAAAGCCAAAATAGAGGTCTAAGGGGTTTTCATAAACCTCTTGTAACATAATTCCAGGGTGTTTCAAGGAATATAAATGATTGGATTTGATAGTCTCTAGTTTATACCAAACCCATAAAAAAATGGATGTTATAAATTAAATAGAGATAGGTTGTTTGAGGCCTTAACCATTCCCTAAAACACACTAAAATTCCCCAATAATATCTACAAGCCTAAGGAGATAAATGACCTTTTCTCACCCTAAGAAGAAAATAGGACAAATACTCATGATTAATATGTTTTAACTAGTTTAATGGATTATATATGGCTTGAAATTTATGAATATAATATTGAAACATGACCTTGTAGAATCTAAGGCCACCTATAGGTGCCTGTCTAGTAGAGAGTAAGCACCTATAATAGTCAAAAACAAGGTTTTTGAGTCATTGAAAAGAAACTCACTTTGGGGGTCCAAATAACATGCAGGTGAGCCCAAGGTGATATCAAATTTTTTTATTCTCAAAGGAGTATTAAATAAATTCCACCAACATCATGACCATGTTCTTAGTCAAGCTAAATAAGCACCTCCAACTGAGTCTTAAGGATAGGGGTGTCTCAGTCTAAAGAGAACAGAGTTATGATTCCAAAGAATATATAAGTGAACTCAAGATGAATTCAAGTTTAATCATGCAATATGTGACCAATATGGGCTCAATAAATTCCACCAACATCAAAACCAAGTTATCATGATGTAAATTACACTTACAAGCAAGTCAAAAAATAAGATGTCTCAATCAACAGACAATGACCTAGAAGGTTGATGATAAGATGTTGTCTTAAGACTTGAAAAATAGAATACTAATTCAAGTTCATACATTTTAACATAGAGGGGTTCATTTAGGATATTTTAACATCATGGTTGAGCTTAGTTGAATCCAATAGACACCTATAGAAGGGTGTCTCAGTTAGCACCTAAAGTGGCTCAGTTTTGAAGATCAAGGTACATAGGTAGGGTTAGAAAGAGTTTGAACCTAATGAAACAACATGTGATACCTAATTTAAGGTCATGGTGACTTCATGAACTAAAAATAAAAGAATTACACACCTACATAGGGCTCCAAAACCCCTGAAGTTATCATGATGTAAATTACACCTACAAGCAAGTCAAAAAATAAGATGTCTCAATCAATAGACAATGACCTAGAAGGTTGATGATAAGATGGTGTCTTAAGAATTTAAAAATAGAATAATAATTCAAGTTCATACATTTTCACATAGAGGGGTTCATTTAGGATATTTTCACATCATGGTTGAGCTTAGTTGAAGCCAATAGACACCTATAGAAGGGTGTCTCAATTAGCACCTAAAGTGGCTTAGTTTTGAAGATCAAGGTACATAGGTAGGGTTAGAAAGAGTTTGAACCTAATGAAACAACATGTGATACCTAATTTAATGTCATGGTGACTTCATGAACTACAAATAAGAGAAGTACACACCTACACAGGGCTCTAAAACCCCTGTACACACATATAATAGGGTACAAGCTAGTGAAGGTAGGGTAATACATGGACCTATTTAGGGAAATGAAGAGATTTATAGATAATGAAAAATATTTTATGACAAATTAACAAGTGTGTTCATAATCCCAAGACTCCTTCAAGATGGCCATCTACTTTCCTTACTTGGCTAATGGGTTATCAGTCTGTACAATGAGCTAGGACACCTCTTTGCTCAATAGATGAACATGGGGAATCCAAGGAAAATAGTGTTTTTAGATGAATCAAAAGATCTAGTAGAATGAATTGGATACTTTAAAAAATTTTAAAAATCATGGAGGCATTTTTTTGGCTTGGAGAGGTGACTCTTAAGAGGATTTGAGGAAAATGTAGGAAAACACGATTTTTTAGGCCTTTTTGAGCATTTAGAGATGGTTATACACCTAATCAAAGAATAAAACTAAACCATATGGTAAAAATCATCATAAAGACTTGTAATAATTCCAAAATTACTTAATTTTCATTGAGGATAAGGGCTATACCTCACTATTTTGTCTCAGAAGACAGCTAGTCTAGGAAAATCAAGCTTTGGCGAAGTGAGCTAGTGAGTGTAAAATGGGCAAAGTTAATATAAATATTTTAGAAATTAAATAATTTTTTTTGAGGTGTATTTAAGGTTATTAGGTGTTGATAATTACAATACCAATCTCAAATCTCTCTTTATGACCAAAATACCCTTGCACATAATCCAACTAGGCAAGCTTTTACTAGGCCTAGTTAATGAATGAATGAAAAGGAAGAAATGGAATGTTTAGGGGGATATGTGATGGTTTAATTTTTTTTAATGAATCATTAATTATAATTATATACTAACCCAAACATGAAATATCATTTCAAGTAGCTCAAACTTGTAGGGTACATGTTAAACCCTTTAGGCCTTCAAGGGACCTAGAACTAATTTAGGGTCCATATTTAATTCTAACTCTTGGAAGGATATATAGTTGATTGATAAATTTTTAAGAGGTGGAAATAGAAATTTTTGATCTTTGTATATATAAATAAACCTACAATATTCTATTTTTAGCTCAGAGAGGGTACAAGCATGCAAGAAAGGCAAGAACAAGCTCGATGGGGTGACTTCAAATGCTCATATCTCCTCTAAGGATTTACATGGGAACATAAGAAATTTATATGTGTTATCAAGGTCCCTTTGCATAAATTTTGTAGAATTTAGTGTTAGTTTCAATGTCTAAGCTTTATGAACAAATCTTAAGACCAGAAACTACCTAAAACCCTACTAAACCCTTAACTAGGACCCGATGGAGAAAAAAAGAATGGAGAGTTATCCAAATTAAATATTTTAACCATGGAAGATATTTTAAATTATAGAGGACTCATTCAGGATTCTTCCCATATAGATTAATTGTATGGAATTGTATAGATAACAAGTAAAATGGGGTTTTTAAAATCATTTTTTTATGTTTTATAGGTTCTAGGTGGTTTCAAAAGATGAAACAAATATTTAAGGAAATATTTATACTTATTATAACTAAAAATTGTCATTTGTTTCTAATTTAAAACTTATAAGTGTTCAAATAATATCTATCCTTTTAGCCAATCAAAACTAGAATAGTGGACATAAGGGTGAGAAGGGTGAAAACTCCAAGTGTGAGCCTTGTTAAAGAATGACTGATGCCTATAAGGACATGGAGGGTATTTTAAAGTTGTTTTCACTCCAATCCATGGATTTTAATATAAAAATGAATAAAATTTTGAGGCTAAGTGTGAGAGGTGACTGAAAAAGGAGTTTTTTAGACTGTAGACAGTGATGGCTTCCTTCTAAGAGTTTTTAGATGAGTAAGAATACAAAAAATGCATGGATATGAATGAATAAAGTCCTTCCCTCTAATTCCAATCATTATAAATACCAATAGTTAGTTTTTGGATGTTCAAACAAGTTTAAATTATGAAGGCAATTTTTTGAGCCAAGACTGGGAGTTTATGCCACTTTTCATTAGTTTTATGACTTGTATGGACACTTGGTAATTATAAAATTTCATGGTTCATTCCATACCTATTTTTAATGCAATTATAACCCATTTTCTTATATTTACAAGTGTCCAAGTGACCTATGGACTTCTTTTGTCTTGCTCTTCTCTCAAAGGCTATAAATATTGACTCTTTTGGCTCTTTTTACCAACCTCCATTGGTTGATGGTGAAAACCTAGCCAATTTCATACTTGAATTACTATTAAATAAATAAACAAGTGATTTTTCCTACTTACATGTATAATTGAGTGTTATTGCAATCTTGTTGGTCTTGTCTAGTAGAAGATGATCTTTTCTAGCATGTTATCCTTGATTATTTACCAAGTGTGCAGAAGAGAAATTGTTACATGTCTTTGTTAGTGTTATTTTATAAGTGTATAAGTGTATTTTAATTTTTTCATGACTATATTCCATAAAAGAGTCATTCATTACCATCTTAAGTATCAAACTACCTTCTTGAACCTAGCTTATGAAACATTGATGTGACAATGCAACTTGAATTGTGAGTTTTATGTGAAAAAAGCATTATTTACCTCTAATTAGTATAATTTAAGTCAATAATATTAAATATAATATTGGTGCATCACCTCTAATTTTATTATTTTATCTTCTTAACCCTTTTCATGCAAAGTTAATAGGCAAGAAAGTACTCCAAAGAGTACATTAAGGGAACTAACCCTTCTAGAGATTCATCTCATAAAATTGTTACTCACATCAAGATATATGTTTCCATTATTCCACTTGGATGAGGATAAATAGGCATCTCCTCATGGGGTGCAAATCCAAGTAACAACATTTCCTTTGCGAAATCATTTACCTCTAGGCTTACTTGACATTCCAATTAGCCTTTAAAATGCACAAAGCTCCAAGGTTTGAACATCATGGAGACATTTTGACCAAAAACAAAATATATTTGATCATAATTTTTAACAATACTAATTTTTAATCAATTTTTATCCTCAACTCTTCACCGAAGTTTAACTTTCTTCTTTAGCCTCTTTCTCACTAGGTCTCTTAAGCTAGTCAACTAGATCTACAGGGTAGTACAATATATAATATAGAAGGTACAAGTATAAAATCACTTTATTCAATTAATATACCCTAAAAAACACTATATTAAAAAATTTCATGAATTTTCAAGTGTTTAATATCTTCTTATGGTCAAAACCCTAAAAGTCAGGGTTTGTAGCAACTTTATAGGCTAAGACTAAAAATAATTACATATAATGTCTAACTAGGACTTTCAAGATGATATAATTCTTATATTAGGTCTATATAACATTATTAAAACTTTTTTTTTTAATTAACAAGTTCTCACAACCCTTAGGGCATTTTCAAACAAGAAATCTCAGTCATTCAACACTATATTCTGTATGTAAAAAATAAGGGTATGTAGGGTCTCTAGGTTTTTCAACATCAAAGAAATTTATAACTAATAATAATTTTATCACCACATTATATAATAAATAATAAAATTTAATACTCATACTCTTCACCATCTACTTCGAATGGAATGTGACGTTAGAAAACCAAAACTGACTGTTAACATAAAACATAGTATAGATACGATTTTTTTGTTCTAGATGTAAATAGGTCAATATGTCTCTAGGTCAATTACTCAATGTCAATTAATAGGTCAATAGTTCAAAACTTTTTTTAAATTATAATCAAATTTTTTTAAGTTGTCAAAATTTTCAAAGTTGTCAAATTTGTCAAAGTTGTCAAAATTATCAAAATTGTCAAAGTTGTCAAAATTATCAAAATTATCAAAGTTGTAAAAGTTGTCAAAATTGTCAAAATTGTCAAAGTTATCAAATTTTTCAATAGGTCAATGGGTCAATAGACCAATTACTCATCCAGTTTCTAGGTATCTAGTTTAAGTTGTAAAAGTTGTCAAAATTATCAAAGTTGTCAATAAGTCAATAGGTCAATAGATCAATAGATCAATTACTCATTAAGTTTTTAGGTCTCTAGTTTATTTTTTCAAAATTTTCAAAATTTTCAAAATTTCAAAGTTGTCAAAATTTTCAAAGTTTTCAATAGGTCAATAGATCAATTACTCATTAAGTTTCTAGGTCTCTAGTTTAAGTTGCCAAAGTTGTCAAAGTTATCAGAGTTCAAGTTATTGTTGCAAAACTATAGTTTTGATGCTTCATGGGGAAAAAATGAAACTACCAACATATCTAGGGGTGAATAACATATAGGACTAGGTTTTTTTCCTATTAGGCCTGATTGACAAACCCACCACCCATTCAGACCTCAAGAACACCCTTCCAAATACAAGAAAAATGCAAATTCTTAGCCCAAGTTAAAAAATGCATAGAATGAAACCTATAAGTCATTTACATAAATAATTAGATCTCTCATATACCACCTTAATCCCTATAATTTCATCTTAGATAACTTAGGTGGAAGCTTAGAGATCAATCTGTTAGACAAGTTGCAGTGACAGGTCCAAAAATGTAAGTTTTTATTAGTAAACAAGCAACTTATTGAGTTCCAAATAGGATTTATACCTCTAAGACCTCCACCTATGAATATATCACTTTTATCATGTCCAAATATATAAATTACATGTTATTGTGCCACCATGATGTTTGAATCCACCTAAAAGTGCATTTTCACTACCATTGTAGATAGCAAAAACATTGAAAACAAATGTTGTCAAAGTTCAAGTTGTGGTTATATAACTCTAGTTTTGATGCTTCATGAGTGAAAAATGACATAATAAACACATTTTTGGGGGTAGATAACCTCTATGACTAGGTTCTTGGCCTCCTATCAGGCCTGATTGACAAACCCACCACCCATTCCAACCTCAAAAACACCCTTCCCAATACAAGAAAAATGCAATTTCTTAGCCTAAGTTCAAACACACATAGAAAAAACATGTAAATCATTTATATGAACCATTATATCTCTCACGTACCAGATTAATCCCTCTAATCATTCCCTAGATCACTCAGGTTGAAGCTTAGAGATCAATTCGTTAGACAAGTTGTAATGACAGGTCCGAAAATGCAAAAATTCTAAAATAGGTATCTTTTTTATAACAAGCTCACACCTTTTATATTATTTTCCATATTTTAAATTATAAGTCACTATTTTATATTTTATTAAAAAAATTAATTCCTATCCAATTTCACTTATAATCTCCTCATGGATACATTTTTTTTAATTTGGCAATCCACCACAAATGTTGTAATTTCCATTTAAACATTATTTTTTGTAAATAATTGCCCATCTAGTCTTTTGCAAAATATAGTTGGAATACATTCCTTAGCTAATTTTGGTGGGAATTCAATGCCACACTCCTAAAAATATTTAGTATGAAAAGTACAATGAATATAGTGAAAAACATCATAGTGCATTGAAAATTCAGCATGTTTCCTACAACAAGTGGTGCATGTGTGATGTATTTTAACATAAAAAGGTTTTGCCATCTCAAAATATCATTGACAAATATAAATTTGTGGATTTTTTTCCAAAATTTAGATTACAATTGTGTTTGAGTCATATCTAATAAATGTTTTTGAAGTGGTTCACGGTTACGAGAACCAACTCTTCTTTTCACATCTCTTACATTGGGTGAAACTCTTATAATTTCTTTCCAAATTTAAGCAAGTAACTCTTTTAGAGTATCAAATAGAGCCTTTTCCTTTTGTGGAAGTCTACTAAATAATTCTCAGAGCTCATTGGTATGAGGTTCATTAAGTCTTTCATGTCTTTCAATTGATTCCCTTATTATTTTTCTATTTATATTAAGTGTTTGGCTTATTTTTGAAACCATTCATTTTTCATTATTATATCACTTACTGCACAAGTTGTAAGTATGCGCCAGCCAATATTACAATATTTGGTGAATGATTTTGGGCCTATAATATGATATACATCATGTAGATTTTCAATAATTTCATTATTTTCATCATCAATGTTAGATGTTATTAGTCATAATGTGTACATTATTGGTCCCATCTTAATCAATTTTATCAATGAAATAAATAATTTAACTCTTTGACTATCATATTGCAAATTATAAAAGAAAATATCCTAGATTTGTTGAGATAATATTCTTAAATGGCAATCAGATATTTTTTTATGCATTAGTTTTAAAATATTTTCATCAACTTCAATTAAGTACTTGTCTTTTCTACACACAATTATTGGAGGTTTTGGTAGTGGTGGAATTTATTGAGAGGGTGTTTCAAAACTATTATTACTTTCATTGTTTAGAGGTGGGATGATATTAAATTCTTCATTATATGTTTCCATGAATTTTTTTTATGGTTAATTTCATCATTATTTGTTTCCATTAAATTTTATTCATTTATTGGGGTGGCTGAAGCATCATACATAGACTCATCATCAACAAAATAAAAAACTTGGAACTTTGAATGTGAACTTCCAACATTAAATAATTCATTATTTTCAATTTCATTATTATTCATTTCATTATGGTCAATTTCATTATTATTCATTTCATTATGGTGAATTTCAACATTATTTAATTGATTATATTTAATTTCATCATTGCTTAATTCATTATCATTAATTGGATCATTATCTATGGTATTTGGTTCATCAAGATTAGGGTTTGTACCTTGTTTACCATGAACTTTTTGCATTTGTAACTTGTGTTTCTCTTTGCAATATTCTAGTTCCTCTGGTGTTTTGTTATTAAATAAATTCCTCTTCCTCTTTGAACATGATTTGGACCCATCATAAGGGATAATTGACACCTTTTCAAAGGTGGGGTCAAGTACACAAGTATGCAGATCTCATAAAATGTTCATATGGATGGAAGTCTCAAATTGGGCTAAAAATAGTCATTGATAAGTGAGATTATGACAACTTTTCAAAGGTGGGGTCAAGTACACAAGTATGTAGATCTCATAGAATGTTTATATGGATGAAAGTCTCAAATTGGGCTAAAAATAGTCATTGATAAGTGAGATTATCACTAAAATATTAATAACATGATCACGTTATATAGTGTGATTGTGTTACTAAATAATGTAATCATGTTATGATTTTCATAAGGTCCCAGCACACCCAACCCATTAAGAAATTGATATCAACAATAGCACAATCATGTTACTAAATAATGTGATCATGTTATGCTTTCCATAAGGTCCCAACACACCCAACCCAATGGGAAACTATTATTGACAATAACATGATCACTTTATTGTCAATATAATCTATGGGGTTGGCAATTGGCAATGAGGAGCGAGTGTTTCCTATGTTAACAATAATGCAATCATGTTATACTTAATGTATATAAGGGATTAGGGATTAGAATTATGTTTTAGGAATTATTGATTAAAATTAAGGTCCAAATTGAAGGTACATGACTACAGGGACCTTTCCTAATACTTGGAGAAATAAACTCTAAGCATGTCAAATCCCAAAATAATAATAATAAGTTATCAATAATAAAATGTGTTTTGGGGTTTACATTATACCCTAGATGTCATCATGTAGATTGAGTGAATTAGTCAAATGGGGTAATTAGTCATGTGATTTAGGCCAAATGGAGCCCTATGAACTTAATTCTTAGTTTAAATGATGTTAATTTAGGATAAAATAATTGGTTCAAGGTTTAAAGAATTTATATTTGTGGTTTAGATTTTAAGGATTAAGAAAGTTTTAAGGATGAGGGCTTAGGGAATAGGTTTTAGGGTACATTTTTACAATCATATAGGAAATTGGGGAAATTTTGGGAGCCTTGAACCTCTATCCATATTACAAAATGTGAATTTAGGATCAATTATCCCCCACATCATCATAGATTAAGCCTATGAAGTTAATCATGGTAATGAGTGATTTAATTTTAACCAAGTTCATCCCTGTGAACCTAATTCTCACTATAGATATAAAGGATGTTAATTGGGGCTAAATTTATTAGTTTAGGGTTTAGGGTCTATAATTTAAAGGGTTTAGGGTTTAGGCCTTATGTCTTATGGTTTAATGTAAATGGTACAAGGTTTGGAGTTAAAGTTAAATGGTACAGCGTAACTTAGGGTTTAAGATATTAGATATAGGGTTTAATCACTAAGGTAATTAAATAAAATTTGAGCTAATTTTGACACATATTTATGACTTGATTACCTTCATATTTGTATTTTTGATAAAAGTAGGGTCAATTATGCCATGTACATGTTATACAATTGATTGAGCCATAAATTTAGTTTTGGGGCTCAATTTTGCCTAGATCATGTAGGGAATTATAAAAATTGACTAACTAGATCAATTCATGATATAAGATTGATCTTTTTATTTTTCCCCAAACCATATATTTCTATTGAAGACCCTCAAGTTGGCCTCAAATGCCTCCTCGATTAAAATAATAAACTACCTCTCCTTTTCTTTGGTTAACTAGGTTGAAGGGGCTCAAAATAGCCCTAGTTTACTAAATAGATGCATAGAGATAGATTGGTACTCCAAAGTCTTTAGCCATAGGTTTAAAAACTACATAAGTTATGACATCTTGTGATAAAATTAGTTATATAATAAGACATGTATATTTGTGGCATGTAGTGGGCATTAAGGCATAAGGATTACAATTTAAATGTTTTAGGGATCATTAGGGATTAGGGCATAGGGTTTAGGTTTAAGGACATTTATATTAATGTCTAATCACTATCTATGCCATGTGTTCAAACTAGATTCTTACTATAAAGGATGTTAATTAGGATTGAATTGAAGTTAGTAAATACCTAGAAAGTAAATGGTTTATAATTTAGGGTATAGTGTTTAGGGTTTATGGTTTACGACCCTTCTAGGTTTTAATGTATATACATGCTTTAGGGTACATAGGGTTAATCACAAATATAATTGAGGATAATTTGAATCACTTGGACCCATTTGTGACTATAAAATGTGTTTTTGGGTTGTCATTATACCATGGATGTCATGTCATACTATTAAATTGAGTGAATTAGTCAAATGGGTTAATCATGTTATTTAGGACAAAATGAGCACTATGAACTTAATTCTTAGTATAAATTATGTTAATTTATGTTAAAATAATTGGTTCAAGGTTTAAAGAGTTTATATTTGTGGTTTAGGGTTTAGGGATTAAGAAAGTTTTAAGGATTAGAGCTTAGGTTATATATTTTAGGGTAAATTTATACAATTGTGTAGGTGTTGACCAAATCTTGGCCCTTCAAGTCAAAATTAGGCACCCCTATATCATCTAAGTCTATACCTTTTGGCTAGGTCTAGTATGTATAATTCCTTTAGAGGAGGTGTTCCACACAAAACCCATGGCAAAAGTACAAGTGTTCATTCTTTCATAGTTTTTATTTTTGGGTTTTTGTTTAAGTTTCAGGAATTATTTCAGACATTTTGACTAAAGAAATTTTTCCAAAGGGTATCTTTTTTTGGGATAAGGGTCAGAAGTCTTTTGGGAACATTATCCACTTCAATTTTTTTGAAGGGCACTTCAACTTTTTCTAAAGAGTACCTCCATCTTTTCAAAAAATTCATCTTCAATTTTTTCTAAGGGCACTTCAAATTTTTCTGAAGGGCACCACCATCTTTCTGAAAAAGTCATCTTCAATTTTTTTGAAGGGCATTTTAGTATTTTTAGAAGGGAATTTATAGGAAGGCTAAAAGGTACTTTACAAAAGTTTGAATGACACTTCAAATTTTTTGAAGGGATATTTCCAAGTGTTGGAGGGTCATTTATAGATTACTAAAGGGCCATTTCTTTTGGTTAAAGGGTAAAAAGATAAAAAGTCTGAGGGCCAAATAGAAAGTTTGAAGGAATTCTTTTGAAAAGATTGTTTGAGGAATTATTTCAAAAAACTTGTCCACATTGAAAAGAAGTCAAAGCTTAATTTTTTTGGACATTTTGTCTGATACAAAGGAAAAAAGGGCTTGAAAGATTGTTTTCAAGAATTGCCAAGAAAAATCATGAATGAATTCTTTCAATAAAAGTGTCAAGATAAAAAAGTGACCATGGGAAAAAGTGTTGGAGGAAAATTTCTTGAATGAATAAGAATGGTGATGGCCCTGCAAACATAAATTTCAAACTTCAAAAAATAGCCGTTGGAGTCAAAAATACTTGGTGGTAACTTGAGAGAAAATATATAGGTAACAAATGATAAGATCTCGAGCATATAGTGTAGACAAAACAAGTGAAAAATAGATAGGTCAACAATTCAAGTTGTTGCTGGTAGCTAACCCAAATCAAGGAGCTTCTATGAAATCGACAAACATAGGTGTCTAAAAGATAGCCAACAATTAGAAGGAGCATTTTCTAACTATCATCATGAGTTCCATTTCCTTCAAATAGTGCTATGTGTTGACCCTCCTATTTTTAGTTTTAAATCTTCATGGATGGTCTTTGATGGAGGCGATTTCCTGTGCTAATTTTGAAGGTTTCATGCCACTTTTCACCATTTTTATGACTTATTTTAGACAAGTAGATCTCTTGACATGGAATGAATTGCCTCACCCTTATTTCACATGTAATTATAATTGATTTTCATTTGGTGACACATGTCCAAGTGACTCTTAGACTTCCCTTCTCTCTATCTTCCCATTTCTTCTATAAATTGGGCCTTCTTGGCCATTATTTGTATCTCTCTACTGGGTATGGAAAATACCTACCAAATTTGTGCCTTGAACCAATAAAGAAAATTAATTTAACTCATTAAAGGATTAAACTAAGTGTAAATTATAGTTTTTAGTCTTGTGCAAGTGTGGTTTCAATCGACCTTCACATGTCACTCCTATTAATACCTAGTGTTTTATGATCCCTTTCTTGTAGGTCAATAAGAAGTGTCAAGTGAGGTTGTAGATATAGTGAATATATAATTCAATAGAGTGTCTTGGAATTCCTATTTCTTAAGTCTTCCTAACCTATGCTATCTCTGAGACCCCATGTTGAAACACTGATAAGAGAGAGAGAGAGAGAGAGAGAGAGAGAGAGAGAGAGAGAGAGAGAGAGAGAGAGAGAGAGAGAGAGAGAGAGAGAGAGAGAGAGAGAGAGAGAGAGTTGAAATTGAGTGAAGTGTATATGTAATTTGTTATTGGTTCTAAGTGCATATAAAAAGTGTGAGTAGAGAAGATATTTGGTGCATAAACTATATTAGAATAGGTTTACTTTTCATGCTATTCTTAACCCTTTTCATTCCTCAAGTTGTTAGTAGTAGGAAAATGAGCCTAAATGATGCATCAAGGGGAGCTAGCCCCTAATCTAGAGATCCACCCCCGATAGGGATACCCATAACCCTAGAGTGGTTCCATTATTACACTTTAATGAGGATGATCT
Organism: Torreya grandis; assembly: GCA_037957365.1. Taxonomy (NCBI): domain Eukaryota; kingdom Viridiplantae; phylum Streptophyta; class Pinopsida; order Cupressales; family Taxaceae; genus Torreya; species Torreya grandis. The sequence continues at coordinate 1,853,343 of JARHVA010003021.1, read as the reverse complement.
TGTCCCATATCCTCATTGGGTGAAATTTAAATTGATAATAATTTTTGGCATGCTCAGTGGGATAATTTTTCTAAGGAGTTGAAGAATTCTTGGTGTGTTCTTCAATCAATCAGCCTTTTGGAGGCATTTCAATCAACACCAATGGTTACTCTAAGTTGAATCAGCTAGTTAAGCAGCTATAGTACATTAAAAAATCATATTTGGTATGTATAATTCCATTGTTGAGTAGTATGGACCTTGTGTTCTTTCATATTATTTTGATCAAGCTCATGTTTTTCATAAAATCACCTCAAGCAACTCTCCTAATTATCCTTCTCCTAGTCAATCCAAGAGTATTTGGGAGATAATGTTGGAGTTTGAGAGGAAAATGATGGAGATAAATAGGTTGAATGAGTAGAATAGGTATCAACAAGAGCTTATGTAGAAGGAGGAGTGCTTTTTTAGGAAAGCTCAAGCTATGCAATCCATGAAGGATAAACTATTAATATGGAGGAGTCAACCCATTCAAGGCAATCAGCCTTAGATACCTTTTTCCATCCCAAATCAACCTTCTCCTATTTAAAATAAACCCTCCTCTTATACATCAAATCTTTTCTATGAAATATCACTTGCTCACCATAATAAAATGAGCCATCCTTCTAACCCATCTAATGCATTAACTACTCTTATTATTAATCATTTGCACCTAGCAATCCAAGACCAAAGGAAATTAGAATAGCCTTATATGAAAACTAACTATTTAAATTCTTTAGATTATGAGCCCTCATTTGAAATAGGTCATCCTATTTCCTTTGGAAAATAACACATCCATCCTCAAGCAACTCTTCCTATGCATGTGCAAACTCTTCCTAGTCTCCCTCAACTTCCTCAAGTTCTTCAACATGATGTCAAGACCCCAAGTTGGAGAAATGTCTATCATGAACCAACTTAAGACTTTGAGAAAGATGAAGTTGCTACCTATCCTCAAGAAGAGAGTTCCAATCCTAAAACCATGAGTTGGAATGAAATAGTGGGATCATGGGGTAAGAAATAAGAGAAGAGTATTGTTCAAGAGTGTGAAGTGTAAAATGAAACTAGTTCTCCTCAAGTCCCTCCTACCCTTCCTCAAGAAACCTCTTCTTTTCCATGTTAAAACTCTCATAATCCTCCTCATCATGATGATGCATATGATCTTCAAGAAAGACTCTTCCAAGAGAATCTAGCCAAGTAGATTGAAGAATTAGAGTCAAGAATGAGGTTGCTTAGTCAAGGTGTAATGGAAGGTTTAGACCCAATAGAAGATCACATGTATAAACACACCCCATCTACACCCCTTCAAGAGATTTATCAAGATAAATATGATGTGGATGAGGTTTTGGTCAAGTGGAAGGAAGAGAATCAATTGATTTAAGCCCAAGGTTTACTTCCTCTTCCTCATGAGCTTCTCAAATAATACCCCACTTTTCATTCCCAATCTGATTTTAAGCTCACTAGTGCTTGCCTCTTTTAAAAGCCCATTCTTAAGTCCTATCCTTCATCCCACACCCCATTTTCATTTCCTTCACCTTCCATTACCTTCCATACTCCAAATATTTCATTTCAAACTCATGAACCTATCCATTCACCCTTCACTTCATTCCCTTCTAAAGAGGAACCTATTTTTAGGGAGGCAGGTGAGCAAGAGAAAATACCTTTTTTAGCTGATCAAGAGGATATTATGAGTGATGATGAAGATGAAATCATTATAGGTACTCCCCATGAGCATCATCATGGTGATCATCATCATGAACATGAGGTGGAAGGTATTATCAAAGATAAACAATGTATTCAAATCATATTTCAAGAGGTGGCTATTCTAGGAGGTTTTCATGAGAATAAGGTTGAAGAAGTGACTCTTGAAAGTAAAATGATTCAAGGAGAAGATATAGGTCACACATACATGAAAATTTTCCAACAATATGAAGATGAGATTGACAAACTTCACTTGTCAACATTGGATGGAGAATGTAATCATGGTGAGCTCTCTTTCCCTTTGTTTGATGAACCTTCTTGTTGCTTTGATGAAGATAATGACTAGGCCATGTGACCTGAGTTGAATGAGGTTTAAGATCATGTTATTGAGTAGATAAATAATATTTTTTGTGAATAAGAAAGAGAGTTATCACATTGGTTTGATAGGAGCATTGAGGAAGGAGTTCTTGAGCAATAAAATGATGATTTTTGGAATAAGTTAGAAAGATTTTACCTTAGCTCAAACATCACACCAGCCACCCTACCCCAAGAGATCCATGAGGAAGAAATATATTAGTTTGACAAGATTATCAAAGAGATAGAAAAGAAATATTTGGTCCATGATGCATACCAAGAGGGCCATGATCCAAATGAACCCTATGATGATGAGATATCATCCATTGATCCATTGTTGGACTACACTAGCATGAAGAACCAACATGAGACATGTCTTAAAAAGAAGAATGGATACATGAAGGTTGAGAACATGTTTGAATCTAGTAAATTGGAATACATGCCAATCAAATTGGTAAACAATAAGGGTGAGTCACCAAGTTATCAATCTAAAAATCTACCTAGTCACCACAATGAGGTTTCTTGGCATGAAAGAAACTTAAGAAGTTTCCCCTTTGATCCATGAGGAATGAGAAACATATCATGTTAGATATACACATTAGTTTACTTTCAGTTATGTCTTGTTTTTTCCCTAAGTGCTTGTGCACATGTGTATGTCTTATGAATTTGCTTGCTTATTGGGTGTGTCCTTTCCCTTTGTGTGGTTGAGGTAGTAACTAGTTATCTTGTTGATCAAGGTTTCTTGTTATTTCAGTCCTTAGATAACTCCATTCCCAATGGAAAAATTATGCTACTAGTTTGGTTAGTATAGAAGGCATACTACCCCTATGAGTTACCAATTTATTGACCAAATTTTGGCCCTTCAGATCAAAATTAGGCACCCCTATATGAAATCTCAGTTATCTAAGTCTATACCTTTTGGCTAGGTCCAGTATGTAGAATTCCTTCAGAGGAGGTGTTCCACACAAAACCCATGGAAAAATTACAAGTGTTCATTCTTTTTTTAAAAAAAATTTGGGTTTTTTGTTGAAGTGTCGAGAATTATTTCAGACATTTTGTCTAAAGCAATTTTCTTGAAGGGTATCTTTTTTCTAGATAAGGGTAAAAAATCTTTTGGGAACATTTTCCACTTTAATTTTTCTGAAGGGCACCTCCATATTTATAAAAAAATCATCATCAATTTTTTCAAAGGGCACTTCAACTTTTTTTGAAGGGCACCTCCATCTTTCTGAAAAAGTCATCTTCAATTTTTTCGAAGGGCACTTCTATTTTTTCCAAAGGGAATTTGTAGGAAGGCCGAAAGGTACTTTACAAAAGTACGAAAGGCACTTCAATTTTTTTTAAAGGGAAATTTCCAAGTGCCAAAGAGTCATTTATAGATTTCCAAAGGACCATTTATTTAGACTAAAGGGAAAAAATAAAAATGTTCAAAGGGCCAAATAGAAAGTATGAAGGAATTCTTTCAGAAAGATTGTCTAAGGAATTCTTCTAAAAAACTTGTCTGAATTGAAAATAGGTCAAAGCCCAATTCTTTCAGACATTTTTTTGATACAAAGGAAATAAAAGGCCAAAAATATTATTTGGGAATATTTTTCATAGGTATTGTGAAAAAAAAACCCTGAATGAATTATTTCAAGAAAAGTGTCGAGACAAAAAAGTGACCGCAGGAAAAAGTAACTGAGGAAAATATCTCGAATAAATAAGAATGGTGATGGTCCCACAAAAATCAATTTAAAACTATGAAAAATATCCATTGGAGTCAAAAATACTTGTCAAGAACCTAAAATCAAATATAGAGGTAACAAATGGCAAGATCTTGAACATTTGGTGTAGACAAAATAAGTGAAAAATAGACAGGTTGATGGTTCAAATTGTTGCTGGTAGTTGACCAAAATCAAGGAGCTTCCACCAAATTAACAAACATAGGTGTCTAGAGGATAGCTAGTATTTATAGGGATCATTTTTTAACTATCACCATGATTTCCATTTCCTTCAAATAGTGTTGTGTTGACCCTCCTATTTTTAGTTTCAAATGTTCATGGATGGTCTTTGATGGAGGTAGTTTCCTATGCCAATTCTAAAGGTTTTCTACCACTTTTCACCATTTTTATGACTTGTTTTATATAAGTATACCTCTTGAAATGGCATGAATCAACTCACACCTCTTTCTCATGAAATTGTAATTTATTTTCACTTGGTGACACAAGTCCAAGTGACTCTTGGACTTCCCTTCTCTCTATCTTCCCATTTCTTCTATAAATTGGACCTTATTGGCCATTATTTGTATCTCTTTATTGGGTGTCATGAAGCCCTACCAAATTTGTGTCTTGAACCAATAAAGACAAGCAATTTTACCTGATTCAATGATTACACTAAGTGTAAATGATATTTTTTAGTCTTGTGTAAGTGTGGTTTCAATCGACCTTCACAGGCCACTCCTATTAATACCTAATATTTTACAATCCCTTTCTTGTAGGTTAACAAGAAGTGTCAAATGAAGTTATAGATATAGTGAATATCTAATTTAATATAGTTTCTTTGAATGCCATTTGCTTAAGTCTTCCTAACCTATAATATCTCATAGACCCCATGTTGAAACACTGATGTGAGAGAAAGAGTTGATATTGAATGAAGTGTATATGTAACTTGTTCTTGGTTCTAAGTGAATATAAAAAGTGTGAGTAGATTAGACATTTGGTGAATTACCTCTAGTAGAATAGGTTTACTTTTCATGATATTATTAACCCTTTTCATTCCCCAAATTGTTAGTAGTATTAATATGAGCCTAAATGATGCATCAAGGGGAGTTATCCCCTAATCTAGAGATATACCCCCCAATAGGGACACCCAAAGCCCTAGGATAGTTCCATTATTACACTTAAATGAGGAGAATATTGTCCCATATCCTCATTAGGTGCAAGTTAAAGTGATAATAGTAGGTAATTGGGGTAAATTTGGAAGCCTTAAACCTATATCTGTGATTACAGAATGTGAATATGGGATTAAATTATCCCCCACATCATCACATATTGAGCCTACAAAGTCAGTTATGGTAATGAGTGATGCAATTTTAACTAATTTCATCTCTATTAACCTGATTCTTACTATATATTTATATTTATATATATATATATATATATATATATATATATAAATGATTTTAATTGGATCTAAATTTATTGGTTTAGGGTTGAGGGTCTATAATTTAAAGGGTTTGGGGTTTAGGGCTTATGGATTAGGGTTTAATGTAAATGGTATAGAGTAACTTAGGGTTTAAGATATCAGATATAGGGTCCATCACTAAGGTAATTGAAGAACATTTTAGTTACTTGTGACACATATTTATGACTTTATTACCTTCATGTTTGTATTTTTGATAAAAGTAGGGTCAATTATGCCATGTATATGTTATACAATTGATTGAGCCATAAATTTAGTTTTTAGGCTCAATTTTTCTTAGATCACATAGGGAATTATACAAATTGACTAATTAGATCAAATCATGATAAAATATAGATCTTTTGATTTAACCCCAAATCATATCTTGCTATTGAAAACCCTCAAATTAGCCTCAAATGCCTCTTCAATTAAAAGAATCAACTACCTCTCCTCCTCTTTGGTTAATTAGGTTGAAGGGGCTTGAAATAGCCCTAATTTACTAAATATATGCATAGAGATAGATTTGTACTCCAAAGGCTTTATCCATAGGTTTAAAAATTGCATAAATTATGGCATCTTGTGATAAAATTAATTATATCATAAGGCATGTATGTTTGCAGCATGTAGTGGGCATTAGGGCATATGGCTTAAAATTTAAATATCTTAGGGATCATTAGGGATTAGGGTATAGGTTTTAGGTTTAAGGACCTATATATTAATGTATAGTCACTAGATATTCCATGTGTTTGAATCAGATTCTTACTACAAAGGATATTAATTGGGACTAAATTGAAGTTGGCAAATACCTAAAAAATAAATGGTTTATAATTTAGGGTATAGTGTTTAGGGTTTATGGTTTATGGCCCTTCTAGGTTTTAATGTATATACATGGTTTAGGTTACATAGGGTCAATCAAAAAGATAATTGAGGCTAATTTGAATCAGTTGAACCCATTTGAAATTATATAATGTTTTTTTTGGGTTGTCATTATACCATGGATATCATGTTGCATGTGCAGATTGAGTGAATTAGTCAAATGGGTCAATCAGTCATGTGATTTAGGCCAAATTGAGCCATATGAACTTAATTATTAGTCTAAATGATGTTAATTTGGGCTAAAATGATTGGTTCAAGATTTAAAGAGTCTATATTTATTATAAATAGAGTTTGAGATTAAGAACTTTAGGGATTAGGGCTCAGGGTATAGGTTTTAGGGTATATAAGGTACAATCATGATGGTGATTAGGGTAAATTAGAGCTCCTTGAACATAGATTTTTGAGTAAAAAATGTGAATTTGGAATCAATTATTTTGCACATCATCATAGATTGAGCTTACAAAGTCAATTATGGTAATGACTGATGCAATTTTAACCAAGTTCATCCCTATGAACCTATTTCTTACTATATATAAAGGATGTTAATTGGGGATAAATTGATCTCAATGGCTTACTAAGCCTAAATTTAAGGAATTTTATCCATATGATATCAACTGGGGATCCAAGTTCTCACCATATTAAAAAAATAAGTATTTTTTCAATTTGATATGTAATTCAGTCCAAAGGAACCATGTGTAAGGAATTACATTCATATATAATGAAAATTATGGATTATTTGGCCATGATTGTAGACCATATTTAACCAATTGAGTATTCAATTCTAGATGATACATAATTAGGGATAATCAAGGCTTGCCCAAGGAATTGTGTCAACATAATTTTAATTAGGGCCCTAATTACACACCTTATTCAAATAATTGAGTGTTATTATGAATCTAATAAGAAATCATGACCAATTGAACCCTTTGTGAGGAAATATAGATCCATATTTAATAACAATGAGGATTCTTATTATGCCCCAAATTTAATTGAAAAAATATAATGGCTCAATATGATCTATGAAATTGAGTCCAAACTTGAGCCTTTTGTAATAAATTTCATCTTTCTACTGTCAATAGGGGGCTATGTTGGTCCCAAATACATAACATATTGAATCAACTAGGTATTTAACTAAATTGAATATGTAGTTATGGCCAACCAAGGCTCATACAAGTAACTAAATACATCTAATGTCAATTACAACTTTGTTTGCCCTAATTCTAAACTATATCCAGCTAATCATGCATTTGGTAAATTATCTTACATACATAATTGGGGCCAACTAAGTCCCATGAAAGTAATTTTATCCATATAATGCTCTATTTATTTTCCATTAGCCTTGATTACACCACATATTAAATCAATTAAGTATTTAGGTTCAATATGATATGCAATTGGGTCCACTCAATCCCCAAGTAAGGAATTACATCCATCTATTGTCATTTGGGGATTTAATTACACCATGTTAAATCAATTGATATTTTTTGAATACTATACACAATTGAGGACAACTAATTCCTATATAATTAATTTCTTCTACCTATAATATCAATTGAGGCATTTTTCACCCCATATAATTAATTATGTCCATCTAATTTATCTATTGTGAATATGTGTCCCTAATTGCACATCATATTTAACCAATCAAGTATTTTCTTCAGTATAATATTTAAAATTAAGAGTAATTGGTCCCTTTGAAAGGAATTCCTTCAATATAATGTGAATCTAGGATTTGATAGCACATGTCATATTAGAAAATAATCTTAATATTACTAGGCCTAATGGCTCCTATTCAAGTTTTAGGATGTTTAGAATATATAACGTGATCATGTTAATAACATAGTTAATAATGTAATCATGTTATTAATGTTATTGTATTATTAACATGATCATATTATTAATGTGATCATGGTATTTGAATTTAAATTCAATTCTTATGCATTTTAGCTTGGGAATGGCTTGGATTCCTAAATCAAAGGCTTAGACTATCAATGTACAACTGAGTATTGTAAGGTATGAAAATAAATAATAAATTTGAACTTTGATTGCCAAATGCATTAATAATTTTAACTCAAAAATTCAAAAAATTGATACCATCATGACGAGCACACTCTCTTCTTTCCAAAAATATTAATCTTATATTTTTTGGACTAATTTAAGGTTTCAAACTATATTTATTTCTAACTATGATTTTTTTAGGCCACTACATGCCATAAACATACATGTCTATACATGTTCATGTAATTTGTGTTTCATTTATCCAAGTGAAAAATAGATTATATGGTGATTTAGTACACTTAATTCTACACACATTAAAAAAAATGATTTTTATTTATTTTTAGATAGTTAGGCCTGACTCACGAATGACTATCCATTTCTTTGTCAGTTTTTAGGATCTAGTTACTTGAAAATTTCAAAAAAAAATTATTTATTAAAAAAAATATAGGTGACATGATACAATTTTTTATCTAAATTTTGGTCAAAGGGTTTCAAATAATATTAAATATTTCTAAAAAATGGTGTGCATCACAATCATTGATCTACTATGTATTTTGGAAAAAAATTAGAGTTCCTCTTCAATTTTATATGTTTTACCTATTCATACTTAACCATTTTAAAAAAAATTAGTGTTTTGGAAATTAGAATTGAAATGCTACATTTCATGTTTTTACACCATCTTCAAATTTGGAGTGTAGATATCTCAAATTATCTACAGAAGTTCAAATTTTTGAAATTTAAAAAAAATCATGTCCACAAATAGGCCACTTTTTGTCCCCCAACTTTGTGTACTTACCTTAAGGTTAATAGGTGATACTCAAAGGAGAGATGTTTAAATGTTTATTCCAAGGGGTCCTTCATGAGGATTTGGGTAGAATGGATGAATGACCTAGTCAATGCTTGGTTAATGAAAGAGGTAGAGTCATCTTTGGTTGGTGAAGGTTTGGTTAATGGAAGAAGGAGAACATAATTTGGTTGATATGCCATGTTGCATGATGTAAAATGACTTGGGTCAGCTTGTATGGTAACTACTTGACCCTCATGCTCAAAATTGATGCACCAATGTAAGGTAGATGACACATAACCCATAGAATGGATCCAAGGGCATCCAAGCAAAAAATTATACTAAAACTTGCCTTCTACCACATAGAAGATCTCAGGAAGATTGCAAGGTCCTAAACAAATGTAGACGATGAATTTACCTAAGGTTTTAACAATAGTGTCATTGAAGGATTGGAGTACCATTATAGTTTTTGACACAGTGTTCTTCAGCAATTTTAGCTGCTCATATACGTGGGAGGAGATAATGTTGATGATATCCCCTTCATCAATCATAACCTTCTTGATGTGGGTTTGTTTGATGTACATGTTAATGAAAAGGGGAGGATCTAGATCATCAAGATGAATGGATGGTATTTCTGAATCCTTGAACAAGGGTAGAGAGTTAAAGGGCTCTAATGAAGACTGCTAGAGGTTGAGGATATTTTGGTTAGACCTCTACAACTATAAGGCCTCCATCATTACCTAATGGTGATTGGGTGAAGTATTTATTATCTCATACAGTGTCATCTTCACTTATGTTTGGTGAAGATACTTTATAACTACTCTTTGGATTGATCCAGAGGCATTAGATTAGGAGGCACCCAAGATAGAAACCTTGGGTTTAGGTGAATGTGTTTGGGTTTGGTTGTGGAAGAGGGTTATGTCCATATAATGGACACTCTCACTTTCAAATCTTTTTGTTGTGCTTATGATCATGTAACCACATGGATATTATGGACTTGGATAAAAGTTGGGCTAATAGACTACTTTAGTTCCTCCTCACTCATAGATGAGAGTGTGGGGGTAGGTAGGTTTTGGATGGTTACTTTTGGTTCTTGGATTGGTGGTGGGATCATGGGAGGCTCTTTTGACAATAGGTCATCCTCATCACATATTTGATGGATTATAACTTGGAGAGATTTACATTTCTTTATATCATGCCCAAGCATTTTATGGTATGAGCAAACCAAATTGTTATTAAACTAGGATGGCTTGGGGCTATGGGGTTCAAATGGTTTGATAGGAGGAAAGGTCAAGTAAGAAGATTGGAGCAACCTTTTTAATATGGTATAATATGATTCTAATAAAGGTAGCAAGGGAGTGGTGGTTTTAGCTTCAGTAGTTGGGGTAGAAGCCTTCTTCAAAGTTGACTTAGTAATAGGAGATTTGGGTGATGTAATTTTATTGGTGGGTGGTGTTAGGGTAGATGGTTTGGGAGTTAGTGGTTTAGAGGTGGATATTTTAGAAGTGGAAGGTTTGGTTGTGAGTTGTTTGGAAGCATAAGATATTCCAAAAATGGGTAAAGGTGTAGCTAAGAGTGGAGGTTGGGTTTGGGCTTTGTTGGGAATATTTGGCCTCTTCACCAAATTAGAGGGGTGAGGTCCCAAGATATAAGAAGGATGTGGTCCTAAAATGGAAGGCAAGGTAGAAATGGGTGGTAAGGTTTTGGTTTTTGGGATCCTAGGTGGCTTCACTTTCTTGGTTGGTTTAAATTGGGGTTTCTTTGGTGGGATAGATGGTGCTAAATACAATTTTAATGGAGGGTGAGTAAGGCTCTGAGTGGGGATCATGCCTAGGTTTTAGATGGGCTTTATTGGGATGATATAAGGTGATTGGGATACTTTGGGTGGAGTTAGGTTGGAAGGTTTGCCTATGGTTTGGGAGGTAGAGATTTTCAATGGTTTGGTTGGGATGATGGTGGGTTCACTAATGGAAGTGGAAGGTTGGGTTGACAATGGTATGGTTGAGGGATCTTTCTTGGTTGGATAGGGGAGCCCAAGATGGTTCCAAAATGTGGCATGATCCATGTTGGGTTGGGATAGGAACTCCAAGTTTTGAACCAATCTAGAGAATGGATTATAGATGGGTTTGGTTCCTTTAGTATTGGACTCAAAGGACAAACCCATGGGTTGATAAAGGGAAGTAGTTTCCTTGTCCTTTTCCTCAATCCAAGGCTCCAAGGTTTTGGAAGTTGATTCCTCCATGAGAGGGGTGGATGAAGAAACCTCTTCTTTAGGAAGGCTTTCCAAAGGAAGAGTGGAGATCTCAATCATGGAAGATAAGGAAAGGGAAGAGATGGTGATATCTTTTATCATGCATTCCAAAGGAGAGTGAATGGTGGTTTCCACACCTTAATAAGTGGAGAGGGGAGGATAATGGCTTCTTTTATTTCAATTTCCAAAAGAATAAAAGGTAAATCAATTACCTCAATAAGTGGAGGGGAATAAGAAGTGGTTTGGGCTACAATTTCCTCAACTATGAATTCATTAAGAACCACATTGACTATGTGAAATTCATGGTTGTGAGAAGATTACACTTTTTTACTTTCATTATTGGTGGAAGATGAATGGTTGGGAAAAGGTTTTCTAAATATGTCAAGTAACTGATTTGGGAGTGCATTGGGATTATCCAGTGTAAGTTTCCCCTTGTCAATTAACCCTTGGACAATGATTTTGAAGTTATTGCATCTACTAACATCATGTCTAATGATATAGTGAAAGGCACACAATTCATTTTCCTTATACTAACTAGGTATAGGATGAGAGGAATCAAATTATTGTGGGGGTTTGATTGGGGGGAGTTTTATGATATTTGCTTTCAGCAACTTTTCCAAAATGGAAGCATATGACTCCCCTAGAAAAGTGTATTACTTTTGGTTATTTTGGTTTTCGTTTTGGGTATTTTGGTTGGAATAATTATAAGAGTTGGCTTGGTTAACAACCAATGGAAGAGCTATTTTTAACACTATTGCATTAGTGGTTCCCTTGGTTTTAGTGTTGGTGTTGGTTTGATTGTTGGTTTTGGAGGATGAAGCCTCATTTGATTTGAAACTAGATTTCTTGTTTATCAATTTTATCTTCCCCTCATCAATGAATCTAATCTCTAATTTACATGCCATAGTAAAAGCCTCATCAAAGGTCTTGAAAGTTTAAACCTATAATGTGGAGGAAACATGCTTGGTACAAGCCCAAGAAAATAGTTCAATAAGGTGGTTAATTAAACCTCTCCAATAGGATATGAAGTCGACAATTGACTCATCCTCAAATTGCCTTCTAGAGTAAAGGTTGGTAATGGAAACTTTCTTAGAGATGTTTATGAAGAAATGATCTAAGAAGGTTTGGGCTAATTGGGAAAAAGAGGAAAGAGAGTGCTTGGTAATAAAACTATACCAATCTAATGCTAGATAACCTAAAGACATGGGGAAGGTGCAAAGAAGGAGAGCATCATCATAAGCAATCAAATAATAAGATTTCCTAAATTATCTAAGATGTTGTTAGGGGTCTTCCTTGCTCTAAAATTTAGAAAATTTTTGGAAGCTCCCATTGAGGAGGGTATGGTCGGATGGGGATGGATGGGTGAATTAGTTTATTGAAAATTTAATCATAAGATAAGAGGTTATGTTTATCGATAATAGATGAATCTAATTTATTCATCTTGTCCATTAGCATCTCGATTAGATCAGTTTCTAGTTGTGCACCCTCATAGTTGTATGACATATTTTTTTGGGGTTGGGCAGGTACAACATATAAGTAGCTATTATAAGGTTGGGAGGATGTCACATATTGGTACATGGACATGGGAAGTTATTAAAAAGATAGAGGAATGTATCACTATGTGTTAGGAATATATCTTAGGTTTGGTGCAATAGGCACTTGTTAAGGAATAGACATTGATTTGGTTATAGGAATGATTGGGTTAATAGGCTGAATGTGAGTGGTAACCTTAGTTATAATAGGTGGAAGGGTAGAGGGTATGAAAATTACTAAGTTTTGGAATGGGGTGGAGGTTGGTGGATTGGAAATGATAAGGGGAAGAGTAGTAACACTAGTGGAAGGTAATCTAATGGTAAGTGGAGTATAGGTTACCAAAGGTTAGGCTACTCCAAAATTGGAAGGGTTATTGGTTGGGGTGGAAGGTGTTTGGGTGTTAGTTGGTGGAATAGATTAGTTTTGGATGGTGGTGTTGGAGGAATTTTTTGTGGAAGAATATTGATTGGGTGATGAAAGTTTGGATGGAAATGGTGGAAATAGAGGTGCTACCCATAAGATGAGGTGGCATGCCATAAGGTGGTTCAATGGATGGAACTAAAGTAGGGGTATAATAGGACATAGTATTAAGGTAGTGTTGGAGGGCTATATGATTATTATCCAAAAGGGTGGTGAAATATGTATCTCCTTGGGAAATTATCTGAGATATAATAACACTTCTAAAATGATGGGGGGTGGGGGACTCTCTACATCTGAGACATACTCCATAGATGAGGCAGAAGAGGAAGATGGGTGGTTGGGAGGTGGTTTTTTGTTTGTTTGGTTTCTTAGTTGTTGTCTTGCCAAAACCATATAAATAAAAGTAAAGAAAGATGAAAGTGATCTCACAAACTCAAAAGAGAATCAATCAAAACAAAAATTTCAAGTAAAACAAGAATACACTAGAGTAAATTTAGATCCTAGATTATTTTTTATCTCTCTTTGGGATTATGCCTTAATTTTAAGGAAATTATGAGGACCAACTTGGGCTTGTAGAGCAAATACTAGAAGATGTCTAGAGATGGTTTCAAGTTGTTAAAGGCTCTTAAGAATCTATGTTAGTATTTTATATGTGGCTTGATATTGGGGCCTACCCCCTCACTTCACACACCACAATGATAAGGGTGTCGAGTGCTTATCCAAAATATACCAAATGTTAGAGATTAAACTCAGCCAAGGAACTGAGTCTTGATGTCTCCCCTTGGTGGTGAAATCCAAGTGAGATAGCCAAAGGGGAAAGGTTTACCACTACGTGATGAAATCCTAATTAAGCCTCATGTAAGTCTTTTGATATTTTATTGAATACATGGTTTGGTCTTTGTGTGTGATAAGAAGGAGACTACAATTGATTTAATCAAACTATGCGAGCTAAACAATACAAGCAAACTATGGATGCAAGTCAATTTTATCTAAAAGAAATTTTAATGTCTTTTCAAATGAATAAAAAATAACTAAGATGCATGTAAATATAATATGATAATATGAAGCCTAAGCTTAGGATGAATACTTTTGATTTTTATAAATGAATGCAAAAATGACAATTTTTACTTTTCCTAAGACTACAAAAGAAACTAGAACCTTACATTTTGGAAGAGAAGAAAAGGAAATAAGAAAAATTTAATTTTTAGGAAAGAATGAAATGAATGGATCTTCTCTAGTGTAACTAAATGTCCTCGAATTATGAACCCAAGAAAAATCTCAAGGGTCTCATCATGTGTACTAGAATGTTTCACTAAAATTTTGCTTTTATATCTGTTTGGAAACATGTAAAACTTGAAAGAAGGGTGAGGTTAGTAGAAATTGGATTTGGTTTGTATTCCATGATCTAGATGATTATCTATACTCCTCTTTATCTAGGGAGGATGACCTATAGATAATAAAATAATAGGAAAATGGTTGATTAGTGAGATAATAGGGTAGACTGCCTAGCATGAGCTAGATCCAAGACGCACAAGCTTCCTTGGAGGTTGTCAATCCACACTTTTAAAACACTTAAGTTTTGATAAACTAGAAATAGATGCTTACATGAAATAATATAAGTTAGTAAAACTAATTATAAGAAATGATTGAAAATAAATAAGTGATTTTGACTAAAAATAGAAATAAATGGTTGAATAATAATGCTAAATTCTTCAAATATGATTCAAAAAATAAGTTGAAACTCTGTGATAAAATAGAAACTCAAAAAGTGGGATTTAGGTACAGATTGATGGGTCAAATCAACTTATTTTAAAAAAAATGGAAACATGGTGATCATCAATGGCTAGGTGTAACCATTAGTGGTTAGGGCCAACTATCGGTGGTTAGGTATGATCATCAACGTTTACTATAGAATTTGATCTAGGAAAAGAATTCTATTGGGGAGAGTTGAAGAGAGGTTTTAGAGGTGGTGTTTGGGTTGAATGCTGGTTACAAGAGAGAAATAAAATTTTAGAGGAATCTGGTTTAGAGATTAGGTGTAAGAATGGTTTATGGGTGGTCTGGGGTAGAGGGTGAAGTGTTTGGATTTGTAGAACTCCAACATAGGGAATAAAGTGCAAAGAATGGAAATGACTTAAGTAATGAGACAAATAAAAGGTAGTTATTGAATCTTGATGAAAAAGATAGACACTTATATTTTAGGTGTTGTTGTTTTGGGAGATTTCTAAATTTGGCTAAAATATATTATGGATCTTGGAGTAATTTTAGTAGAGTAATGGTACCTTGGATCTTTAAAATGAGTTGTAAAAGTACCCTTAGTCTCTGTCCTAGTTCCTGGTTTTTTGGTAAGCTTTTGATTTGCCTAGGAATAATAATATCTCACACAAGAGTGATTTTAACCTCTTGGAAAATGTTTTTGGCTAGGATTATGTAACCACTGGTGGTCCTAGTCAACTACCAATGGTCGAGGGGTGAGTATCGATGGTTAGTGTGACATAGTCAAAATTTGTTAATTTTAGAAATTTCACTAATGACTAGTGGTTAAGTCATTGGGATGTGGTTTGAGGGTAATAAAGGAAACATGGGGATGCATAAATAAGTCTAAGAGGTTAGGGTCATTAATTGTCATGGTAGAAATCATCTCTAGGCTAGGTGTCAACCAACTAGCCATGGGTTTAGGTAAGTGATTTGTAAATAGGCTTTATTTAATTAATTAACTTAATTATTTTATCTAAGGGGGTAAATAGGTAGGTTTAAGGATTTTTATAGGTAATCCTAACCCAAGGGGGCCAAGGGGCCAAAGGGTGTGTGGAAGCTAACTAGAACTGTGTTATGTGGTTTTTGAGCATCTATAGTCCCAGACCCCTACATCATGGCCCCCTCACCCAAAGAAGTTATAGAGCTAAATCATGATTTTTTTAAGTTTTTTTATTAAGGCTTATTGGCCTAACATTTTATTTCTTGTAATGGTAAATCTTGTGTCTATTTTGACTTGCTAACATCTTCTTTTGTAGGTCATTATTTTATCTAACATCTTGTCTTGTAGGTTTCCCTTTCATGAGTTCCAATCAAATTACTAACTATTTTCCTACCAGATGCCTATCAAATACATTTTGGCATCTTGAAAACCATTTTTAATTTTTAATCATTTTAATAACTTTATCATGTTGTCTAAATTTCTTTGTATATATATTTTATATTCTTCTATATCTTTGATCTTAGATATAATTAATCAGTCAATTGATCTCTTTTTGGTCTACTTTTTTAACACTCGAGGGCTACAATAGTGTATGTTCTCTTCCTTGTGTCCTTAAAATGATTATTGGAGGATCGAAAACCACTAATAAACCCTCCCATTTTTAATTTCTAAGGGCAATGTGACATGGAATTGATACCCATGCACTTGCCATAGTCTTAGGGGGATAGTGACCATAGATTTCACCATCACACACTAATCCACACTCTTTATTCTGATGGAGTATAAATATCAAGGATAAATATCATTAGGTTAAGTTGTTGACCCCATATAGGTCATCCATGAAGGGTAAGAATTCATTATCTTAACTAAGCATTAGACATTGCCCTACATGGACTTGGGCCCCACTGTACATAGTGTATATCAAGGTTGCCCCTAGAGATCCCATTCAACCTAGCATAGGACCATCAACCATAATAGGTGACTTATTATTGGAGTCAGTATCAGCTCCCAAGTTACCATCATGTACAAGTGGGGTTGATAGGGTTTATGAGATTTCATAATGGGTCACTAACCTATGTCCTCACTCATGAATGTGTTAGATGGTACATTTAACGGGTTACAAACCCATCCATTTACTAATCTTAGGACCATAGTATACTTATTTTGGTGTGTGTCATGATAGACTAGTATTTTTTGTGAGTTAATTTAACCTTTCACCCAAACCCATACATGGATATCTAGGATCTATATATCATCATTTTGTATATCCTTATTATTTATCTTGTACACTCATAGTCTTTTTATATATCCTCATCTACTTTACACATCATCATATCTTGTATAATATTTCTTATCTTATACATATTATCACCTTATCTTGTACATACTTATCTTATTATCCCCATCTAAGTCTAACCCCATCCTATTTTATCTTAATCCACACCTAGTTGGATCTTTAGGTCACACACTTGTCTAAATCATACTCACTACCCTTATCTTAATATTAAATCCCATCATCCTTAATCCCTCCATCTATCCTTCATCAAATAATCCTATCCCATCCCACCTTGATAAAAAAGGTCTAAGGCTTGAGTTAGTCATTTTATCCTTACATATCATCCAATCATCCTATTCCACTATCATCTTATCATATTTCACACTTATTCAATATCTTGTTAGCAACCTATCACTTTGTTGGTTTCAATATATCATCTAATCATCATCAATCCAAAAGTCTCTAACATATTCATCTTTCCTATTTATAACTAGTACCCATCCAATCGCCATATTTATAGTTTGAATCCATGCACTAGTTAAATCCTTGATCCTTTTACTAGCTTAAAAACTTGGCATTGTCGATAGTTCATATTATTAATCTAAGATCTGATCCTAGTATTATATCATAATATATTTAATCTATCTCACCCTCACCATCACCTATCATACTAGCTCAGTCATTCAAACTTACTTTGTTCAAAGACCATATCCAATCAAATCTTTAATCTATCTTCATATCCACCCCTTTTATCATCCATCAACCATCCAACCACATGAATTTGGACCCTATTCTCATGGACCAATACCTATTTTCCAATAATGATGAGATCCTTTTACAAGCCCTAAAAATGGGTGCTCACCTACCTTCAGATATTGATCCCATTCAATCCTAAACCAATGTCCCATCCACAATCCCCATATATACCTAAATTATATGCTATCTCATAATGGTCTACCCCACTATCCATTCATAATAATAATCCTCACATCCCTCCATACATAAGTGATAAAGTTGCCCTCTTTAATGAATACGTCTTTGCCAATAGGGACAAGGTTCTTTTACACCTATTGGAGATGGTTGCTCACCTTTATAATGATTTTTAACCCATAATCCTAAGGTCACCTACTAAATAAGTCCCTTATTTATCCCCATCCCATTATAGGCCACCATCCAATAGTCCTAGTTCAAGTCATGACCTTTCCAATCCTAAAATTTCTCTATTTAATAAGGATATTGTTGAAAACAAAGAATAATCCCCTTGAAGATTTCTAAAATGGATGCCCAACTTCCCATAGGCCTTGAATCCATTTGGTTAACCTTACCTCCAATTCACACCCATACATGATTAAATCCTCTATATATTGGTCATAATCCATCATCAATCCCCTATCTTACTATCAAAAGGAAGCATAGCTTGTCAACCTCATCTAATTATCACCTGTCTTCAAACAATCTCACACTCCACTATCTCTTTATGAAATGATGTCACCATTACATTACTCCAATACTAAATCCAACACCATAAACAAGCAATTTACCCCTCTCTAAATATCCATTGAAATACTATTTTGGAAACTGAGTTCTATAGGCATGATTGCCCACCCAGAAACAAGACCTTTACATTTGTCTAAACATGTACCCTTATGGTATTAAACTGAATGAATTTGTATATACCATAATGTACCTAGGTATTTTATCAATATATGTTACCCATTTAGAGATTATATCCAACATTTAATTAATAATGACAACATTAAAATTGAGGGTGAATCTAATGCATCCATGCCTAGGAGTGTGAAAAAAGGGGTATGCCAAGAATTGATTCCTAAGCATGATCAATCTTCTTCCCTCCTTAACCAAGATCATGAATCCAATTGTATCCAATCCATAACCATCCCTATGTCTTATTTACATCACATCCCCCATCCTCATAAATCCATTCAGACTAACACATCCATTCTAAAACCCAAAGTAAAAGAGGTACTTGTGGACAATGATGTTATCTAAAGGGCCCTATTTATGGATACTATCAAAAAATAATATATGGGATACATCACCTCATCAACATCCCTATTGGATTCTACATCATAATGGTCTAGATCATGTTAGATAACATCATCTAAATTAGAAATCATGTCAAAATCATCATTCTTTGTAGATTATGAAGGTCATGCTGACTCCTATCTCTTCGAAGATGTATCTATTATAACCCAATCAGAAGGTGTGGTTGTTAATCCATATTAGGATGATGAAATTAAAGCATGTAATTCTTGGATTCTCTATCGATCCAAGATCATCAAGTTGGATATGAACTAGCTTTAGATGTTAATTCCCCTAGGAGTATTAGTGATCCTTTTGAGATTATCGATGACACTTTTTTTGATGTTGAGGTTAAGGTTCCTAGTGACCTTTATGAGGACTATGCTTTCCATTATCCCCTTAATCCACTACACACCCTTAATCATCCACCTCTCCTTCATAATCCCTACAATCCACTCCATGAATGGGTTGAATAATAACATGCATTGTTATATTAACCTTTACATGTAATATCATGTACAAAATATACAAGGATCTAAGCTAATAATTAGTTAATCCCATTAAATAGTTAGGCCTGCTATGATCCAAATCTAATTCAAGGCCAATCTTATAATTATCTAAGTCATAAAGAATCATCCCCTAATACATATGTCCTTGAAGTGATAAGGGTATATCTAACTCAAAATCATATATCCAATCAAAATTCACTTCCCTTTAGTGAATCCCATAATCAAGTACCAAGAGGTAATCAAAGTCAAAATCAAAATAAAAAATCAGCATATCAAAAGAATGTCAAAAGTAATAATCACATGACTGACCTTCCTCTTAATATTTGGATCAAAGAATTAGAAAATTAAAAGGTCTTGGATCCCTTAATCTCATGGCACTAATATAAATAATCCCCTCCACCAAATCTAATAATGTATGAAAATTTTGAACCCCATTTTCACTCCCTATCTCATCATATCATCCATTCATATCTTATATCCCATCATCACAATCATGACATACTCACATCTATATGATATCTCATATCGCTAGGCAACATCATCTCTTGTACGGGATATAAAGACACTTGGTTGAGATGTTTATATGATGTTAAATCAATTAAGGTCACATAGACATCAATACATCTAATAACAATAACATGATCATAACATCCCATCTATCTAGAGTAGGTGTTGGCTAAATATCACAAAATGTTCATAATCCTGCATCTTGCCTACCTCTAATCAATGGATATGCCATTAAAAAGTCAAAAAGTAAAAATTAAAAAATAAAAATACAATAAAAAATCATTCATCCAATGGTGAAAATGAGTCTACTAGCACCTTAGGCAAGTACCATGATGAAAACTAGTCTCTGGTGCCATGGTAAAATAATCTATTATATGAATTATACCTCAACACTTGGGGCCAAAATCCATCCATTTAATATCCATTATCAATCCATTCCATGTCATCCATGTCTATTTTATCCCTCTATCTATTGTACCTACCCATCATCTTCCATCATATCATGCATCCTATCTCTCCTTCCTTCCCATCTTGACCTTCATAAGGAAGTAGAATATGTTTTGAGAAATGTTCCAAAATGATCTTGGAATATCCCCTAATGAATACTTAGGTCAATAGATATTTGGTTCCTTCAGGATGTGTTCATTGAAAATCCATAATCCATTCTTCCTTGGTCCTTATCCCCTCTTCTTCATCACCCTCATCCTTTTTTCATTTCATCCATTATTCCATTTGTCCTTATCTTGGTTATTATGCTCAATATTCCCTTTGCTAGTAACCCCATTTGTATAGTGTACATACATATTCCAAAATCCCTAAAAATCATAAAACTTGAAAAAGCCAAAAATATTCTATGGTGTCTTGTCTTATGCTTTTTCCCATAGTCACATCCATCTTCATGCCCTTCATCTTTTACAATCATGTCATCCATCCTCCTATTTTAAATCAAGGGAAAATCTAGTCTATATCAGGCTATCATTGACCTAGTTTCACTTTTGCCTAATCCATCTTATGTTGCTTATCTAAATCTCCAAATTTTTAGCCTAATCCTAATCTAAGTCCACATATCTAAATCCTCATCCAAGTCCCTCACCTAGTCCAAAATCCATATCCTTACCTAAGTCCTAATCCTAATCATCATTTTTAGTCCATTCCAAATCCAAGTCTATCCTAACTCCACAATCACATCATGATCCTCCTATTCCATCCCATCACCCTATCACTCATCCCATAATTAGATAAGACATTATGACATTGCATGTAGATACTTGTGTGTGTTACTTATCTATTCTATTTGGCTTGTTTGCATGTATTTTATATTGTAAATATTTGATTATCTTTGTCTTTTGAGTTTGTGTTGCATTATGTCTCTTTTTCTATATTAGGAAATTAACTAGGATGCTATGATGACACCAAAAGTTACAATGATGATTTTACATGCCCTGGATGATACAAAGTTAATTATTTTTCCATGCACTTTGGCACAATGTCATCTTGGTCGTGCTTATATCATGGGGCATACTTCCAAGTTATATATCTAATATATTTCCTAGACTTTGATAAGCCTTATTATATCAATGATGGCTTGATAATTTTTCTTAATACATACCATCATCTTCATCCCACCATCTAGTCGATCATCCTAGTCCACTCCTTTAATATGCAATCATTCCTATACATCATTTATCACCCTATCTAAATCCTTTAGTTAATAATCTATCATCACCATCCTAATGTAATAACCATCCTACCTAACCACTACTATGTCTAACAATCATTATCATCCTCTTTTTATAGTCCAAACTACATTAGCCTAATATTTTTAGACTATGTAGTCAACACTTAGTTACCTAATGTGTCTAAGGTCAACTCAAACATTCTCTCCTCATAGTTTGTCATCACATCTCTCTTATATCAATAAAATCCTTAAGCTATGATATCAATCATTCATCAATCATTGTATTGATCAATCATCTTCATAATATTTTCATCAATCATCTACACCTATTGATTGGGCTTGATAAATAACAACATTCATCTTTTCTTCCATTATAATTGATTAGTCAATTAATAATTTAAAGTTTACAATTTCCTCATCTGATTAGGGCATGACCAAAATCATAACTTTATTATCATCTCTTGCTCCCTGACATGCATACTAGTTAGGGGAATCATCGCTATCAATCACATTATGGTTCATTGATTCAATGAAATGTAGTCCAATTATTTTCCTTGGTATTTTTTTCACTCTATCATATCATTTCTTATCTATCATCACCTTCACCATATCATTCAACTTTAGCATTGAGTTACACTCATCATCCATCTTATCAAATCTTTATCTTATCCTAGCCAACACCTCTCCCTTGCATGTGTCCTTTCTTGGGATACATCAAAATATTATATAATTTTATACTATAATCATTGTGTTATAGTTTATTCCCCCTTGGGATGTATCAAAAATCATGACACTATAATTTCCACTCTCTGTGCATATGTCTTTACCCAAGGCATCATCACTTTATCACTCATTGTTTAGGTCAAATTTATTTTGTTCATCATCTATCTTACATCTAGAATCCCATACCCTTGTCTATCCATCACATCTCACCCCTCATTTCCTCTTTTGAGTGGCCATCTATCTCATTCTTCCCCATATTCCCCTCAAGGGGCATCATAATCACCAACCTCATATGCTAACATTCATCTATAAAATGGTTTTTCTTTGAAAGACCATTACTCCTTCCACTTCTTCCACTCATAATTCCATTTTAAAGAGGGGAAAATTTATACACCTAAATTAATTCACTTAATTTATCATCACTAATATTACTATTAGTTGACACTAATTTCACTTATCCCATCTAACTTTATTTATATCCTTTAATTCCATCCTAATATCACCCCTTCTATTAATTTATCTAATATCCCCATTCATTATTATTCATTCACTAATTTTATATCATCCCCACCAATCCATTAATTCTCTAATCATCTCTTAATCTTATCCTAATCCCACTTATCCATTATTTAGGAATTAAAAATTCCCATGGCTCGCCTACCCACCTACCAAGCCTACTCCCAGGCTCTTCTACACACCTAGTCCCTAATCACCCACCTAATCCCTATCCTAAATCCCCTCATAATCCTAATTAATACCTAAGGATATTCTATAATTCTCCAATTCTAGAACCTCCTCTAACTTGACCCCTTTTATCCAAAAGCCTTTATTCTAGAGGCTTCCAAGGAATTTTTAACTCCTTGTAAATTCCTCCACCATTTATTCTCATGGCTAATGTTTTAATGTGATCCATATATCTTCCCTCCTTAGATGATTTATGCAAGCCATTCCCCCATGTCCATTTCAACTAGCAATCACAAACGAATTTTAAAGCCTAAGACTTCTATGAATCCATATCAATCAACCAATCTATAATAAAAAATCAATGAATCAAGCCATCACCATGTCAAAATTTTGAGTCCATGTCAATCTAGAATCAACAATCCACTTGAAGATCTTGGAGGGATGTCAATTGAAGCAAGTAATTAGTAAGATCTTCTTCATATATTCTAATTTGCTTCCATAATCTCTCTTATTAGGTGTATTGTGCATGTTGGGTAAAATTCCTATGTTTTGGTAGTTTTTATTCATTTTCTCAAAATTATAATCATAATTCCATATATTTGATGACCATATAGCATAGGATGAGGATGTGAATTGCATGCATGATGTAATTCTGAATTATTTATTATTTTTAGTGTACCATGATTTATAAATGGATTGTTGAAAATTTCTAGCTTTCTATTATCATTTTATTGTGGTATAACTTCCTTTATGGGTGTGCTTACCCCAATGTTATTATTATCAATGAGATCATATATCTTGTTATTTAACCTATAACACTTGTTTGTGGAGTGCCCAATACATCTATGATAATCATAATATACATTACTATCAAATTTTTTAGGTTGAGGCTTGGTCAAATCAAAATCAAATAGAGGTAGAGAGATGATTTTTCAATCAATAAGATTTTGTAAAAAGATATGATGAATTTGTTGTAACCTTTTAAATTTCCTCCTAGGTGTAGCTACTAATTAAATCTTGTTTGATGGTTGTGATATTGCATCTATTTTTACTTTTAGTTCATTTTTACTCTCATTGGATTTTTACTTGACAATTGATGTAGATGAAGCACATGGTTCATACTTTAGATTTTTTAATGATAAAATATTAACTTCCATTATTTGATTATATGGCATAACTCATTAAAAGATCTAAATTTTCAAACTTTATTGATTCATGGAGTGGTTCTAATAATATTTGAGTAAAGATATATTACAATTCTTTATCTGCCATAGCTTTTATCATCTTTTCAATTAAACTCTTGTACAATAGAATATATTCACTAATAGTTTCATTTGACCCTTGCTTGAGTTTTGTAATTTATGCATAATATAATTGTTTTCCAATGTTGATTAAAAATAATGTTAAGGATTGATTTGCCAATGGGCTGGATGCTATAGCTTATTAAAGTTGGAGATCATATAACCATCAAAGTACATAGTATATGAGAATTCTCAAAAATAACTTGGTGATAATTGATCATTGTAAGTGTAGACACCCCATTCTAGCCACAATTGGCTTCTGATCAAACTTTAGATTGGTTTTTATGTAACATTACATATTAAGCCTAGAAATAATTGAACATCCCAATTTTATTTATGCATCATTCATCAATTCTCAAGATCACATTGAGGCATCCCTATTTTGGGTATTATATCATACGCAATATTAAATTCTCATAGATTCATCTCCAGTCACCTTAAGATCTAACAATTGGTAGTTTGGCTTATAGACCCATTAAGTGGGGGCATTTGATTAAATCTTAAAAGAGATGAAAGGTTAATCAAAATGAATCAAATAATTAAACTAGATTAAATGCTTAGTTAAATTATCTATTTGTAATTAATGAACATCTAAAAATGTAAATTTCAAAAATCAAAATATCAAGTCTTTTCATCATTGCCTTTATGAGTTGTCAAGCTCCTCTAAAATATCTCAAAATATGTAATTTGAGAGCCACGCCTAGTAATTGAAAATCATAATTACATGACAAATTTTAACTTAAATAGAGTTAGCCTTAACTCATTTAGGGTTATTTTGAATTCATTCCATGTTAAACTCAAACTTAACTCACCTTGGGTGAGATTTAACTTTTGAGGCTATAAATACAAGGCCATACCTATTGATATCTAAGCTCTCATAAGTCAAAGTTATAATGCTCATTTTTTGAGAGATAAGCCTTCAATTAGTGTTACCATACAAAATTATTAAGCCAATCATCCAAGCCAAGGTGCCAAGGAGAGAAGGAGAAAATAGAGCTTCATTTTTAAAGACTTCTTGATGCAAAAATTGAGCAAGCCACTAAAACAAGCCATTTGGAGCTACAAAAAGGGTAAAATAATGATTTATTTTGTATTCTAGTTGTATTTTCATTTGTATGTTTGTTAATTATGCTCCCCCTAGTGTATAGGTTAGAGGTGTTAAGGGTTTAGTGTGTTATTTTAATTTATTTTATTAGACTAACATTAGACTAAACTCCCCACTATTAGATTCCTTGTTCACATGATGACACACCCAATGAGATCCACACCCCAAAAATTTCATTCCAAGGCATTTTAGAACATCCTCCTAATAATTTTCATGTCAAAATCCAAAAATTTTGATCAAAAAAGTGGAAATTTGAGGCTCATATATGTTTTACAGGAAATCAAGAATTTGCTCTGTACATTCATGTTTTGGCTCTCTGAAATCATGATAATGCACAATATCATGACTGTGTAATCATAATTTTGTTTTAAGTTCTATGATATTGCATTAATTATCATGATTTTGATTTAACCATCATGGTTTGATACTAACATTTATATTTTGAAGGAAAAGTTTTGATATTTCACAATATCATGAGTTTACAGTCATGGTATTGCTTTCATAGTCATGATATTGCCTTAACTTCTATGATATTGCACTAATTGTTGAAATATTGCCTAACCATCATAGTCTACCCACTAATTATTTTAAGTTGCAGTGAAAATTTTGATATTTCATCTAAGCTTTACAGTATTGTATTTATTTTTAAAATATTGCTATCATAGTTGTGATTTTATGCTAACTCTCTGCTTTGTAAACACTTACAGTTTTGTGCTAATAGTTTCAGCTTTGTGTGAAAAATGGTGATATTGCTATGTGTTTATATAGTTTTGTACTATGTGTAATTTTTTAAAAACCTTAGAGCTAATTTTTAAAAGCCATTTGTTTATTTGATTTTTGATTCGACACATAAGGACCCCCTAACATATTTTGCTGACCCAAAGGCCAAGAAAAGATGATTTTAGAAACTCTAAGTTTTAAAACACTCATTTAAATTTAGTGTTTTAAAATCTTTTTACTTGAGTAATTTTAATTTTGTCTAAATTTTTCACACAAATTCCAAGTGGATAAAATTCATGACATATTTTATTTGGTGTTATAAAAATGAATCCACACTTTAGTCAAAAACTCATAAGATTTTTCTTTTTTATGTTTGTTTTTGAGTGTTTATTTCGCAAATTGAGTGTCATAAGTATGCTCTCCCCCATCCCCTTTATGGAACTTGGGTGATAAAACATGCTCACTTTTTGCATTTGTCACTTTATCCAAAAACATGTAAAGAAAGTCTCTAAGGCCCTCCCAAAAATATGAGTGATTTTGGTGACCCCAAAATAACCCTAATATCCTTCCACTTTCTTTAACTTATGCATTTTGTCTTGTGGGTGGGAGTTCGTCACCTCTCCATAGGTTCTCTAGGGAAGTGTTGACCCAAGAATTCATCTCCCAAGATAAATTAAACCCCACTCCATGGTATGGGTGTAAAAATTGAGGTCAAATTACTAAAATGCTTGTTTGAGTAGTTAAACAAGATATGTTAGTAAGAGACTATCTCAGAACATATGTTTAACTCAAACATTGCACTACACTGAGCAATTGACAAATGTAATGGTTGTGAAAAGGATAAGACCTTTTCAAAAAAAGTTGGTTAATATGGATCCAAATGATTTAATTCACCCTAGTGTTTTCCAAACATATGAGACCATTTATAAACAAATTAAAATTGATAGTTTAGATAACCCCACTTGCCACGAACATACTATCAATGTAGGGCAAGTATCTCAAAGTTCCATGTCACCAAATAAACTCTTGAGAGAAGAGGGGCCTAAAAACCCTAGTTTTTATGTGTCTTTTAATTTTTTGATTAAAAACTTAAATCCCTCTCAAGATCAAGTATATATATATGTAATTTCATAGTACGATGCCACCTTGTCCATTTTAATATTTGGGACAATACACTTAGATGTTTTTATCATTTTCCTTTTTAATTCCATGGTATTGAGTCAAAATCTTTTATTTTTCATACCACATATAAAATGAGTAATTTTTACACATTACTCCTTTGTTTGAAGAGGTGTTATGATGTCCATTTGACATCACACATTTTCCTTAGTCATTTATCAATTTTTTTTTGTGTGTGTTACTTGTTTGAAAGGGGCATCGTTACAATGCCAATTTCATTCTGAGTCTTGTGCCTTAGAGTTTTTGAAAAAAATAATTTATCATACCTTTATATCATGATAGAATCATTATGATACTCAAATTATTTCAAATACTTATTACCTTATGTCTAATTAAAAGTTTGAAACCACATGTGCCTTCTTGGTATGTGCTTAGTACCATCATGTCATTCATTCTTGTCTAGATTATTGTCTATTTGAGAAGCTTATATTTCTAACTAAAATTATAAATTATCCTTGATAATTTCATATTTAAAAATTTATTGATTTATTCATATGCCTCACATAATTTTGGCTTAGACATTTATCTATCACTTTTGGGTTATGCAACTTAGACTAGTTTATTGCTCTATTTAATGACTATTTTTGTGCCTAGATTTGGGAAGTGGTCTATCTTCCATGTGCCTAAATTTCAATTTATTTTTTAAAATGATCAAATTTATGTATAAATATTAATTCCTATTTTGAGTCAAAGTGTTTCTAATTTGTTAGATTAACTATTTTTCCTTTTAGACCTAGTTTATGCCAAGTCTAGCTTTTGTGCCTTGTTTCTAAAAGACCTAGAAAATTCCAAATTATTTTTAGACCTAGTTTTTTTTTAAAGTCTACTTGTTGTTCCTTATTTCTAAAATACCTACCTATCAAATTTTCCTTCTATTTTGTTTCAATTATAGATTTTGTGCCTTGTTCCTAAAAGACTTAGCAAATTCAGTTTATTTTAGACCTAGTTTTGTTTCAAGTCTAGCTCATATGTCACATTTACAAGATTACTAAAATCTTACCACTTTTATTTAATATGTATTTTTTTTTAGCCTAAATTTTTGGCTTTTTATAAAGACCTAGAAACATTTTTTTTAAACCTACCTTAGATTTTGTTTGAAACACTTTTTACCTAAATTTGGCATTCAGTTTTATTCATCCACTTGACCATTTGTATGAAGCATATGAAATTGACATTTGATGTTAGAATATCTTAGACCAAGTTTATCATATACCTTTTTGTAGAAATATTTGCATTCCTAAACCAAGTTTTTAGACCAAGTTAGACCAAGTTTGGACCATTTGTCTTTTGGACCTTGTTTTTAAGAGTTTATAGAACTCTAGGTTTTCTTCATAAAATGTTAATCACAAATTTGGATATGTCTTGTTACACTCATAATATATCCATGTATAATATAATTTATGATAAAATGGTCACAAATGATGACTTTTTTCAAGACCTCTATGGTGATGATGTGGTTTGTGAGATAGATCCTTATCCTCCTTACACAAATTAATTTGGGGAACAAAGCCAAGATCCATTAGCTAATTATTTGGTTAACATGTTTCCATATTTAGAGAAATACCAAGAGGAAACTATATAATATATTTCCATCATACCATTGATTGTAGAACAAACTCAACAAAAATCATATTACATTACTATGCCATCAATATATGATCATTCTTTTTGATTGTCAGTTGATTGAATACAAGGATGAAGTTTTAGTTAGAGCCGCATAGGTAGGGACTAAGTGTCTATTAGACTTCCCCCATGAAAATTTACCTAGTCTAGTTAGAGTGCCTCTTAAGATGCCTTATACCCAAATAATTGAACAAGCCTCTACTATACATCCTCAATAAATCATGTTAATGTCATATCAAGACCCAAATATGTTTGTCAAAGGAAAGGGCCTCATGGAGGACTACTTTATACAAATTCAATAGACATATCAAACCTATTTGAATATAACACTTAATTTTAATGCTATGACCATTCAAATTCTCTATGCATAGAGTTAGTTCCTTCAATAGGAGTATTAATTTAGTTGATAGGTCCAAATAATTTGGGTACAAACCCATTTGTGATAAGCTCTTTAATTGGTGATATGAATAATGTCTCATCTATTGAATAAGTGATTATAGCTTCTACATATAAAAATGTTGTAAACATAGTGGATAACTCGTAAGTGTCTTCCAATCTAGGCCAAAGTGGTTTAACTACACCAAAAAATAGTCTACAACAACAAGTTCCTTTAGGTAATACCATGAGTGGTTCAAAATAGTATGGGAGGAACTCCTACATCCCAACCACATTGAGTCACCTCTAATCCTTAAATAACTAATTCAAGTATGCAACCATGAGGATTAAGTAATCAAGCACTGACTAGTGTTTTGCCTCTATAATAAGTGATAAATGCTACTCCACATCAACATGTGATGACTAACATTCTGTAACAACATTCATAGTTTAATATACCATCAAAATAGAGTTATAACATTATGTTATATCATGATGGGGAAAGAAATGGTCCACCTCAACACATATTTATAAGTATACCTCAACAATCACATACCAATATACCTTTACAATTGCAAATGTTGTCTAATAAGAAATGTGTCTCCATTAGTCAAAGATAAATGTCTAACACCTAAAAATCATCTACTTCATAATAGGTGTTTGCAAAATAAAGAGGTACCAATGTCTAACAATTTCCAACTATATAATAATTATCTTTCATTTAACACATGCCAAAAATCCAAAGATAGGGCCTTGGTTCACAATAATTTCCCCTTATTAACTAAGTTTGACTAGTTGAAAGCAAGTCCCTACTCTACATCAGTAGGCACAATATTTTACCCAAAGCCATATCATTTCATCATAGCCATAATTTACTCAAAACCAAAATATAACACCATAATGTATGCAATTTCAATAACTACATCCTAATCTATAGATGTATATTCCTAGTTAGTTTACTCATCAAACCAACATTCCACAACAAACCATACCTCCATTATACCCTGTTCAAGGTAATCTACCTTTGACCTCCCAACTTCCACCTCAGCCAAATGTTCTATTTAGTTTCTTGGCCCAAGAGTTATAATAAATGAAGGATATGATTACTTCTATTCAAGTATGGAAACAAACCAATAAGAAGTTATATTATGCATGTTCATACCCATTCAACATGGAGTATTTATATATATCATTTCCTCTAGGCTATGAACCACCAAAATTTGATAAATACAAGGGTAAAGGAGACCCTAAGGCCCATTTGATAGAATTATTTGTTTCTTTCTATCTAGTGGATTAAAATGACATTTATCTACTCCTTTTGCTTCCTTGAAGTTTACTAGGATAGGCTTCGGAGTGGTTCTTAAAATTTCCAAATAATTTTGTATCTGATTTTGATGACTTCTCAAACAAATTTGTGTAGCATTTCTCCTATAATCTTGAGCACGAGATTTCATTGGTAGATTTGACTCATGCCAAGTAGAAAGATGGTAAAATCTTTGAAATATGAGTATAGATATGGAAAGGACTTGCTAGCCACTTCACCTATATATTACTAGACAAATAATTGGTCATTATGTTTACTAAAAATTTACACAGTGAGATATCCTATCATTTGGAGATGTAGTGTGCACATACTTTCAAAGAAATCATAGACAAAGGTTTGTTGATTTAAAAGGACCTTATTAACAAATGGATTATCAATCTAATCTATTCAAATCAAAATTAGATCCAAAACTAAGGAACATGCCAAATTCAATTAAAACCATCTACGTCATTTTGTGAAGATAAAACACCTCATAAAAAATATGTTGGAAGATGGGGAGATTACATTGGATAATAGATAATCTACATCTAATCAAAACTTGGGTATCTACTAAAACCATTTGTTAAAACATAACAATAAAAATCAATAACAACAAAAATGAAGGCCAAAATTACAATAACAATATCAATAGTTATAACAACAACAATAATACCATCACTAGTAATAACAACATCAACTGAATGGGAGGAACCAAGCCCAGAATGATTCCAACAACCAACAGACTTACCATGTAGTGTCACATGAATACAAAAAAGTTATAGGTCATATTATAGGAGGTCATATTTTAAACATCACCATTAATTCTTGACCAAGTGTTAATATAATAGGACTATTTATAAATAATATTAATCAATCCACTCATGCTAGTAATCCTTCCTTGACCTAGGATCATAAATAAGCAAAACAACTAGGGATTACTATTTTGGGACCTTATATCAATAAATCATCATTTATCCATGATCACAACTAAGTGCACCAATAATAGAGACTTATCTTATCTAACCCATTTCCATCATAATCAAGTTACAAATGTCCTATATCCAATCCTATTTGTCCAATCACAACTCGAGAGTCAAATATTACCATTCTAGGCCCACAACCCCTTGCCAACAAACCAATCTAACCCACTATCTTGGATAAGAACAAGACATATACCATTGTTAAGGAAAGTCCATTTCGAATCTTGGAACAACTTCAAAACATACCCACACAAATATCCATTCTAGATTTGTTTTGTATGTCTACTATCCACAAGAACATCTTAACAGAGATCCTAGGCCAATCCCAATTTTTGAATGAAATAACCCCATAAAAATTCCAATATTTGGTTGGACATCAAGCCCTAGGCCAATAGTTGACCTTCAACCAAAGTGATATGTCATACCTTGGCCCTTTCCATAATAATCCCCTATATGTTGAAGATGTCATTGAATGGCACAAAGTCAAATGTGTCCTCATATATAATGGACTAGGATTGAATATTATGTCTCTAAAGCTCATTAGGCATCTCATATATACAATAGCCAATTTACATACGAAGATAATTACTATCAAGGCCTACTAGAATGAATAATGGGAATCATAAGGTACCATATATTGTCAGTTATCATTGGGCCCTTGACCCATGATATACCTTGCCACATGTTAGACCTAGACCTATTTTACAATTTACTCTTGGTTAGGCCTTAGATACATGAAATTCATTCAATCATATCAACATTGCATTAGTATCTCAAATTCTCATATTTAAACATGTAAGTTTCTATCAATGGATATTTTTATCTTTATAAACATTGCAAACATTTGGAGGCTAAGTATGAAAGTTAAAACTATCACTTTGGACTAGATCTAGTTCCTAAAAAGGATAAAGACATAAATAGTTGTTAAATTTTCGGAATCTAATTATATATCTCTAGATAACCTTGACTCATCTTCACATATGCCTCCTCTATAAATGTGTAATCACTTTACCATCTTGACCAATGGCCTAGGAAAGTATTTGACCCATGACACATTTCAAATTACCAATCTTTCACAAAACCCCAAGTCCTATGGATGACCTAAATCTAGGCCACCTTGCATGGAATGCAAATGAAAAGGAAAAGGCAAGATTCATAGTTCAAATCCTATCATTTTCACATTGACCACTGGCCAAGAAGAGAACCCACTTACCAATTATGAATCCTAGTGTACAATGACAAATTGGCCAATTGTTACAAAAATGCCAAATATCCCATTCCTAATAGATCATGGAGAACCAAGCCTATGAAGGTGGAGGCCTTGGGCCAAATTAGCAAAGTATTCTAGAACTAGTTTATATAACATAGTATAAATGAACTTATGGTCTTAGATTTAAACCACCTAGGGGTGACCCCACATATCTTATTTATGTTTTGACACCAACATATAGTGATGATGATGCCAACATTGAAGTAGAGTCTGATCATAGAATTTATGAAGACCTTGCCAATACCAACTTGTTTGACACCCATGTCATTTATACCATTACCCCATTTATCTATCATAACCCACTTCCTCTTTATCAACCTCAATGTATATCCTGGGACCAACAAGAATCTATAGTGCTTGTAGACAAGTTTGAGAATGATGAGGTATTTTGCGATTTTCTAGGCATGAGAGATAATGTTCTTTTAGGAGACAAAAAATAAAGGTTATCTATCAAACTAGATCCTACAACCTATTTTAGAGAATTAATGAACACCTTTATCCAAAAAAAAATATTAAAACATTGAGGTACCAAAGTGAAAACATCTTTAAGGTTCTTTTAGACTAGGGAAAATTTAAAGAGAAAGGTCAGTCTTCTATTGAAAACTTGTTTAGGCACCATTAGATGGGGGTGTTCACCTTTCCTTAAATAAATCTCAGGAGACCACTAATGATGAAATTGATTTTGGATTTGAGTTTAATTATATAAAACAACATGTCTTTGATCAAATTACCCAAAAATTTCCAAAAATATTTGTAACATGGCCTTTTATACCATTAAGATTTTTAGATTCATCTTGTTTAAGTAAGCTTGAAGAACTATTCTAAATAGAGGAATTTATAATTTCCAACCAATTAAAATCATTACCAACCATTTTGGAATATGGATTGAATTTCTTATTAGAACATACTATGAAAGTGAACATCAAGATGTCAGATGACCCAAAATGGATCAAATTAGGAACATCCATCACTGAAGAGGAACATGACATCTTTACATCCTTTCTGATAGATTTTTTTAACACATTTGCTTGGGCCTACTCAGACATGATAGGTTTATACCCCACCTTGGTTTTACACCACCTTGTTGTATATCCTGATGCCAAACCTGTGAATAAAAAATTATGTAAAATGCATCTTTGTATTGCTATATTGGTAAAGAAAGAGTTGGAAAAAATATTAGAAATGAGATGCATTTGACCAATTGACTATTCAGAGTGAATCTTGAATGTTATTCTAGTTAGTAAGAATCCTAAATGAATCATAATATAAAATGATTTTAGGGACATAAATAAGGCCTACCCCAAGGATGACTTTCCTATGACAAACATCAACATGATAGTTGACTCCATAGTGGGGTATGAAATGCTTTCCATTATGGGTGGATTTTTAGGATACAATTAGATTAGGATTATACCAAAAGACCAACACAAGATAGAATTTATCACTCCATGGGGAATGTTTTGTTATCAGGTTATGTCATTTGGCATTAATAATGTTATGGCCACATATCAAAAATCATGACCATCATATTTCATGATATGATGCATGACATTATTGAAGGCTATGTTGATGACATATTGGGTAAATCAAAGACACATGTCAATCATCCAACTGCACTACAAAGAATATTTGAGAGGTTTCATGAATACAAGGTTAAACCTAATCCCAAGAAGTACATCTTTGGTGTCACTTTAGGCAAATTTCTAGGATTCATAATCTCTCATTGAAACATTGAAATCGATCCTACCAAAGTATAAGCCATTATTGAGAAGTCACCACCTTCTAATTTGAAGTAACTCTATAATTTTTAGGGAAAGATTCAATCTATCAGATGCTTCATTTCATAATTGGCTGATAAATTCCATCCATTTACACACTTATTGAAGAAGGGTGTCACATTTATTTGGGATGAAGAATGCTAGAAATCCTTTCAATTCCTGCTAGGAAATTAATTCCTGCTATATTTATTTACCATCGACAAAGCCTTGGGGGCACTTCTAGTTCAGCATGATGATAATGGAAAAGGTAAGTCATGTACTATCTAAGTTATACACTAGATGCATATGAACATAACTATACACCAATAAAAAAATATTATTTATCTATGGTCTTCTCAACCCAGAATTTATGGCAATACATGCTTAACAATAAGACCATAAATATTTACAAAGTAGATCCACTCAAATTTATACAAGAAAGCTTTACAAGGCTACATGGCTAAATGGATCATGTTTTTGAGTGAGTTCAAGATAGAATACGTCAACCATAAGGCCAATAAGGGGCAAGTACTTGAAGATTAGCTTGCTGAAAATCCTCTTACAAATACCAAACCCCTCATTTTTTAATTCCTAGATGATTCCATCATGACCATCATTGAAACACCTCTTGAGGAGTAACACTAGAAGCTATATTTTGATGGATCATTCACATCACATAGATCAGGGGAAGGATTATCATTTATTACACCTTAAGGAGATCTTATCCATAAATCATTATATATTAGCTTTCTTTATACTAAAAAAATGGATAAATATGAAGCACTTATTTCTAGGCTTCATTAGGTAGTACAATGGAATATTCAACATATCATATTTTATGGTGATTTCAATTAATTCTCAATCAGGTTATATACCAATTTTAAACCAAAGATGATAAGCTAGTTCCATACAAGTCCATGATCAACATTCTCAAACAATAGATTGCTGAAATATAGTTTGAACACATACCTAGGACTAGTAACAGGATAGTGGATGCCATAGCCACCATTGTTTTTTGATCTACCACACTGACAAGGAAAAAGAGTATCAATTTCTCATTGAAAATCTAATAGTGTATGCTCATGAACCTTCAACCATCATAATGATCTATGATATTTTTGGTCCTAGACTATTGGTATTCAAACCACTTTACCTACCTTCATGACCATATTATGCCACTAGACCTATCACGTAAATAACAAAAGGCCTTTGCCCATCAAGCATCATGATATGCCTTACTTGGCCCAACCCTTTACCACCATAGCTTTGATGGATCTCTACTTCATTGTTTAAATTGAGAAGAAGCAACATTAACATTATGAGAAGTTCATGGAGTACGTGAAACCCACACCAATGAGGCCATCTTAGTAAAAAATATTCTACGTATCAGTTATTATTGGCCAACATGGATGCACATGTAAATGCTTATGTCAAAAGGTGTGACAAGTGTCAAATGCATGCCAATATGATTGATGCCCTAGCCAAAATACTAAAATCAATGCTTACGCCATGGCCATTTGCAACATGAGGACTCAATATCATTGGGAAGATTAACCCTACCTCATCTAATGGACATAATCACATCCTTACCACTACCAAATATTTCACTAAGTGGGTTGAAGCTATACCCCTTACTTACATGACTAGAAAACAAATTTTTAATATCATATTTAACCATCTCATTATCCACTATGATATCTAATCTGACATTATATCTAATAATGGTAGATCATTTAAGAAAAAGGATGTCAAAATGATTTATGTTGAGTATAACATTACCCAAAAAAATTATATTACATATTACCCATATGGTAATTGTTGACCATTTTTTGCCTAACAGGCCAAAAATTGGTCCCCTTCTTCCCCTACTATCTTAGGCCAATTCATTTTTGATTTCACAAGTTCATCAGCACTTGGTTGAACCTTGGTTCAACGCACTTGGTTCAATTCATTGGTTTAATTGGTTCAAGTGCAATCGGTGGGTTCATTGGTGCACAACTTTGAACCATTGAACCGGTTCAACCAATTGGTTCAATGGCTTGGTTCAACATTTTAAGTATAAAGCCTTCATTCAATCGGTAGATTAATCAGCCTTGGTTCAAGCCTTAGTTCATCGATTCAAGTCCATCACTTCAATTTCAAGCCCTGGTTCAATCTTCAAGTTCATCGCTTTGGTTCAACAAAGAGTTCAACGACCTTTGGCTCAATAGTCACTTGAGCCGTTGAACCATTGAATCAGTTCAATGGGTTGGTTCAGTGTTTTGGTTCAAAGGATTTAGTTCAACAAATGGTTCAAAGTGAATGGTTCAACCACCTTTGGCTCAATCAGCTTAACATGCAACATTGAACCATTGAACCAATTTCAGTTCAATGGGTTGGTTCAATGAGGTACCCCAAAGCCGAAGGGTAGGTGCCCTTGTAGAGGGCAGTCTAGGTTTAATAAGCCCTTGCAAATGGAAAAGGAAATTCAAAGAGGCCAAAAAGAAAGAAGGTAGATAAAAGGTAAGTTTATTTGGAATTTTGCTTAAGGTAGTCAAAAGGCATGATTCCTTCAGACAAAAGTCTGAAGGAATTTGGAAGAAGGGCTGCCCGAAATAATACTGCAAAGACTTAGCCATTGAAATGAATTCTTTCAAAAAAATTATCTGAAGGAATTCCTTCAAACAAAAGTCTGAAGGAATTTGGGGAAGCCAAAACAACCAATTCTTGTGGACTTTTTGTCTACAGGAAAGGGCCCGAAGCAAAAAACCTAGGTAAAGCCAAAGTGCCAATTCCCGTAGACTTTTTATCCATAGGAAAAGTTTGAAACAAATCAAAGCCCACAAAAAAGGCTTGAAGGTATTTTTTTGAGGACGGTGACGTCCTGAAAGCTGCCAAATTTAAGCAAACAAACTAGCCATTGGGTGACGGTTGTGTGAACGTCAAATTTAACACAGTGAAATAGCCATTTGCTTTTGAATTAAAAGAGCGCTAACCATGGAAGGAGCCCAAGGAATGTAGTGACCCACCAAAAGATCACCCCTGAGGGTTGAAAGAGTAGGAAGAAGACAAGAAGAAAAAAAGACAAAGTGTCCAAGTGGCAAAGGGAAGGTGAGTTATTGTCAGACAAGTGGCACAGCCTGTTTTCTCTAGTTGGCATTGATGAGGGGACAAACTATAGTTTGTTTGAAAAAAAGAGGTATGGCCATGTTATTACATTAATTCTTGAATGCCAAAGTCAATTTTAGTGATTGTATGGCATGGTTCCAGTAGGCTTCTTCTAGAAGAATGACATCAGTAACAGTGGCTTCCTCTTCCCAAGGTTAAGAACGCACATGGGCCATTGGCAGAAAAGGCCATCAAAATATTTCTCAAGAAGCACCAAGTTCTCTTCCTCTTCCTATATATTGTAAACTTCTCTTTGGAGAAAGGATCGACTCTCAGCCTTAAGGCAAAACTCTGCACAAAAATCTCTCGGGTTTGTAAGGTAGAGCTCTACCAAAATTATACCTTGAATCAAAACATAGCATTTTTACCTCCATTCAAATTTTTGCATCTTTAGTATGTGTCTATGCCTTGATTATATGTTAAGTCATTTTCTTAATGCTTTTACAAAATGATTTTAGCATGTTTGGTGCATTTTTTAGTTTCCTTTTATAGGTCTGTCAGAAGTGTCCCTATACGAGTATAGGTGAAGTGGATAGGCTACTGCAGTGTGTCTCAGAATGCCTCTAGTAGTTATTCCCTACGTGTATCTCCATGGACCACTAACCCATTGATGTAGAAGGTTTTTTCATGTTAGATGAAGTGTATGGGAGCTGGTTCTCAGTGGAAAGTGTATGTTCAGGTGGAGTAGATCAACATTTTTTGGTGTATCACCTTTTCAATTTTAGGCTTAGGTTCGATTTTCAGCATCTCTCTCTCCCTTTTCACCCCCCCTTTTTTCATTTTATTTGTTAGCAGTAGGAGAAATCAGGGCCTAAAAGATACATCAGAGGGAACTAGTCCTCATCTAGAGACTCTCCCCTCCAGCTTCGCTAGTCCCACAGGTGAGAGGGGAGTTTCCATTGTTGTGTGAAGAAGGCAGGAGCTCGACCTCCTGCCAAGGGTGTAATCTTCTGCATCAACAATTTTTGGCATGCCTTATGGGACCAACTAGGATAAGTTGTGTCTAAAGAGTTGAAGAATTTTTGGTGCGTTCTTCAATTGACCAGCCTTTGGAGGCTTTTACATCAACACCAATGGTGACTCTGAGTTGAATTAGTTGGTGAAGCAGCTTGGTGCCATCAAAAATCATATTTTTGTATGTATAATTCTTTTGCACAAAATCATGGACCTTGTATTCCTTCACATGACTATGATCAAGCTCTAGATATTTATGCAATCCCTTCAAGCAGCTCTCCTAGTTTCCCTATAATGATAAGGGAAGTGGCCCTAGAGTTTGAGAAGTAGATGATGGAGATTAACAGACTAGAGGAGCAATACAAATATCAGTAAGAGATGATGTATAAAGAGGAGTGTTTATTTGGCAAGCTCAGGCCTTGCAATCCATGGAGGAGGAGGTAACAAAATGGAGAAATCCATTTATTCAAGGTAGTTAGCCTGGTGTGCCCCCTCTTATTATAAATAAATCCCCCTCTTATACACTAAATCCTTTCTATTAGATAGCACTTGCTCACTCTAGCTCATCTGATGCATCTACTCTCAATCCTATGCGTCTGGCTTTCTAGCATCAAAGGGCATTAAAGCAACCCCCCATCAAGATCAATCTTCTCAATTCCTTATATTATGAATCTTCCATTGGGGGGAATACCATGAGCCAGCACATCCCTCTTCTAGAGACTCTTCTAGTGCATCAACAGTGTCTTCCTAGCATTCCTCAACCTCCCCAAGTTTTTCAACATGATGTGCAGATTTTGAGTTGGAGGAAGGAATGCTAGTAACCAACCTAGAGCCTTGAAGAGGATGATGCTGGTGACCTCTAAAAAAGACTCTTTAGGATAATCTAGCCAAACAAATTGAAGATTTAGAGGCTAGGATGAGTCTACTTCGTGAAAGAGAGTTTGAACTTCTAGACCTCATGGAGGAGCCCTAGGACCTTGGAGAAAACAAAGTTGCTACCTATTCACAAGAGCAAAATTCCAATTCTAAGATCCTAAACTAGGGGAAAATAGTAGAATCATGGGGTAGGAATGAGGAGAATCAAGGTTTTTCTCAAAACTTTGAAGAATATGAGGTTGTTCCTGCTCATGATGACGCTAGTGACCTCCAAGAAAGGTTCTTCCAAAAGGATCTAGCTAGGAGAATTGTAGAGTTAGAATCTAGAGAGAGATTCCTCAGCCAACGTATGATGGATGGTTCAGACCCAATGACACATTCTATGTCTGAACACACCCCATCTACACACTTCCAAGAGAGCTATCAGGCCATACCTAATATTGATGAAGTGATGGCCAAGTGGAAGGAAGAGAATCATTCGATTCTAGCTCAAGGACTGCCTCCTCTTCCACATGGTTTTCCCACTTCACCCCTTTTCAAGGAAGAACCTATTCTACAAGAGGTGAGTGAGGAGTAGAAGATCCAATCTATAGTTTCTCAAGAGGATGTCATGAGTGACAATGAAGAAGAAATCATCATCGATGCTCCTTGTGAAGACCTCATCAGCAATGGAGAAGATGTAAGTCACGTGTACATGTTCCAGTAGTATGAGGAGGAACAAAAGCATGGTGAGATCTCTTCCCATCTATTTGATGAACTTCCTTATTGTTTTGATGAGGAGGATGACTACACTGAAGAGCCCAAGTTGGAGGAGGATCAAAAGGATACCTTTGAACATCTAGAGATCTTGATCTTTGAGGAGGAAAAGGAGAGGTCTATCTTCCTCAAGGAAGGCCTTGAAGAAGAAAGCTTTGAACAAAGAGGCAATGTTCTATGGGATGAGAAATCATTTTGTGATTCCATTTTAGACATCACAACAGTCACCCTTCTTCAAGAAGGCCAAGAGGAATCAGAAGATGAGTCTGACAAAGTCTTCAATGAGGCAAAAAGAAACAAGTTAGACCATGATGCATTGTAGAGGGACTGTACAAATCAAAGGGCTTATGGTGATGAGCCAACATCCATTAATTTCTTGGTGAAGAGCACTAGTATGAAGGACTAGCATTCAACAAGCCTCCTGGGATAAGAAGAATACATGTATGTTGGAGGCATGTTTGAATCTGATCCACACGGATACTAACCAACCCAGGTGACAGGCAAGAGGAGAAGGTCACCAACTCTCTTTTTCATTTAGCCACTTGCCTGGCACCATAAGTCTTCTTGCTAGGAAGGGGACTTAAGAAATTTTCCTTTTGATCCAGGAGGGAGGTAAACATTCTTGGTTAGCTGTATATAGTAGTTTGTTTTTAGTTTCTTTTCTTGCTTTCCCTAAGTGCAGTTTACACAAGTAGTGTTTTTAGCCTTGTGTGTGTTTCCCTTTGTGTGTGGGGTAAAAAGCTTCATGTTTGATTCTTGGATCTTTTGGGGGTATTGCTAACCTTCTTCAAAGCTACATTTTGACTCCTTGCCCAATGGACTATAAGGCAACTGATCTTTAAGCATAACAGACATGCTTCCCCTGGGAGTCACCAATTTGTTGACCATTTTTTGCCCAACAAGCCAAAAATTGGTCCCCTTCTTCCCCTGCTATCTTAGGCCAATTCGTTTATGATTGCACAAGTTCATCAGCACTTAGTTTAACCTTGGTTCAATACTTTTGATTTGGTTCAATGCACTTGGTTTAACTCATTGGTTCAATCGGTTCAAGTACAATCGACAGGTTCATTGGCACACAACTTTGAACCATTGAACCAGTTCAACCAATTAGTTTAATGGCTTGGTTCAACATTTTAAGTTCAAAGACTTGGTTTAATCAATAATTCAATCAGCCTTGGTTCAAGCCTTAGTTCATCGCTTTAAGTCCATCACTTCAATTTCACGCCCTGGTTCAATCTTCAAGTTCATTGCTTTGGTTCAACAAAGAGTTCAACAAATTTTGGCTTAACAGTCGCTTAAACCATTGAACCATTGAACTGGTTCAACAGGTTGGTTCAGTGTTTTGGTTCAAAGGCTTCAGTTCAATGGATGGTTCAAAGTGAATGGTTTAACCACCTTTGGTTCAATAAGCTCGGTGCATAATGTTGAATCATTGAACCAATTTTGATTCAATGGGTTGGTTCAACGAGGTGCCCCAAAGCCGAAGGGTAAGTTCCCTTGTGGAGGGTAGTCCAAGTTCAATAAGCCCTTGCATAGGGCAAAGGCACTTCAAAGAGGCCACAAAGAAAAAAGGCAGACAAAAAGTAAGTTTCTTTGGAATTTTTCTTAAGGCAGTCGAAAGGCATGATTCCTTCAGACAAAAGTCTGAAGTAATTTGGAGGAAGGGCTGCCCAAAAGAATACTGCAAGGACTTAGTCATTGAAATTAATTCTTTTAGACTTTTTGTCTGAAGGAATTCCTTTGGACAAAAAGTTTTAAGGAATTTGGGGAAGCCAAAACGGCCAATTCCCATAGACTTTTTGTTCATGAGAAAGGGCCCGAAGCAAAAAACTTGGGTAAAGCCAAAGTGCCAATTACCATAGACTTTTTGTCTACAGGAAAAGTTTGAAACAAAGAAAATCCCACAAAAAAGGCTTGAAGGTATTTTGTTGAGGACGTTGATGTCTTGAAAGCCATCAAATTTAAGTAGATGAACTAGCCATTGGGTGACAGCCATGTGAACATCAAATTTAACACAATGAAATAACCATTTGCTTTTGAATTAAAAGAGTGCCAACCATGGAAGGAGCCTAAGGAATGTAGCAACCCACTATAATATCTCCCTTGAGGGTTGAAAGAGCAGGAAGAAGACAAGAAGTAGAAAAGACAAAGCATCCAAGTGGCAAAAGGAAGGTGAGTTATTGCCAGACGAGTGACACAGCCTATTTTCTCCAGTTGGCATTGATGAGGGGATAAACTATAGTCTATTTAAAAAAAAGAGGCATGGCCATGTTTTTACATTAATGCTTGAACACCAAAGTCAATTTCAGTGATTGTACAACATGGTTATAATAGGCCTCTTCTAGAAGAATGACATCAGTAACAG
Source organism: Torreya grandis (assembly GCA_037957365.1). Classification (NCBI taxonomy): domain Eukaryota; kingdom Viridiplantae; phylum Streptophyta; class Pinopsida; order Cupressales; family Taxaceae; genus Torreya; species Torreya grandis. The sequence continues at coordinate 1,810,429 of JARHVA010003021.1, read as the reverse complement.
TGGCTTCCTCTTCCCAAGGTTCAGAACACACATGGGCCACTGGCAGAAAAGGGTGCCAAAATCTTTCCTAGGAAGCACCAAGTTCTCTTCCTCTTCCTATATATTGTAAACTTATCTTTGGAGAAAGTATCGACTCTCAGCCTTAAGGCAAAACTCTGCCCAAAAATCTCTCAGGATTGTAAGGCAGAGGTCTACCAAAATTTTACCTTGAACCAAAATTGTTTCTCTAAATTTTTGATAATTATATTTAGAAGAAAGAAACTAAAGTTAAGAAGGTCTGGGTTTGATGTTACTCGAATTAAGTGCACACCGTATCTAAGCTTTGTGGGAGATCCTCTTTGGCTGTGGAGGAAACACCTACAGTAAGAAAGAAACTCAAACAAGGAATATGTTAGAAGAGGATATGGTGGACTACCAAGCTACGCGCTCGATCCCAGAAGTGTAAAGCTCCCTAAGGGATGACAATCCACTATTTAAAGAAAAGAGTTTTGTAAAGAAAGAAATGATAAATGACTAAGAAAAGAGAAAAATAGATAGTGCGTACCTGTTCCTTAATTGCAGTCTGTCTCTAAATGTTATGGAAAGCTGGGTGAAGGTTTTGTTTGGTCTATAGGCTGTTTGGATAGGTTTCTAGTTTGCTGGTCAAGAATATAGTTGCCAACGTCAGTTTGTCTATCGAGGTTGGTCGGTAAATGGTGTCGACATCGGTTGTGTTGTCGATGTCGATCGAGGCAATTGGCCTTGAATGGGTTTCAGGGTATTTCTGTGATGGATAGAAGAGTTTTTAGGAATTCAGAGGTTGGTGCAAGGTTGCGAGAAAGTGAATAAGGTCTGAGGAAGGGTAAAGGTAGAGGATAGGTGTGAAAAGAGGGTGAGAATAAAGGGAAGGACTTTCAACCCTTCCACAGAAGAAGTTGAGTCTCTTGACAGTATTTAGAAATATCAAATGGAAACTAATTAACAATGTATTCTAAAATACTAAAATGAGAACTAGAATACTTAGCTCTGTTAGGTGAAGAACCAGAGGTTTTAGAATGCTTATTCCCATTATGGCTGATGTTGAGGTCCTCGTACAATGTTTCAATCTAGTCTCTGGAATGACTTATGCAGAGCTATGGTAGCTAGGAGGATGATAGTTGAGTTTTGATGCTTTAGGTCTCAGAGTGTGTGCGTCAATATGCAAGAAGGCTGGGCTGAAGCTCAATGTTAGAGCTTAGCTTATGTAATCAACGTCAGTGATCCCACTGGCATTAGCTGAGGGTTGATTGATGTTGATGGAGAAAGAATGGGTAAAAGGGCTATTTTTAGCTCTTTGCCTATTTCTCCACCCCCCAAGTGCCTTTTCTATTGAATGGTCGAAACACAGGTTTATGAGGCATGGGAGTTGGTTAGGGAGTTAGGATGGAGTGAGAATAGGTCTTAGGTAGTTAGGATTTGGAGGACTTAGTCTTAGGCTGACTCATAGGCTAAGAAATGGTCTTAGGGCGAGGTGTTTAGGTGAGGTGTCGTGGTGAGGTCATTAATTTAAAATAAGTAGTTTTTAAATTAATAAAGTGTGCAAGTGTGGGTTAGGAGTGTTAACATTTAGAAAGGGACCAAGGGGGTGTTGACACAATATTGGTGTCTACATTTGCCCCTTTTTGTCTTGTGATTTGTCTTGACAAACTGTAAGACAAAAATAGATGTAGGTTGCCCGAGGTATGGGATGAGGTATTCCCCCTCAAAGCAGGAATCGAGAGAAGGTAAGCTGAAATCAAGTGCTGATTTGATAGGTAGTGGATGGGTAGGATGAGGTTGGAGTGTGAACGCTAAAATAGTTGAGATTGTGCGTATACCACTTCACTTGATAGGCAGTTCAAATTATCACAAGTAAGGTCGAGGAGGACTAAAATCAAATTAACTAGTCCCTAGCTTATTAGTGGTAGCTGATTGGGTTAAATGATCAAAGCTGTAGCTCCAATGGTCATCATGTTCCAAGTATCTAGGCTAGGAAGTGCTCCTAAAAAACACAAAAATGTCACAGATATTGGGGATCAACTTGGTTGTGATCTGACAATAGGTGTGTGGGCACATACAATTTTCTACCTATTCATGAGGTAGCATATGCAATCAAAACAACCAAGGCAAAGTTGTCTCAAAAGTGGTCATGGTCTGAGGAGATAGTCACGATCTCTGAGGTCATTTGTCAAGTTAGGATGAGATATAAGTGATCTTTAGTATTGTTGGTTGTGGCTAGGGAGATGTATGTGATCTCCAATATGCCCCATGAGAAGTCTAAGGTGACTTCTACAGTGTCAGGGCTAGTTGTTTGGTCATGATTTTGGGTAGTTTGAGAGAGGACCTATGTTTTTAGGTCAGATAGTTGGTCCATTAGGTAGATGAAAAAATGAATGGCCGAGCTAACCTTAGAAGACCCCATGTCAACTAAGTGCTGACTACATAGCCCCTATTTTAAGGGCCTCAGGCCAATGTAGTTCTCCCAAAAAGGGAAGAAGATTCAAAGAGGTTGATATTTGTTGTGGTTATGTTAGTGTTTTTAGCATTTCCCATATGTTTTATGGTAAATGCTTGGAATGATGAGTGTATGATGATGTTATAGCCTTTTCCATATTGTGTGATGGTGTATGCTATAACATAGGTTATGTGGTTTTTCATCCTTAGCAATTTTTCATATTGGTGATGGTGTATGATAAAAATGAAATGAGTTTATTTATGCTTCAGTAGGTTTCCATATTGGTGATGGTATATGCTTGACATAAATTATGTTTGGTTGATAGTTTCCATGTGTATTATTTTCCATAGAAACTAATGTGAATGGGCTATGATCATTTATATAACACAAATTGGTATTTGTATTAAATAAATCATGATGTTATGTTAGTGGTTAGAAAATGTTTTGGTTACATGTGACGAAGGTGTGTAAGAAGTGAAAGGTGTGTTGCTCTTTCATTGACAAGGACCATAATGATAACATAGATAGGGTTTTTTTAAACATAAGCCCCATTCATGCATTACATCATTGACCATTGGTTTTTGTTAGAGAAGTACCCTAATCACTTGACATTAAGTGAGCTCAAAATCCCTTGGGTATTTTAGGGTAATAGGTGTGATTATGTGATATGTGAGGATAGCGTAACCCTTTTTAGCAGGGATAACTTTGCCCCTTTTATAGGTGACCTTGAGAATGACTATAAGCAAGTCCATGACTTAATAGTTTGTCAGTCATTTTTTTTAGTAGACTGATCAATGCGGGAAGTCTACTTGGGGATGTTGTTTTGTTTTGTGGTCATGTGAAGCTGATCGGTGTGGGAAGCTTCTGAGAGGGTGCTATTTGTGGCAAAATTTGGGCATAGCCATCCTTCAAGGGAGTGGTCTATATTTTTCTTTGTATGTTTAGATGTCTTTGAATAGCTATCCTTCAAGGGAGTAGTCTATTAATTACAAAAATAATGTAGCTGTCCTTCAAGGGAGCAATCTACATTTATAGTTTATGACCTTTTAATATTTTGTTAGGCATCCGAGTTTTATGTTTTTTTGTTGACTGAAATTTTAGTCATGGGCTAGACTATAAAGGTTTAGGGGTTTCCCTTTTATTAGGACAAAGCATCAATGCTTAAAAAAAAGGGTTAACTAATTTTTGTAGGGAGAAAGGGTTGAAAGGAATAAGAATGAGGATGACGGGGGTTGCTCAAGAGACGAGCTCAAGTTAAACATCAAGTGAATGATTACTTGATTAACAGTAGAATGGTCGTAAATGCAAGGCATTAAGGGGCTCAAGTTCTGGCTGGCCTTCGAGAGAAGACAGATGATAAGTGCTTGATCCATACTTGTGCGTTATTATATAAGGTCTGAGCCAATTAGGAGCAAACTTACCTTGTTTGCTTCTTTCCATATTGGTCATGTATTGGTTTTCTTTAAGGATGAGATCTCCAATTTTGAAATTTTTCTCTTTTATATTTTTGTTGTAGGCACGCTTGATGCGATCTTGGTAGATATGAAGATGATTAAGAGCAGCAAGATGACGTTCATCGAGTAATTCGAGTTGTGTTAATCAATCTTGATGAAAGTCATCATTAGAGAGTATGTCATGTAAGGAGATGTGAAGAGAAGGTATTTGTACTTCAAGAGGCAAGATGGCCTCAGTTCCATACACTAAGGAGAAAAGTGTAGCACTTGTAGGGGTTTGGATGCTAGTGCAGTAGGCACATAAAGCAAAGGGAATGTGAGTGTGCCAATCCCTTCCAGTGTCGTTGACCACCTTCATTAGGATTTTGGTTAAGATTTTGTTAGAAGCTTCTGTCTGTCCATTTTCTTGTGGATAGTAAGGTGAGGAGAAGCTAAGTTTGATGCCAAAAGAGTCACAAAGCTTTTGGATGGTTTTGTTTTTGAAAGATTTGCCATTATCGGTGATGATCTTGTGAGGTACACTAAAAAGATAGATGATGTGGTGGCTAATGAAGTCAATGATTTTGTCGGCTTTAGTGGAGATGAGGGGAATAACTTCCACCCATTTAGTGAAATATTTAGTCATTATGATAATAGACTGATGTCAGAGAGACGAATGAGGGTTAATCTCACTAATTAGATCTAAGCCCCATTGTGAAAAGGGCCAAAAATCCTTAGCAACTTGTAAAGCGTGGCTAGGGACGTGAAGTAAGTTAGCATGTTGATGGCATTTGATACAATGCTAAACATAGTCACTGTAGTCTTGGTGAAGAGTGGGCGAATAATAGCCCAGGTGGAGGATGTGCTTTGCAACTGTGTTACCATTGAAATGTCCTCCACAAATTCCATCATGGACTTGTTTGATGGCATGAGATGTCTCAATGGAGGTTAGGCATTGGAGAAGGAGGCTGTCGAAACCTCATTTGTAGAGAAGACCCTCTAGCATGGTTTAGTGAGTAGACTCTTAATAAAATCCCACCATCCATTGCTAGAGAGGCCAGGAGGAATGATAGAATAAGTCAAGTAGTCAACAAGTTGTTTATACCAAACATCATGTGGACTAGAGTTGATATTGCCAACAAAGTTGATGTCAGTTGAGATATATGAGGGCAATGCCAAATGGTGTACCATGACATAGATTCTTGAGGAAGCAGATGAAGATGGGATGTGTGAGGTGAGAGAGGCCATTATGTTGACAAAATTATTCATAGAGCGAGGAATAGTTTGCAAGAGATAATGGTCGAAAGACCCTAACAATGTGTCAACACAGTGTTTATATCATTGCAAAACTTCATTTTTACAAAGATATGAATCGTTAACTTGATTAATGACTAGTTACGAGTCGCCAAAGATATTGATTGTCTTAATGCCCAAGAAAATGGTAGTTTGAAGCCCCAAAATTAAGGCTTCATACTCAGCCATGTTATTGGTGCATTCGAAGTTGAGTTTGAAGGATAGAGGCATGGGCTCACCCTCATGAGGGATGAGAATGATCCCTGCACCCCCACTAAATTGACATTTAGATCCATCAAAGAACATTGTCATTTGATAGGGGATGTCATTGGTGGATAGCATGGTGATAGACTCATTAAGAAATTCACAGTTAGAGGGTTGGTTATCAGGTAAAGGGGCATCTGCTAGTTGGTCAATGATCATTTGCCCCTTTATAGACTTTTGTTGAATGAATTCCAAATCAAACTCAGTGAGAAGCATGAGCCAATGAGCCATACGTTAGTTTTGGTATGGCTTGGAATGCATGTATTTGAGAGGATCAGTGTGGGTGATGACATAAGTTTTGTGATTGAGGAGATAATGGCAGTGTTTTGAGGCAGCAAAGGCTAATGCCAAGCAAAGTTTTTTGGTATGAGTATACTAAGTTTCATAGTCAACGAGTGTTTGGCTTATATAATAAACTGCTTGTTCATGATGTTATTCATCTTGATGTGCAATCATGGCACCTAAGGAATGATTTGTTGCCGAAATGTAAAGATAGAAGGGTTGGTCTTCTTTAGGTGGAATAAAGATTGGTGGAGAGACAAGATAGCATTTAAGAGCTTCAAAATCCTCTTGGCAGTCCTTAGTCCAATTAAAGGAGACATCCTTCTTGAGGAGGTGATGGAAGGGTTGACATCAGTTAGATAGCTACGAGATGAAGTGAAAAATAGATTTAAGCGTCCCTTACAGGCTGCAAAGTTGTTTTAGGTTAGTTGGTGGGGGCATCTTGAGTATGGCTCAAATCTTAGCTAGATCTACCTCAATGCCATGGAGGGAAATGATGAAACCCAAAAGCTTCCCTGAGAGAACCCCAAAGACGCATTTATTGGGGTTGAGTTGAATGTTGTATTGTAGTAGGTGAGTGAATATTGTTTTGAGAATGGTTAGGTGGTCACGTCAAAGTTTGGATTTCCCCTGCAGGTCATCCACATAGTCCTCCATGATTTTATGGAGGAGATCATGAAAGATATAAGTCATGGCACATTGGTATGTAGTGCCTATATTTTTTAGGCCAAAAGGCATGAACCTATAACAAAATGTCCCCCATGGGGTGATGAAGGTGGTTTTATGTTGATCTTCTGGGGCAATCAAGATTTGGTTATATCCTGAAAACCTGTCCATGAGGGATAACATCTCATGACTAGCCGTAAGATCAAAAAGTTGGTCGATGTTTGGCAAAGGAAAGTCATCTTTTGGGCAAGCTAGGTTGAGGTCATGATAGTCAGTACAAATTTGAATTCCCCCTATTGCTTTTGTGATAGGGACAATGTTTGACACCCATTTCAGATAATCAATGGGTTGGATAAATGAGATGGAGAGAAGATGTTGAAGTTCTTCTTTCACAAGGAGTACAATGTGAGGATGCATCCTACAAAGCTTTTGCCTAACAGGCTTAGCTTCATGGTTCATGACGATGTTGTGGATGACAATGTCATAGTTAATACTGAGCATATCGCTATAGGACCAAGCAAAGGCTTTGCTATGATCTGTAAGAAATGTGGTATAGTCGATTTGTTCCTGGGCATCTAAAGATTGACAAATCTTTAAAATGTGAGGGACATCAGAGGATGGGAGATTAATGTCAATAGTTGATTTGTTTAACATAACCTGTGTTTTTAAAGGAAGTGATCATTATATGGAGGAGTTGTCTGCCCCCATGTAGGTGAGTATGGCATCATCATCTAGGTATTGGATAGTGTTGATGCTAGAAGATTCATCATCTATCATGTCTAGATAAATGAGAGGAAGAGACCTTGATGCCCCACCTAATTGATAGGTTAGGGGTTCCAAGTGAATGTCATTTATGAAAAAAAACTAGGAGGGATGGAGACCATCGACTCCGTAGGTGAGGGTGGGGGAATAGATGAGTTTGGAGGAGAATGTTCTATGATAATTTCATGGTGAGGGATCTTAGAGGGTTTTGTAGGTTCTTCAAAACCCACGCCATGTCATTTCTTGGCATTTTTGATTGCCTCGTCATTTGGAGGCTCAATGGGCTTTTGGGGACCTTGTTCATAATGCCCAAAGCCAAAAGCCTTCCACACACACCTATGAAGATAGGTGTGAGCAAAGCAAGGGTTGCTGAGGAAGGAGAAATCGAAAGTGAATAGTTGGGGTGATGAGAGAGGATTTCCAATAGTAGGAGCCTGATCTAGCCCTCCATAAGTGAGATTAGTTTGGAGATTGGGAGGTCCATATGGGATGACCATTCTAATGTGATAGTCATAGTTAGGGTGGTGATGAAGTTTTCCATATTCTTATGGAGTTTGGAACATGTCAAGGGTAAGCAAATGATTCTCCCCAAGTGAAATGTGCTAGAAGGTATCTTCCATAGGATCCTTCATGGTCACTTGAGGAGTAGGCGTAGGTGTGACCGGTGTCTGCAAGCTTGTCGAGGCTATCACGGGTAGAGGTGGTGTTTGGCTGGACATTTTCAAAGGGATGAGAACATCATTAGGTTGGTAGGTTGTGTTGCATGTTTTAAAGGGGGAAGGCTCAGTAGGAATGACATGAACCTGCCCCTCGTGTTCAAACTTAACACAACAATGCAACATGTAAGGGACACAGGTCATGGCACGTATCCAAGGTCATCCCAACAGCATGTTATATTAGAACTCCCCCTCAATGATATAGAAGTGTTTCAAAATTGTGCATGGGCCAACATGAACATGCAAGACCATAGTGCCAATGGTAGTGGTTGGTGGCATCATTGAAAGAATGAAGAATTGTGTCAATTTTTTACATGCAATTCTTTAGAAGGGCTAGTTGATCATATGCGTGGGTAGAAATGATGTTGATGCTAGCACCTCCATCAATCATAACCCACTTAATGCAAGTTTGATCAATGTAATCCATGATAAAGAGGGTGGCATCCTAATCTTCCAGGTTGGAGGCAGGAGTCTCAGAATCACTAAAGGTGATGGAGGCAACAATTGGTAATGATTTGACCAAAGCAGCCAGTGGTTGGGGGTCTTCAGGTTGGACCTCCACTGCTTGTAAAGCTTTGATCAAGGCTTAGAAATGTTACAGAGAGATTTGTATTAGGTCATAAAAAGACATCTTCATAGTGGTTTGGTGAAGTTGTTTCACCATGGAGTCATGAATTGCCCCCAAAGATATTGGTTGAGATGTGCCCAAGATAGAAATCTTAGGCTTTGGTGGTTGAGAAGGCTTGACGAATGGATATGTCCAAGGGATAGAAACCTATTCTTTTCCTTTATCTTTTAGAGTTTGAGACCTAGTGGCCACATTAATAGTGTTGATTTCGAATAAAGGGGGAGAAGGTGGTAGAGGGACCATAATCTCGCGTTGGGACCCCGATTCAAGTGAGGAAGTTTGGGAGGCATGGGATGGTGTCAGTTGTTTGTAAAAAAGGTGGTCAAGAGAATCCTTAATGAGAAGGGTGTCTTTTTCTAGGTGTTGGTGAATGACAACCTTAAGATCATAACAACTCTCAGTATCATGCCCAGGTGTGTGATGATATAAGCAGATTTGAGTGTCGTCAAACCAAGATGGTTTTTATCTAAGAGGTTGGTATGGCTTAATGGGTGAGAGAATGATGATAGAAGTCTATAACAATTGATGTAACAATGAAGCATAAGAACCCACTAATGGTTTTGTGCTCTTTGTTGTAGTAGGGGTTGACAACTTCTATTTAAGAGTTGTAAGGGAAGTTTTTTGTACCACCTTTTTGGTTGATGGTGTGGCCACACGTGTAGATGGCACTTTCTTGACTTTCTTGATGAGAGGTGTTGAATTTCTTGGAGGAAATATATTTTTGATGGGTAGAGGGAGTAATGGAGGTAGTTTGTCTTTGTGAGGTTTTAGAATAGGGAGCACTCCTATTAAAGTGGAAGGACATGGACCCAAGATAGAGGGCAATGGTGAAGGTGGGGGAGGAGTAGACCAACGTGGTTTAGTAGCCTTCTTTAGTTTGGTGTGAAGACCACTATTGTGTAGGGCAAGGTTCAAATCTAACTTTAGTTGTGGGTGAGTAAGGTTTGATACAGGGTGAACATCGAGAGATTTAATCTATTTCAACATGGTGGATGCTTGTGAGGGTTTGGATTCAGATGTGAAAGGCTGAGCTTCTGATGATTTAGAAGTGGAAACTCGATCCTTGTCAGAGACTTTGGGGTGAATTGTTGTAGAAGGGTTGGTAGTATAAGGCGAAGTGGGATGTGTAGGATAAGGAGCCTTAAGTCGCTCCCATAATGCTTCATGCTCTAGGTTCTTATAATGGAGAAATCTTAGGTTTTTTGCCAATTGAGAGAAGGTTTTAGATGATGTCATGCGAGGCTTTACAGTTAGTCCTTCAAAAAATTTGGGTGATTGCAAGAGCGAATATGTGTGGGACACAGTGATCACGGGCCAAAGGTCAAAGAGAACCATCACTAGATCTTCCTTGGCTAAAGTGGGTGAGGTGGCGAGTTCTTATCTCAGTGGAGAAGGGATTGGAGAATTTGGCTCTTCAAGTGGATAGAGCGCAGGGATGATCATGCCTTCCACGTGTGGTCTAGGAGTGTGGAAAGTATGATCCTCCATTGGTAATAAGAAGGATAAGGGTGGGGCCACTGGCGTTGGTACCATCAAAGCATCCCCCAATATGGGAGAGGTCAAAGTAGACTCTCCTACGTGTGAAAGGGGGGTGGATAGAGGACTATCCTCCATCAGTGGAGGAAAAATAGGAGAGGAAGGCTCCTTTAAAGGGTGAAGTATAGGGATTATGGCCCCTTCTACATGTGGGTGTGGGGTATGAATGGTAACTTATTCTAATGGTAGAAGAAGAGGGAAGGTGGGGACAAGAGGAATAGGTAATAAGGGATCCTCAAGAGGTAGAAGAATGGGTAGAGGAGGTGCTTGATGTCATGGGGGTGATACAGGTGAAACAGGTTCATCCACACAAGGAAGAGGGCAAGGCAAAGAGATCTCTTTTTTGTGTGGGGGTGGTATGGGTAAAATAGGCTCTTCTACCCATGGTGGAAAAGTGGGTTGACCAACCTCTTCAGATTGTGGGAGAGGTTGGATAGGAATGAAAGGAAAGTCTATGTTTACTGTGTGTATGTTGCATTTTTGAGGGTCATCAGCCATGGTCTGAACATTGTTCTGACTTGGGGGATGGTTAGGAAATGGTTGCCTAAAGACATTCATGTTTTGGTTGGCTGGTACATTAGGGTTATCCAAAATAAGGTCCCCTTTGTCTAACATGTCTTGAATAATGTTTTTTAAGGTTTTGCAATTATCTGTGTCATGACCGTTGACACGATGGTAGTTACAAAAGTCATTTTCCCTATACCATGCAGGGATGGCTCATGAGGGATCAAATTGGATAGGTGGTCAAATTTGAGGGAGGTTAAGGGCTCCCTGCTTCACTAATTTATCCAATATAGAAGCATATGATTCTCCTATTAGAGTGTATTATCGTTGTTCATACCATTGTTGGAATTGTCTAGTGATGCTTTGCAAAGTGGAGGGTTTAGATTGGTTGGTTGTGGTAGAAGATGGTGGCCTAAGGACCACAGAATTTGCTAATCCCTTAGACTTGGAGTGGGAATAAGAAGGTTTGGAAGAAGAAGGGTCATTGGGTTTTGCATTGGTATTTTTTTTATGCAATTTGACCCTGTCTTCCTCGATTGCACGGAGTTCAAGCTTTTGGGCCATGGTGAAAGCTTCATCGAATGTGCAAAAATTTTGAACCCATAGAGTGGATGAGATGTTCTTGGCACATGCTCTTTAAAAGAGCTCAATGAGCTCAAGTTGAGGTAGTGAGAAGGAGAGTTGGTTGACCAAACCTCTCCAATGGGCAATGCAGTCAACTATTGACTCATCCTCAAATTGTCTAATGGAATAAAGGTCTGTGATGGAGACCTTCTTGGTAATATTGATTGAGAAATAATTGAGGAATAGCTAAGTGAGTTAAATGAAGGTGAAGAGAGAATGACTTTTAATGGAGCTATACTAGTCAAGGGCAGTGCCAAAAAGTGACATAGGGAATGTGCGAAGTAATAACACATCATCATGTGCTATGAGGTAGCAAGCGTGTCTAAATGCTCTCAGATGTTGTTATGGGTCCTCTTTACTCTGAAAGTGAGTAAATTTTGGGAGTTCCCACTGGCTAGGGTATGGTTGAATAGAAACTAAAGGGTGGATAGGTTCATTGTAGATTTATTCGTATGAAAGAACATTCTTTGAACCTAAAATAGATGTCTCGAGGTTAGACATCTTATCCATCAGCATCTTAATTAGATCGACAAATGGATTGGCATGAGGGGCACCCCCTAAGTTATAGGGTACCTAGAAGGCATTGGGAGGGGTGTATGACATACTTTGTTGCATTTGTGTAGGTGAAACATACTGATAGTTTGTCATAGGGGCCAATGTCGAGGCCAAGGGGGCTTATGCCGTGAAGTTGGAGGGCACAACTTGACTAGATGCCACCAAGGGTGGTTAAATGGCGGTGAGATTAGTTAAAGGATGAGTAGCCACTCTCATGTTTATAGGTGCAAGAGTGGATGGGATAGAGACAATCAAGTTCTGAAAAGGTGTCAAACTTGGTTGAATTGTTTATGGTTGAGGGGGTATGAAAACTCGAATGGAGGTAAGGCCAAAAAGGATAGAAGGGGAGGCCAAATCTTGAACATTGGCCATGGTTGGGTTACTAGTTGAGGTAGTGGCTTGAGTGACCATAGGTTGGGAAGTGGATGCTATTGATATCATTACCGCTTCAACCAAAGAAGTTGGCATTCCATAAATAGGATTACCTAAAGGATCTCATGTTTGGCTTCTAGCAAGATAATGTTGGAGAGCCTTAACGTTGTGGTTAAGGAATCTCTCAAAATATTGATCCCCTTCGGGAACAATAGGAGGTTGATCAGGGGTAGGTTGGATAGGAGTATGCTCAGTGTCTAAATTATTCTCCATTAGATGACTTGGCACGAAGGGCGAAGGTGGGAGTGGCTGTTGACTCATGTGGTCAACAAGGAATTTGGCTTGATTGTGTGTCAAGACCATCCAAGGTGAAAGGGGTTCAGGTTCCAAAAACTATGTGTTTTAGTTTTAGAAAACCAAAATTTGTGTTAAATAGCAAGAAATATGGGTTTTAAGCTTGCTGTCTGGAAATTTTTTATTTATTTATTTATTGACAGTGATCGATGTCAGTTTTTTAAATGATATCGATTGGAAAGTGTTGCCAAAGTCAGTTAGTAAACCGATGTTGGTGAAGGTTTGGTTGCTGACATCGATGGAGAAATCAATGTTGATTTTTGTGTAATTCTAGAAACATAGACGATTGATAGTTTTTAGAAGAAGAAGATATTCTAAGTTGTTTTGGACTTCAGAATGGTATGACCTTACCTACTCAAACACTCAGATAAAAATATTAGAATAGATGATTAGGCAAGAAACCTCTAAAACGTTAAATTCCTAGGAATGAGTTTTAAAGTCATGGTGGCTTATGCCTTAAGAGAATGTGTTGGGAGTTGGGTTTATAGAATAGGTCCTAGAGAGGTAGTCTATGGTTGGTTTCAGGTTGTGTTATGGTGCTCAAAAATATATGTGTTAGGGTCAGTACGTGGCCTAGTGCTGGGGCTTGCTCCCTTCACTTCACAAACCCAGAGCTGAGCTGGGCCGCTTAGCCAAAATATACCTTCCCTATAGTCTATACTCTACCAGATAACAGAGTGGGTCCTCCTCTTGGTGGTGAAATCCAAGTAGGATCACTAGGTGGGTAAGGTATCCACTAGGTGATGAAATCCTAGATGGGCCTTATCTCAAGTAAGTTTATGTGTTTGATTTGAAGTGATTGTGATTTGGTTGTGTAACATTTGTGCACTACGATTCATTCATAATGATTTAATTACTAAATGGGCTAAGTATGCATCCAAGCAAGAATGAAATGCATTAGTTTTTAACCCAAATCAAAATATGTTATTCAAATGCAAATAAATGGAGAAGAGGTAAAGAGTATGAGTTTTTTACTACTCTATGATGCATGCAAGAAGTAACAAGAAGATAAAGAGATGTTCTTTTTAACCTCTGCTAATGATTTCCTTTCGAAACAAAAAGATATAAGAGCGGATACAAGAAGAGAATATTTTTCTAATGCATTTATATGAAAGTTTGATTTTTAAAAGAAGAAGAATGAACCCAAGGAAAATTCCAAGGGTCCCATCGGGCATGCCAAAATGTTTCCCTAAATTTTTGATAATTATATTTAGAAGAAAGAAACTAAATTTAAGAAGGTCTGGGTTTGATGTTACCCAGATTAAGTGCACACTGTATCCAAGTTTTGTGGGAGCTCCTCTTTGGCTGTGGAGGAAACACCTACAGTAAGAAAGAAACTCAAACAAGGAAAATGTTAGAAGAGGATATGGTGGACTGCCAAGCTACGCGCTCGATCCCAAAAGCGTAAAGCTCCATAAGGGATGATAGTCCACTATTTAAAGAAAAGAGTTTTGTAAAGAAAGAAATGATAAATTCCTAAGAAAAGAAAAAAATAGATAGCATGTACCTGTTCCCTGATTGCAATTTGTGTGTCTCTAAATGTTGCAAAAAGCTGGGTGAAGGTTTTGTTTGGTCTATGGGCTATTTAGATAGGTCTCTAGTTTTTTGGTCAAGAATACAGTCACCGACATTGGTTTGTCTACTGAGGTCGATTGATAAATGGTGTCGACATCAGTTGTGTTGTCAATGTCAGTCGGGGCAATTGGCCTTGAACAAGTTTTAGGGTATTTTTGTGATGGATAGAAGAGTTTATAGAAATTTAGAGGTTGGTGCAGGGTTGCGAGAAAGTGAATAAGGTCTGAGGAAGGGTAAAGGTAGAGGATAGGTGTGAAAAGAAGGTGCAAATAAGGGGAAGGCCTTTCAGCCCTTCCACAAAAGAATTCATGTCTCTTGATAGTATTTAGAAATATCAAATGGAAACTAAATAACAATGTATTCTAAAATACTAAAATGAGAACTAGAATACTTAACTCTGTTAGGTGAAGAACTAGAGGTGTCAAAATGCTTATTCCCGTTGTGGCTAATGTTGAGGTCCTCATACAATGTTTCAATCTAGTCTCTAGAATGACTTGTGCAGAGTTTCGGTAGCCAGGAGGATGATAGTTGAGTTTTGATGCTTTAGGTCTCAGAGTGTGCACATCAATATGTAAGAAGGCCAGGTTGAAGCTCAATGTTATAGCTCAAATTATGTAACCGATGTCAGCAATCCCATCAGCGTCGACTGAGGGTTGACCAATGTCGATAGAGAAAGAATGGGTAAAAGGGCTATTTTTAGCTCTTTGCCTATTTCTCCACCTACCAAGTGCCTTTTTCATTGGAGAACGGTAAAAACACAAGTTTATGAGGCAATGGAGTTGGTTAGGGAGTTAGGATGGAGTGAGAATAGGTCTTAGGTAGTTAGGATTTGGAGGACATAGTCTTAGGCTGACTCATAGGCTAAGAAATGGTCTTAAGGCAAGGTGTCTAGGTGAGGTGTCGTGGTGAGGTCATTAATTTATAATAAGTAGTTTTTAAATTAATAAAGTGTGCAAGTGTGGGTTAGGAGTGTTAAAATTTAGAAAGGGCCAAGGGGGGGTTGACACAATATTGGTGTCTATAGAAACATAGCATTTTTACCTCCATTCTAAGTTTTGCATCTTTAGTATCTGTCTATGCCTTGATTCTATGTTAAGTCATTTTCTTAATGATTTTGCAAAATGATTTCAGAATGTCTAGTGCATTTTTGAGTTTCTTTTTATAGGTCTGTCAGAAGTGTCCCTAGAGGAGTATAGGTGAAGTGGATAGGCTACTACAGTGTGTCTCAGAAGACCTCTAGTACTTATTTCCTCCCTGTATCTCCATGGACCCCTGACCCACTGATGCAGAAGGTTTTCTCATGTCAGATGAAGTGTATGGGAGCTGGTTCTCGATGGAAAGTGTATGTTTGGGTGGAGTAGATCAACATTTTTTGGTGTATCACCTTTTCATTTTTAGGCTTAGGTTTTGTTTTCAACATCTCTCTCTCCCTTTTCATCCCCCCTTTTTTCATTTTGATTATTAGTAGTAGGAGAAATAGGGCCTAAAAGATACATTAGAGGGAGCTAGCCCTCATCTAGAGACTCTCCCCTCCAGCTTCATTGGTCCCACAGGTGAGAGGGGATTTTCCATTGTTGCGTGAAGAAGGCAGGAGCTCGGCCTCCTGCCAAGGGTGCAATTTTCTGCGTCAATAGTAATGGCCAAGTAGATGCATTCAATAAAACCATTGTCAATATCCTTAAAAATATTATCAATGGTACTGGGCATGATTGGCACCTCCAAATCTTCCACACCCTTTGGGAATACTACACTAATTATCGTACTCCAATAAGATCCACTCCATATTCCCTAGTGTATATCACTAAGGCCATTCTTCCCATTGAGGTTGAGTTACCTTCTCTATGGATCTCACTGAAACACGTCTTAGATAATGAATATTATCGAGTAGCTTGCTTTTAATAGCTAGATTTATTTGATAAAAAATGCATGGACACTATCAAAAAACTTTAATCATACCAAAATAGACTCTATGCCCACTATAACTAGCAAGTCAAACATAGAGAATTTGAGAATGGTGATCTTGTTCTCAAAGAAAACCAAAAGAACACCATAGTCAAGAAGAATAATAATTTCAAGTTCAAACACAATTGGATAGACCCATATGTTATTGTCATAAATTATGGCTCTAGAGCATATAAGATCGCTACACTAGATGGAGATGAACTTTATGAACTGATGAACATCATACACCTCAAGCATTACTTGGCTTGATAGATTTGAAGTATTATTTATAAGGCATATTTACATTTTCCAAAATTTTCATCTTCTTTGCACTATACCCTATACCATTCTACCATACCTTCACTATTGACCAAAGTTTTTTTAATCTCCCTACCCACCCCTTTTGACCTTGGTTCTGATCCATTGGTTCTTTGGAAACCTTCACCAAAAGGATTTATATCAATTTTCAATAGTTGATTCAATTATCTAGATCAAGGTAGTATCTTGAACCAGTATGATAGGGGTTTGGTAGTTACATCCTTCATTTATTATTTTATTTCATTATGGGTGTTATTGATTATAATTACCTTTTGTAAAATCAATATCCCACTCTATGCTACTAATTATAATCTCCTTAGGGAAAATTATTATCATTGAAATATGTTATTATTTATTAATTATAATTTCCTATGGGAAAATTAGGGGCAACACTTTTATCATACATTTCCATATCAAATTTACATTCATGTTTCCATACTCTACTATTTGCCTAATTTGAGAAAATTATTGCTACCTAGTTGGATTTCTCTACTGTATGGTAGAAATATAGTGACTTGAGGTCCTAATGGGACTATGGAGGCAATGTTTGATTCACATTGAGGTTAAATCAACCACCCCTTAACCACACTCTCACCATTTTATGGGCAACATAAGACATGCACTTGCCATTTTGTGAGTTAGACTATTGTGTGTCTCATAATTCTTGATTGAGTTGAGATGGTTTGAAACTTCTAAAAACATTTGTAAAATTAAAAAAAAAAACCTAAATAATCACAAAATCATGAAAATTATCTTAGATTATCCATGCAATATATAAATCCATAATATTTTCAATAGGGTCCATCTTCTTTATTCATTTTATTTCTAGACCACCTTGGTAATTTTCCTCCCATTTTTGGGAGAACTACATCATCCTGAGGTTTGCAAGCACTATCTAGCTAGCACTTGGATACATAGGGTATCTTGGGTTAACTCAGCTACACTTCCCTTTCTTTTCAACCACTTTTTTTTCATAAGGATCCTGGGACTCTTAGCTATTTCATAATTCACCACTTGTACTTTAGTTTCCCCATCTTTACTGGCCTTAACCCTTATGCTCTCATCATTTTTTGAGTTTATATTTTGAACATTATGTATTCAAATTTGATACATTAATGCCCACTTGGCTGCATGTTAAGACCTTACCATTTTGTGAGTCCATTCCCATATTCATCTAAAACACAATCATGTTATTCTCGATCATCATTTTTAGCTATCCCATATCCTAGGAGAACTACATTTGTCTTGAAGTTCATACTAGATCTTGCATTGATAAACTACGTAGGAAGCATCCACTTGCCTAGTGGATTGAGTCAGCTTGGCTACACCTTTATTTTCTTTCATTCCCCCATTTTATTATCTCCTATAGCTTAGTGTAAATGTCTATCATCTTATTTGTGTCATTATTTCCCTATAGCCTAGGTGCAACCTTGTGTCATTTGATATGTTTTTTGTCTTCACTAACATTGTGATTGACCATTTTTTATGTTTATGATTCTTTTGAGTATTTTTTTCACTTTTTATTTCTTGGTGTTTTGTTCTGATTTTAGGTTTTTATTTTTTTGTCTTCCTATTTGTTTATTTTATTGTTTATTTGCTTTTGTTTTTGTGCCTTGACTTAATATATCTACTTTAATTAGGTGATTTCTTTCATATTATACTTAAGTATATCCATATTCATACATCAACATTATCATCATAATTTTTATCATTAGTGCATTATTTTTTATTGGATAGTGTGTCAGTATTTATGCATATTATAGCTAAGTTGTCATGGTATTTTCTATCATGATGCAAACCATTTCATGTTATATCAAAAATTAGCTCAATAAATCTTACAAGCAATGAGGCCTCAGTACTTCTCCTTAGTTACCTAAAAAATTCCTAATCTATCCCAATCATTTCCCAAATATAGAGTAATTAACTCATGAAAAAAATTTAGTCCTTGCTAGTTAGGATGTGCATCTCCATACTATAAGTTGGCCCAAATTAATCGTTCTCCTCTATACCAGCTTACTCTTATTTTATGAGTACAAATTTAGCATATAATCCCCTTTCCAATTTACCATATTATTCCACCTATAGTACCAATGAGTATAAATGCCTTTGGACAAATCATTATGTTTTGATCAAAACTATCATGCAAATGATTGTAACCACATTTGGGCAAGTCATTATATTTCAATCTATCTGGATGTTAATGATTATAACCACCTTTGGGTAAATAATCATCTATATTTATCCAATTGGGGCATGTTTTCACTATGCTAATGATTATTACTGCCTTTGGGAAAATCATTATCTTTATCTACCCAACTAGGGCATGTTTTCCTTTTGATAATTATTATAACCACCTTTGGTCAAATAATTATCTTCTTACCTTTTCCTTATTCTAATGATTATAACCACCTTTGGGAAAATCATTATCTTTTTCCTCACTATGATAATGATTATAACTATCTTTGGGTAAATCATTCTTTTTATCTTCCTAATTAGGGCATCTAACTGTGCCACTAATTATAACCACCTTTGGGCAAATCAATTTTTTCCACCCACCTTTACCTTTTAGTTTGATCTTTTTCCTTCTTTTGAGGGATCGATCTCCAACCTTCTTTGATAATCGCTCCTTTGAGAGGGCATCTAGGGCTCATCCATCATCATTTGGCGCATTAGAAATACATGAACTTTTCATTATTTAAGAAAATGTTACTATACTTATATCTTGAAATGCCTTCCCAAATAGGGGGAAAATGTATACACCCCATTCTAGTCATAACTAGATTTCGACCAGACTTCAAAATGATTGCTACCAAACATTAAAAATTAACCCTAAAAATCAATGAATGTCTTAATTTCATTTTCACATCATTTGTCAATGCTTATAATTATGTTAAGGCATCCCTATTTAGGGTATTATTTCATAAACAACAATATCCTCTCACATATTCATCTCTAGTCACCTTACAACCTAACAATTGATAGTCTGTTCTATGGACCCATTAAGTGGGGCACTTGATTAAATCTTAAAAGAGCTAAAATGTTAATCAAAATGAATCAAATAATTAAATAAAATTAAATTCTTAGCTAAGTTATCCATTTATAATTAATGAATATATAAAAATGGAAATTCTAAAAATCAAAATATCAATCCTTTTCATCATTGCCTTTATGAGTTGCAAGCTCTTCCAAAATATCTCAAAATATCTAATTTGAGATCCATGCTTAATAATTGAAAATCATAATTACATGAAAATTTTTTACTTAACTAGAGTTAGCCTCAACTCACTTAGGGTTAGTTTTAACTCATTCCATGTTTAAACTCAACCTTAACTCACCTTGGGTGAGAGTTAAATTTTAAGGCTATAAATATAAGACCATACCTATTGATATATAAGCTCTCATAATCCAAAGTTATAATGCTCATTTATTGAGATACAAGCCTTCAATTACTATTACCGTGCCAAATTCATAAGCCAATCATCCAAGCCAAGGTGCTAATGAGAGAAATGGCAAATAGAGCTTCATTATTAAATACCTATTGATACATAATTCGATCAAGCCACTTCAATAAGCCATTTAGAGCTAAAAATAATAGTTTATTATGTGTTTTAGTTGTGTTTTCATTTGTATGTTTGTTAACTATGACCCCATAGTGTTTAGGCTAGAGATGTTAAGTGCTAAGTGTGTTATTTGTATTTGTTTTATTGGAATAACAATAGACTAACCTCAACTCTATTAGATTATTTGTTCACAATAATCATATTCCAACCATGTTACATTTAATGAATGAATATATTTCTCAAGATCCCATTTAACCTCATAAAGTGGTATCTTAGGGGAAAAAAATCTTGTTTTTAGTGGGTAAGAGTCTATTTCAGGTGCCAAAGGAATATGAAGAAGCGTATGAGAATCCATTTCATGAGTATCTTTAGAAACACCTTGTTATAATTGTAATATTTTATCATGTAAGGCTAGAAAAATTTATTCAAGACAAGATACATTAGGAAAGGTTGGAAGTGGATCTTGTGTGGTGATCAAGGGAGATGTATATAATAATCATGTTAATCTATTATAAACCAAGTGATGCTCACACACCCAAAGATGTTGAAACATATTTAACTATAGGGGTTGATTTAGGAATGGTATCTATAGTAGTGACTAGAGAATCTAAAGTGGAGGTGGAAGTTGAAGTTAATTTTTTTAACTCATCTCTCATGATGTAGAAGGATCCATCAATATTATGTGGGTTGGAATTAAGATAATTAGTTAATTCTTTGTCATTAACTTCTTCCTCTTTTTTATATTAATATTATCAATCTCTATGGACATAATAAGTTCATCAAGAGGATGTGGAGTAGACCTTATAACATTTTTAATGTATGTTTGTTATTATTCCCATGTCATGGTAGAATTTACAAGGATTATATTTAAAAATGCATGTATCATAGGATTTGTATGGAAAAAGTATGGGTTGATTAGAGTTTGAGATTGTGCATTCATAATTTTAACCTTATTATGATTTTTGGATTTGATCAATTCATATAGATAATCAATAATAGATTAAAAAGTAAGACAAAATGTAATACTAAACTTTAGAAGATATGAATTAGATGCACTCATTACAATTGGGTTTTCAAATAAATTTATAATAGGGAAGGAGCATGTAACTAGTCAAGGGTGTGTTTTCTTTGTAGGCTCTTAGATATATGATCCTATTCATAAATAGTGAATATGGCCATGAAGGCACTAATCATGGAGGATTGCACTATTCTTGTAGACACATTATATCATCTCTATCTTATGGGAAGTGTAACTTCATGGGGATAACCACTTATTGATACACCAAAAGAATAAATAGCCAAAGGCTTCCTATGGATGAAAAATAAAACCCTAGGTGTTTCTAATATATGTGAGGTGCATTGAAACTAAATTCCATATATATTTTTATCTAATGCCCTAAGTATTGGGGTTGTAACTCTCACACCATAATGTAGGTAAAACTAAAAACCAATTTTCCTATAATGACAACTCTTATATGTTTTGAAACTACCATAATACAATTTATAAGTGAATAAATCAAAAATGAAAAAATGACATCAAAAAGCAAAGGCTCTAAAATAACATTCAGGGTCACCAATGTGTTTTACACTATTTTTAATAAAAAATGAAATGAATTAAGTGTTTATTATGTATATATAGGTGTACAACTAGAAATATCAAAATATGAAATATATTTAATAATTAACTATTATTTTTTTGACAACTTGTTAAGTATGGAAATTTTTTATTTTTGTAAAGTATTAAGAATGAATATACTTAGATTACATAATGATCTATGTTGACTATTTTGACTGTTCAATTTTGAAAATCACAAGAAGAGGTCATTGTGTAGGCTTAATATTAGACATAGAATTAGAAACTTAATCTAGACACAAGAATAATAGGAAAATAACAACACAATGTGCCTGAGTCTATTAACCATGGACTTGTCCTAGTTGACTATGGTAAACTATTGATGGGAAAATAGAAAGGAAGTAGTATTCTATAAATGAAAAATCAAAGGTAAAAACATAATATTTTTATAAATAATATTGTATTAGGTAGTTAATGATGTAGTGAACTAGAGCCCATTGACCGTGATTTTTTTTGGGTTGACTATGCATCTAAACTAATCACTACAGCTATTACACCTATAGATGAAGAGAAATCTTAAATATCACACTTAGGATTTGACATAGAAATAATTGTATGTCTTACTTTTATTTTAAAATCCATATCAAAAATTGATAGCTTGAAAAGATACAAGAAAAAGAGGGGAGTTTAATGGGATGGAATCACCTCAATCACCCCTTGATGATTTAATGTTGTCTATATATAGAGTACTCCAAGGAGTAAAATCAAGCCCACGTAGTTGTCCCACCTAGAGTGAATGTGAAAATTTTCTCCTTTTACTATTTATATAAAATTATAAGATGGATCAGAAACTTGAAAATGATAGATCTTGAATTTATTTAGAGGGATCTGGACCTAGCTTATGGTTTATCCTTTGAATGATTCAAAACTTGGATAGAATAGGGAAGATTTTCTCAATGTGCAAAAGTGTATATGGTTGTACCAAGTGAATAGAAAGTGGTCATAATGAATGACACTTGACATGTATTTATTGGTGAATATTTTGAAATTTTCCTTTTCTAACCTTATGAAACATACATGAAGACTTTAAAAATTGATTTCAAATTTGGAAACTAACTATTATTTAGCATAGAATGTGGTCAAACCAAGTTGATAGGGGTGCAATACATTGTTATCACTTAGAGAGGAATTTTACAAGATTAAAAAAATAGATGTGTTTTTTAGGGAACAATGTGAAGTTAATTTTATATAGCTTGAGCATTTTACATTGAGATTTATGTATAATAGTAAATTTAAGCAAAGGGTTAAGCATGCATTTGCACAAATGGTTTAGCGGAATGGTGAATAAGAGTCATGTATTTGCATTAAAGTCATGTGGTTAGGAATATGCCAATAATTAGCATTGTCAATCATCTATGACCAAATTTAAGTGTCTACATAAGCTTCAATGGTTTATTATTATCCAATAGGCTTAACAAAATATGGGGAATCAATTATGTTATCTAAAATAGATCAAATTCAGGTTTAAAAGATACAAAATTTATTAGATATAAAAATTAATTCTTTAAATTACTATATAAAATAACTATAACGATGTTCAACACTACATCCAACTACTTTTCATGTCTTTTACTATTCACTTATCAAATCATCATATAATTATAATATAACAAATTTTATTTTAGAAAATATGTAATTGGCCCTATTTAACAGAGTGAAACCTATGGAAGAGGTTAACTCTTAGAGGGCCAAATACTCTAATTAAATATTTCTCTTTAATATCCTTCTTTCAATTTCTCAATAAATCTCATTCTTCCTTATGTCCTCAACTTATTCAAAAAAAGTAGAACTACAAAACAAAGTCAAATAAAAGGCTAAGAAGAAAACTAGAAAAATACAACAATAAAATAAAACTACCTAATGTTAAAAAAACACATAATTAGTAGAATATAGCAAAAAATAAGCACACTAAAGAAATAAATTTTAAAGGAAGCTACATTATCAAAGACATTACAAAAATAGAAGGTAAAATAGAATAACAACGACTAAAAATGGATAAAATTATAGAAATAACTAACTAAAAATATTAAAAGAAAAAAAATTGACTCAAGTCTTACTGAAATATAAAATATTTTTTTGGAAATCAGTTTTTTTCATAACCATTTATAATATTGTATTGAGATAATGAAATTTTATAGACCTATAAGACTCAAATAACATGGCATACATCTATATTAAGTATTCATTATTTTTAAGGAAAAATATAAATTATTTAAGTGCATTTTGCTATATAATTATACAGTCACCAAAAGAGTAAATTCGAGACTAGTTTTTAGATAATCGACTCATAAATTAATAATAAAACTATATATACCTAGTTTTACCAAGTGAGGCACTTCAGTGTCATGGAAGGTGTTATTTGGTCTCCTTGAAATTAATACATAGTCTCATAAACTTTAAAATTGTTATGAACCTCACATATAATCATGAAATATATTGGATATCAACACAAAATATATTAGTGGTCCAATATTATTAAATATGAAATATACTCAAAACATAATGATAACTCTTAAAGTAGGCTTACACCATACAATTTTCCTTTAGGAGGAAATAACTCCACAATTATATTCCAAATAAAAGGCTCTAGAGATTACTTGATATATCTTAAAATTATATTCATCTCCTTATATATAACCATATCATTAATAATGGATGGGTAAAAATCTAATCCTAATTTCAGTTGACTCATTTTATAATATATTTAATTCCATAAATTACCCATATAATTAATTCTAAAAGTTTCCCACATAACTAACCATAGGGATGTGTGCAACATGTCACCATATTTATCAACCCATATACATTATAATATCATATATCTATGTACATGAAATTCCGCCCCCCCCCCCACCCCCCCCCGGCCCCCCCTCCTTAATATTTTTCACATTGAAAACATGAGAATTATCCAAATACTAAGTGTGCTTCAAATCATTGCATACTTGTCACCATGCTTGATCATACAACCACCCATATGTGATCTTAGTGGGTGATATATTTATGATCCTAGTTATTTATGTTATTTCATTACTTTGATTCCATACATAACCATAATATTTACCCCTTAGATTCCATGCATAGCCATAATGATTACTCATATGATTCATGCTTTACTCATTTACTTCCATGTATAGCCATAGTAATTTTTCCTTTGATTTCATTATATCTGCAGTGATTATTGTTGTTACATTGAAATTCATCCATTATTGTTTCCTCTCATGATATTTTGGATGTATATGTGTATTAACCTTAGTATTCTTTTCTAAGGCTTTGAACTTTTCAAACATTTCCTCTTATAGTGCCTTCATCTCTTGAGTACATGATTTTGTTTTTGCTTGTACCTTTTCCCCATATTTTTATTCATTTGAATCTTCCTTATGATATTATTCACCATATTTAGATTCATCCTCATGATCTACATTTACCTTTTTTTATTTTATAAGTGTGATGTCCTACAATGTGACCTTTTTCTTGTACCAAAGCTTCATGAACTTATTTTGCACATTAATGTTGATTGTTGTCAAAGTCTCTAACCAAGGATATCCAAGAATAATATTCAAACTATCCATAACCAAAACATAAATTTTTTAATGCAATATATATTTTTATATATTAAGCTTCAAGTTTTCAAAAAATTAAACATGATTACCCTTTATTTGAGTGTTCTTATTTTTTACTTGAACTTGTAGTTGCTTGACTATGTCAATGTGGATGAAGATATACCTTATGCTCAAGTCTATAGATATTATAACCTCATTTTTTCTAATGAATATATGAAATTTAAATATTTAAGATTCCTTATTAGAGTATAAATTATTTGAACCCTTATCCTCCATATCTCCTTCTACTTCCTTATCTTTCTCAGTATTATTACCAAAACCCTTATTTTCTTATTTTTCCTCTACTCCATCCTCCCTTTTTCCCTCTTCATCCTTATAATTTTTTTACTTATTATTTTCCCATTGATATATTAAATATTATTCCATTTATTATAACAAAAAAATATTTCATTCATTTTTCATTTGACAAACAAACTCAATGCAGGACCCTTAAGATAAAGTGACAAATAGTTTTTCCAAAAAATTGACCAAGAACATGTTATGATCCAAAATTTTAATATTATAATTATGTGTATTATAATGTATATCAACATAATAAAATATGTATTACTAGGCCAAGATTCCTAAATGTTAAATATATGCATAAATATAATAATGCCCTTATGTTAGGGAAACGCCATATAATATTCTTTTAGGAAGGAATAACTCCATAATTTCACTTCAAGGGGATAACCTCTAATATCCTTATACCAAATATAAGACTCAAAACTTTATTTATATGCTTTAAAATTATATCCATATACTTTATATAGACCTCTATATAACTAACAAAGGATGGGTAACCTCTTAGTTCCAGTGTAGGCTAACTTTACCCAATGTATTAACTCCACCAGTTACTCATTTATCTTAATATATTGGACCCATATAACTAAGGGAGATGTGTGCCACATTTTAACATCTCCATCAACCCATATACATTAATATATCATATCCCTAGGTACATATCATTCCTTCCCTACTTGACATGTTTTATCCTCGAAACATAAAAAAAGACCAAATAATGAGTGTGTTTCAAATCATTGCACACTTATCTACATGTTTGATCATCCAACCACCCATATGTGATATTGGTTGGTGATAACAATTAAACCTTTTTTCCAAATTCCATTTTGTTACTATGATTCCACTCATGATAAGAACTATACCTCATTGGTGTCCATGCATAATGATTCCTCCTTTGATTCCATGTTCCATATTATATTACACTACTCTGATTCCATGTTACATATGTTTTTGCACTATTATAATTCCATGAATTACCATATTATTTGTTTTGTGGCTTCCATGCATATTCATAGTGATTTCCCCATTTATTCCATGTCCCATATCTTTTTTCACTATTTTGATTCCAAACATGATCATAGTAGTTTTTATTTGGCTTCCATGCATAGCCAAAGTGATTTTTACCATTACATTCCCAACACATGCCTCCATGATTGTCTCCTCTCATGAGCATGTGGGTTTATATATGCCCAAAACATTATCTCATGCTTTATTATTTTGACCTTATCAACCTTTTATTCTACCTCTTCCACCTTTTCATTTGGTGGTTCCTTTGTCTCTCGAGTACATGAAGTGTTATTCTCATCTTGTATTATTTATTCATCTACGTCTTCATCTAAATATTCATCAGGATCTTATTCACCTCTTAAATCTTATTCTTGGGATCTACCTTTATTATTCTTTGTGTTTTTCCAAATATAATATCATGTAGATTAAACTTGATTTTCTTATACCAAAATTTCATGAAATGCTTTTGCACATTAATATTTATTATTCTAAATATCTCTGACCAAGTATATCCAATAGCCATATGCACACCATTCATATCAAAAGCATAAAAATCTGAATGTAAAGCATATTTTTTCATAGTGAGCTTCAAATCTTTAGAAACTTGAATATTCTTACAGTCTACTTGAGCTTCCTTGATATTTTTTACTTAAACATGTATATTTTTATAACCATCAATATTGATAAGTTATACTTGTTTCTAGGGTTTATGGACACAATGACCTTATTCCATTGAATCCATCCAATAAACTAAAAAATTTACTATAAGTTATTTAGAACCAAACTATTTTAACCCTTATCATCCAATCCTTCTTCTTCCTATTCAATATCATCTACCTTTCCTTTTGCACCATATTTAGCTTAATCATCATCATCATCATCATCATCATCATCATCATCATCATCATCGTCATCATTGATGCTTTGTATATTTTTCTTTTTCATCACTTGTATGTTATTCCTCATTGCCCTCATTTTATTCCATTATTTTTTGTTCTTCAACATCTACATTCTCTTATTCATTACCATCATCAACATTATTTGTTTCCTTTTCTTCATTCTCTTTTTATTTTATATCCCATCGATCTAGGAAAACCTATTCCATTTCTTCCCATGAAGAATGCCATTGTGAATCATTCAACTGATTAAACCAATATTGTGTTGGCATATACAAATAAATATACAAGCTTAATTGCCATAAAATTTGATTAAAATATCTCTCCTTAATAAATATCCACCATTATTTAACATCAGTATCATCTTTTCTTAGAAAATTCTTTGAACTCTATTCACACAAATTATGTTAGAGTAGGTTACTCATGTTTACTAGGTATTTTTTATCTTTTCCCTATTGTGGATTTATCCCACATTGATTAGGATGCTTTGATCTTTTTTTTCCTTACCTATATATGCAAGGCTTCTCATTTGTAAAAATATAGAAGAATTTTGGATGTAATAGATGATGTTTTTTATTTTATTCTGCATATCAATTTTTAACCCTTTATATAAATATCCTTTTGTGGTGTTCATTGTTGTCAACACTTGATATTTTATGGCTTGGAATGATCTAGTCATCATTACTTTCATAGAATCAAAGTAGTAAGTGTTACAACCATTCAGTTGTGAGTTTATTATTGTAAGGGTTTATTCATATATCAAAAAATTTTTGGGCATAGTGGAGGTGTATTGTATGGATATATGATATATATTTTTTCTATTTACTAGGTCATATAGATCCTAGGTTATACCATTATGTACTTATTTTTTATACCATGTTTAAGTTTGTTTTGGAAAGTTTTTAAGGTAATTTATGCATGTTTTTTATGGTTTTTAGATGTAGACACATCAAAATATAAATATAAAAGCATAAGTTCATATAAATAAGAGTTTTATGTCCTTTGTAATTTTTTAGAATCACCCAAGATCATGTCCTACAACTCTTCTAATGGAAAAATTGTTACTAGTCTGTTAGTGTATACCTACCACCTATACGATTTTCTCTCACCGTATGTAATACAAATCTAATTTTTTAGATTTTAAACCTAGTATGATTATATAATAATCAAAAATTTCCTTTCATACCATTTAGAATAATTTTTTATTAGATTGTATATCTCTTTTGGTAGCTTAAAACTTACTGTAGTAGTTTGTCTTCATTATCTAGATAGCAATATAGTTTTAGGTTGGTTTAAGATCATATGATATGAAAATTGAGATATGATTCTCATAATGGATATTATTTTTAATATAATTTTATATTATACTAGGTAGTACCATTTTTCATAAATTTGTACCATCTTTTTAAACATCATAATAGTGCCAATTCAACCAATTTTTATGGGTCTTGCAAAGAGTCCTCTTGAAGCTAAGCAATAGGTGAAGTGGTAAATCATTTTTTTGGTAAACCATTATCACATGGGAGGTATTTTGATAAAATCCAAATAACCATATTTTAATGAAATGGTAAATCATGTTTTGGTCCTTAGTGCATTTAATATTTTGTGCAATGTTTACTCATTTGACTCATTTTGATGATGAGAAACTTGTAGAAGCTATAACTTTTGAATTGTGACTTAAAAATGAGTTATTTTTTTTTCAAAAGTGTATGCTATCTAATTATCCATATATTAGGGTCATTTATATTTTAAAACACACTCAATTATAAAGTGCCAAATTCTAGGTGGGGGTTACACATTTTTTGGGGTTTATTTATTCCTTATCATTCTTTGAATCATGAGTTTTTATTTTTTATGGGAGGGGGTAATTCTTTTTTCTTCCCAAATTCTTCATTGTATTTTGATAATAGAACCCATCAATACCTCAAATTACACTAATTGGAAAATAAAAATGAATGTACACCTTTAGTTGAAAGGTTTTTGGATAATGGTACTTGACAACCTTCCCAACTTCATAGATGAGAAAGATATTTCCTAGGTTGCATCTATGCAAGATGAGGCTCTTCGCTTGATTTTTTGTAATGTTTTAGATAACCTACACATTCATATTATGAATTCTATGTCACCAAATGAATCTTGGTATGTTATTTTAGTATTCTTTGAGGAGGATACTGAGCCTTTTGGGTTTTCTAAACCCTCTCTTATTCCACCTCTTATTCTACTTCCTTCTCCTCTTATTATTGAGGATTTATCTTTTGATGATGACATGAATGATGATTATCCATCTCCTTCTCCTCTTTTTAATGATGTTTTCTCTTTTGATTATGTACTCTCTCCTCTTACTATAGTTCTTGTTATGACATATTCTTTATGGACATTTCTCTTCTTTTTGTCAAGCCACCTATATGATATGAGTTTTGGATAGACTTAGGATATCTATTTGAAGATCCTAGATTTGTTCTTATGTAAGATGTTGAGCCACCATAGATTATCACTTTTGAGGACTCTACTAGGTTTAGTGAGATTACACTTGTTGAGCATTATGATTCATTTCTTATGGACATTATTTTAGTGAATGTCCAATGTATTTATTCTAATTAGTTCACTTCTATGGCATTACATCTAGTTTGTATACATGGTCTTATTAAACTTACACCACACTTTAAATTTCAACATGATTTAGATATATTTATACTATTTCCTCCATTTTATATTGTGTAATGAGTAGACTTCCAATACACTATTCATTTTCTTCATTTATCAAAAGGAAGAAACATTATTTGATGTGGATAGAGATTTGATAGTATTCTATTCAAGGATCTTGACATCAACACTAGTCATCTTGTGAGCCCAATTTAGAGTATAAATAGCTTTATATTGATGATAATTATCTTTGTAAGGATTCCATATGAAGTTTTTCTTTCCTTCTTTTACATAATATTAGGGGAGGGGATTTTTGTTTCCTATGGGTTTTCTCTCCTTTTCCACTTCATGGATACATTGTACATGAGTATTTGATCATGACTTATTGTTAGGACTTATACTATGGATATGCCAATTTGATTTTGGTTATTTTTAGCCCCTATCTTCACTTGAGTTGGGGTGTTATAGTAGGTTACTCATGTTTACAAGGTGTTTTTTGTCTTTTTCCTATTATGGATTTATCTGACATTGGTTAGTTTGCTTTTTGCCTTATATGTTTTTCCCTATATATGCAAGGCTTCTCATGTGTGATAATATGAAATAAATTTAAATGTAATATATGATATATGATACTTTTTTATGCATATCAATTTGTAATTCTTTGTTTTATAGATATATCCTTATGTGATGTTCTTCGTTGTCAACACTTGAGATTTTATAGCTTGGAATGATCAAGTCATCATTCCTTTCAAATTAGGGTTACTTGAAAAAAACCCTATAATTTTAATAAATCATTCCAAAATGATTAAAACAATCCATAATTTTTACTATAGATTCCCTATATTATCATACACCTTGAGTTAAAATTTTATGGAAAATTTCCAAAAAATTGACCTGTAGAGTGAATCTATGAAAAAATAATAAAATCATAATATCCCACTCAAAACTTATCAAAAATTTCAAAATTTTAATTGTAGTTTCCCTATATGATATTACTAATTCAATAAAAATTCATATAAAATATCCTTAAAATATGAAAATTTTATTAAAAACCCTAAAATATAAATATTTCCCTCAAAACTTATTATCAAACCTCAATTTTTTATTGTGACTTCCTTGAAATATTCTCCAACTCTAGTAAAACATATACATAAAAATTCACAATATATAAGTGATACTTCAAACTTTGGTTTGCCCACAAATATTCCTAAATTGATGCTCTAATACCACTTGTTATTATCCACACTTATAATAATTATAAATATGCATAATATAAAGTAGATCAACACAAAACAATAGATATTATTGGGTCAAGATGCCCAAATATTCAATATATACAAAACTACAATGATATCCTTATGGTATGGCAACACCATACAATACTCCTTTAGGAAGGAATATCTCCACAATTCCACTTCAAGGGGGATACCTCTAATATCCTTCTACAAATAGAATACTCAACACTTGATTAATATCATTTTAAATGATATTCTTATCCTTTATATATACCTCTATATAAATAATAAAGGATGGGTAACCTCCTAATCCCAAGGTAAGTTGGCCATTATCCAATGTACTAATTTCAAAAGTTACTCATTTAGACTAATATATTGGACTCATATAACTAACTAAGGGGGATATGTGCCGCATGTTAACATCTCCATCAACACATATACACTAATATATCATATCCCTAGTTATGTAGCATTAACACATCTCCCTAAATTGGAACCACTATTATTAAGCATCAATATCATTATTTATAGAAAAAAATTAAATTCCAATGATTAAAAATTCATAAAAACTAGGGTTTTAAAGTTTTTTTTTTATTTTGACACCCTTCCATAAAAGATATAAAAAATAAAATATTATAGAAAAATAAAGTTTAACTTTTTATTTTAGTTGCATAAAACAACACCTAATTTTATCACTCAAGATAAAATATATATATTTTAGGTCACACAAAAAAACATTACAAATTAGGTTCTTAAGGTCCACTTCATATCACCATATTTCCCTTGATACTATTCAAAATTTCTAGTGTGACCATTTTTTGAAATCTCTTTAAGTCCTCTTTACAACCATAGAAAAATAATAAAAATTAGATGCATGTGTGAGGACATAGACCTTCTATAAGGTAGTCACATTTTTATAGAAAAATAAATATTGTAATATCAATACAAATCCTAACTTTCCTAAGAAAGAGTATTAATACTATATGTTATGAACCTCACATATTGTTGTTCCCAAAATCTGTCACTTGTTTTTGGGGACAAAATATCGACTATTTTGGTCTTGAAGGCCAAAATGATCTCTTCCCTTCTAAAAAATGTTATGAGTATTCAAATTCTTTAATTATTCAAGTCTTCTCAGCTAAAGAATTCGTAGGTTCAATAGGCAGGCTTTCTTAGAAAGAAGTTCCAACACTTAGGCAATTTCAAGGCTGGTTCAATGCTGAGGTTCAATCAAAGGTCCATCGGCAGGCTTCAAACAAGTGGAATGAACCATTGAACCTTGAACTTTCACAAGTTCAAAGTTTAAAGTGGTTCAAAGGTTCAAAAGGAGTTAAGCGCTTCAAAGGATCTAGAAAGTTCAAAGACTTCGGTAAGTTTAAAGGTTCAAAGACTTTAACGAACTTAAAGAAAAGAAGACTTCAAAGAATGAAGGTTAAACTATTGAACCATTGAACTTTGAACCAAAATGGTTCAATGATTTCAAAGGTTTAATGAGTTTAATAAGTTTAAAAGACTTAGAGAATAAAAGGATTCAAATAAAGAGAATGAACTATTGAACCATTGAACTTTGAACTGAAATGGTTCATAGGTTCAAAGGTTAAAAGGGTTCAAAGAAGTTAAAAGTGTAGAAAGGAAGCTTCGAGTGAATGGAAGAAGTAGAAAAAGTTCATCCAAAGGGTTCGAAGAACGATTGAACCAAAGAGCTAAGTGAACAGACAAGCTGATTGAACCGCCTAAACTGTTGAACCATCAAACTGATATGGTTCAAAGGTTCAAAGGTTCAAATAAGTCCAAAGATGGTTCAACCAAAGAAGGAAAAGAAATCAAATGCAGCCCTTCACAAGAGATTGAACCAAATATTCAATTGAATTGTCAACCATTGAATCACTTTGAACCATTGAGTTGATGCACTCTAAGGTTCAAGGTTCATAATGGTTCAAGTGACTAAGTGATCACGACATCCCCATGGATGTCAAATTCAAGGTAATGAAATATACATTGATTTTCAAATATGGCACGAACCCTATGAACAAATTTAGCGACTGGCCAAAGAAGAAGTTGAAGGAGCCAGTAGAAAGTGAGAAGATAGCTCGAGAGCTTAGATTGCCAAAGAAGGATAAGACGTGGTGAGGAAAAAGAAAACAACTATAGGAAATCTAGAAATATCAGTAGGAGAGTTATATCAAAGAGCATGAACATCCAATGGCGTGGTCTATTTTTCTTCATTAAGTGAAGGTGAATGGACAGCCATGTAAGCATCATAAAGAAAATTAGGCAACCCATGCTTAGGAAAGGACATTTGATATGATTTAGAATGCCAAAGTTGAGGTTGATGACCTGTTCCAGCATGGGTCTTTCATGGAAATACATTCAAGGCATTGAATGCAGCATGGGCCATTTCCATGAAATAGAGTGCCCAAGTCTTTTTTGGAGTGCTATATATTGTAATCTCTCTTATTGTTTTAAGGATATCTCTCTGTTATCAAAAGTGAAACTTTGCCCAAATTGAAAGGCATTTCTTGAGACTTTGAGCTCATATTGTTAATCATATTTATTTATTTGAATGAGAAAACAAGTGACCTTCTAGACTTTGTGCTAGAATAGCTTGTGTTATTTAGGAAATTGTTCTTATGTCTATTTCTTAGAAGCATTCTTGTCCATTTAATTTAACAAGCAAAACTAGTGGAAGTAATCAGGAAGGTGTCCTAAAGCTGACTATGGAGAGACTTTGTGCTACCACAATGGTATTTAGTGTGTTGTTTTCTGTATCTATGTAAAGGATCTTGGGATGACTTTGTACCCCCATTGTTCTTAATATATTTCACTCTTTGGTAGTTGAGGTGGAGACTTTGTGCTACACTTCATCCTGTTGTGTTACTGCAGCCATTTACTTTTACTACCCAAGAAGGAATCTAGCTATTGACTAAGTATTACTTCTTAAAGAAGAGAAGTATCTCCAGTAATCACCTAATAATTCTCTTATGTCTGTGAACATCATCTCTAAAAAAAGAGAGATGGAGAATGTTATCCTACCCTGAGTGTTATTATCAGCTTATATTTATAGTATATTAATATATCATAGTTATAGGGAACCTCCCCTTGATGAGAGGAGAGATTTGTCCCCTTTTGATGTGGTTGACCTACACATTTGGCTAATAAATCTCCCTATGCTATGGTTAAAACACCTATTTTTCCCTCAGTTAGCTGGTGACAAAATATTCACCCAACACATATAACAATGTAAACCATCTAAATAATATGTAGAATATAATGATGATTAATAGAAAATGAATTTGGTAGGACAAGATGCCCAAATATGAAATATATTTAGAAACACTATTAAGAAAACAAAAACCATATAGTATTCCTTATGGGGAAGGTATCACTCCATTATTGTATACCTTTTCAAGGGGGAAACCTCTTTACTAGACTATACACTCCAATTACAATATTTGTCCTTTCAACTTCAAAATACACACACACACACACACACACACACACACACACACACACACACACACACACACACACACACACACACACACACACACACACACACACACACACACACACACACACACACATTATGATTCATGTTGAAAAAGTATCAAAATGGTAGAGAAATTGTGTTAACATTATCTACTATGGTTTTATGTTGGCCTTTATTTTGATTTCATGCCTTTCGTGCTTCACACATTGTGTCTATAGGAGTTTCAAAACTACCCACATATTATTATGATTATCTCACCACTCTTGGGAATTTTTTTATCTATAATGTCCTTCATATACTTTTTTGCAACTATTTTTATAGATAGTGGGAATGATGGTGTTGAAGTGAGCTAAGAAATTTGTGATGAAAGTTTATGATGAGGTATAACTTCTAACTCTCCCTCTCATCCTAATGTTTTATTACAACCTAATGTCATAGATAATGTAAGATCTATGAAAAATATTTTTTTGTAGCTTAATTTATTGCCACATCCCCTTGGAGGATTCCTTTAATGTTTGGTTTCAACACCAATGTAAACCCTCGGGTATCCATGTTGTAGACTATCCTTTTTAGCCACTTCCGTGTCTAAATGAACACTTGAGAGACTTCTTGAAAATAATGAAAGTTAAGCTTGGAAATCACTAGAATTCTCTAATTCATCAATGAAAATCATGTGCATCTCTTAAACCACATTAATGTATCCCTAACTAGGGAAATTAACTTCACACAATCATCATCTTCCTCTAATTAATCTCTGGTCAAGTTTTGACCTAGCAAATTGTCCTTTTTGACCATGTGTGAGGGCCTTGTCAAAATTCAGAAATAAAAATTAACTTGAACAAGATTGCTTAATTAGTTAAATCTAATTAAATACATAGGTGAAAATCTCATGGATAATTAATTATTGAATTTCTATTTTTAGAAATTCATAAATCTGAATTGATGACATTATCATGACATCACATAAAATATTTGAATTGATGTTACTATCATGACATCATATTTTGTGAGTTGTCAAGCACTCACAAAATATCAAACAAATATATAGATTTATGAGCCATGACTATTAATTGCAAATATTAATGGCTTGTCTCCTTCCTAACCTAATAATAATTAAAGCTAACCTAACTAAACTTGGATTAGATTTAAATAAAAAACTTATAAATAGAAGTGCCAAGGTTCTTCTAAAAGGGATTTTTTTTGTAATGTTCTAATGTTCAATTATTGAGAGACAAAACATTCTTATATGGTTATAACACAAAGTTATTGATAGATTACTACATCTTGCTAAAGCCAAGACAAACATTTCCATGGTGAAAAGGAGAAATGATGCAAGGAGCACCATTATCAAAGACTCTTTAAGCACATGACCAAGAACATTACTCCATGGCCAACATGCAACTCTTACTCAGAAGGAAGGTAAAGAATACTTGTTTTTTCTTCCATTGTTAGTTACTTGCATTGTTCTCTTACTCCTTGAGTGTCTAGGATTGAGGTGTTAGATTTATTAGTGTCTTTTTATTAGTTTTTATCATATTAACACTTGAATAATGCCCCTCTTGGATTCTTATATCACATAATGGCATATTTGGTGGGATCACACACTCCACATGCAAAATGAGAGAATTTGTGGGCCTCCTTGGAGCTAAGAAACATTGATTTTAGACCTTGATTTTGTGTTTATATCTAACTTTTTTGTATTTGGCTATTGGATATAGAATTGAAAATTTGGTGGAACAAGATATGAAATCATCGAGTGAAACCATAAAATCATCCTGTAAAAATAAAAAAATTGTCTCTGTTTAACCTTGGCTATATGAAATTACAAATTTGGTAGAGAAAGTTGTGAAATCATTAAGATAAATTATGAATTCATCCTATAAGAACCATGGATTTTTCCTTTTTTGGTTAAATTGTGAAATTGTTTAAAATTTGTGAAATCATTATTTATAGTTAAAACATCAAGCTTTTTAGTAGTGAAATCATCTTTTTATATTTTGAATTTTTTTGTTTGGGTTATGAAATCGTTAGTCTAACTAGGAAATCACTAGCAAATTACAAAATCACAACTCTCTATTTTTCTATGTTTTTATAGGTTTTTCCATAGTTGCAAAATTGATGAGTTTGATTTTAAAATCATTGAGGCAAGTTGTAAAATAATCTGAGAACTGTAAAATCTCTCTCTATAAGTCTATGTTGTATTTTGGTTTTCTAAGTTTTATGTGTCTAAATAATTTTGTAATTCATAATTTACTAAGTAACTATGAAATCATTTTAGAGAGATAAATTTTATGTTTTATTGAGCTAACTTCCATGAGTTCACCTTGGCTTAAGCATAAATTAATCCACTAACGTTATTTGTATAAAATTGATCCAAAAAAGGGAAGCTTAAGTGATTTTAAATCATTTTTTATTTTTTGCAAAGTTAAAATTCATAATAAAGGTTAAAACTCATCCACATTTGGTTAAGGTGTTTAAAAATCACTTAAAATTTTGTCTTTTAGCATTTCTAAGCTTTTTACAAGTATAAACAAAGACAAGTGGAAAAAAATTCAAACACACTTCAAGTTAGGGATATTAAAAAAAACCTACATTTTAGTTAGAGCTCTTAAGGGCTTTTTCAATTCTTGTTTATTCTTTAGTTAGTTTCAACTTTCTTAGATTAAATTATTTGTTTTGGCAAACTAAAACTATAGCATGTGTGCTCTCCCCCCATCCCCTTTAGGGAACTAGGGTGACCAAAACCACTTGGTTTAATGCCTTATTGTTTGGTTTTGTCAGAAATAATGTCTTATATATTTTCCCCAAGATATAAGCAACTTGGGTGACTCATAAATGACATATAAGGTATTTTCATTTTCATTTATTTATTTTCTTGCATTTAGATTTTGGGTGGGATTTAATCTCCTCTCCATAAGTTTTTTAGGTGTGCGTTAACTTGGGGTTTCATCTCCCTACATCGTACCAACCCTACTTCATGATGGGGTATATAAATTAGGGCATGTGATACTAATATTACTAGGGGGATGAGTATCTAACCTCTCTGATCCTAAAAACAATTTGGGTTAGGTCTTACTAAACATCAGACTCTACTAAGCAATACATGGTTGGAGTTGTTATATAAATGAATATACCCTTACATAGTAAGTTAGTAGGTATGAAACCAATTGACATGATTACACCCTTATGTTTACCAAACTTGGGACCATTTAGTGCATTCAAAACTTATATAATTTTAGTCAACCCTACTTACCATAGAATTTATTTCCAAATGCCAAGTGATCTTTACTCTAAGTTGGTGCCACATACCAATGCTTGAAAGAAAAAACTCTACTTACATCTGTACTCTAATTTTTGGATTAACACTTAACTCTTCACAAGCATTGGTATATCAGTAGAATTTTTGGTAGAAGTTACACACACCTATGATAATTTTAGGGATGGGATGAGCCATTTATGATTTTTCTATTTTTTTTATTTGCATGCATGTTTTGAGACTATAAATTTTTTTTTATGCAAAATGAGTCATAACCATCATGTGTTTTCATCACACTTTAGCCTAATACATGTTATTATATCCATTTGGTGTCACAATTTTTCCCTAGACTTTTTATTCTAAACCATTTGTGTGTCTCACTTGTTTAAATGGTGTGTTTTTATGTTTCCCATTTTATCCCAAACATTTTCCTTAGATTTTTGAATCCAAAACCATTTTCATACTTTGTTTTTGAAGATACATCATTACGCTACTCATGTTATTGTAAAAATGTTCTCTTGTTTCAAACCAAGTTCAAAATCACCTATACTTGTGATCTAAAATGGCATCATTATTTTGTCCATTTGGGTCTAGGATGATCTCCATTTAAAAATCCAAGCCTTTTGAACTAAATTTAGAATTTGTCTTACAAATTTCAAATTCAAAATTGATTAGTCTACACCTAGCTCTTGCTTAATTTTGGCTCAGGTGTTTATGTTTTACCTATATTTAGGAAGTGGTTTATTTTTTGCCTTAAACCAAGGTAGAAACTCATTTTTTAAGTATAACTCTAAGCATGGTTAGTTTACATTAGAGCCTTACTTATCACTTGGGATGGAATGTTTTACTCATCACTCTTATATTGACTACTTAATATTAACTTTCCCAATTAGTTTTAGGCATGTTCCTAGAGTGAATGCTTAATACAAGGTCAAGTTTATTTTAAAATCCACGTGCCAAGATTGAGTCAAGTATTTTGAATTGCTTGACTTAGAGTTAGATTAATTATAAGTTTTTACCTTGACCTAATTTGTTTCAAAGTCTAGCTTTATGCCTTTTTACCAAATACCTAGCATTTACTTAAAGTTTTTAGATCTTATTCATGCCTTTTTAATTCTAGCTTAATGCCTTTGACCAAAGACCTAACACTTTTCATTTTAGACCTAAATCAGATTTGTTTGAAACACTTTGCCAAGACCAGGATTTAAATTTGCCTTTCATTTGACCATTTGTGTGAAGACCTTATAGTATTGGAGATATTTAAAACCAAATTTGTCATTGATAGTTTTTAAGAATAGATCTATTCTATGCCAAGTTTAAACCATTTACAATAATAGACCAAGTTTTCCATCTAGACCATGTTTCAAGGCATTTGTAAGCATGGACCAATATTTTAGACTAATTTTTAGATTTTGTGTTACTTGTGCTACTGATTATAACTGCCTTTAGGAAAATTAATACCCTTTGTTACACC
The DNA here is from genome assembly GCA_037957365.1 of Torreya grandis. Classification (NCBI taxonomy): domain Eukaryota; kingdom Viridiplantae; phylum Streptophyta; class Pinopsida; order Cupressales; family Taxaceae; genus Torreya; species Torreya grandis. The sequence continues at coordinate 1,771,057 of JARHVA010003021.1, read as the reverse complement.
AAGTTTGTTTCCATGTCCTAATTGACCATGTACAAAGCTAAGAATTTTTCAAACATTAAGTATTTCAACCAACTTATACCATCATGTTGAATTATGGTTTGTTTTTGAACCCACATTCCAATTAATCAGGGTCATTTTTTATCCCTTTTAGACAAAGACCGCTTTCATTTCTTACCTAGACATAAACCAAGACCACCCTCTTTGGGTTATTTTACAAACCCATCCATGCCAATTATCATATACTAAGACCTCCCTTCTTTGGGCCAATCAAAACAATAAGTTTTCCCATTCATTACCATTCTAAGCCCTCTTCCTTTGGTATGTGTTAGAAACCAAGCTCTAAAACACCCAAATATTACCATTCAAGGCCATCCTCCTTTAGCTTACATTATCAACCAAGATATATAGTTCCCTTTCATTACCATTCCATACCCTCCTCCTTTGGACTATGTTAGAAACCAATATCCACAACACCCATTCATTACCATTTCATGCCCTTCCAAATATGGCAATGCATTATCCCAACAAGGTTTCACGATTATGACTAGACAGATCATAGTTACCATCCTAAACCTACAAATAGTATTTATTGAGCCCATCTTAGATGAGCCTATTTAAAAATAGCTCATTATTAAACCATGGGTCATTATTCATCCATTCCCAACCTTTTCCCACTTTATAAAATCCAATATGATCTTTGATCCACAATAGATCCAATCATTACCTCACTAAGAGTTATCATTTAAATACCAGCATGTGTCTAGATTTGATATTTTATAACCAATTGTGAACCAAGGCTAAGAGAAACAACCAATAAATTTTAAACACCTATTTGTGATGATTTAATTTATGTTGAATCACTTTTTGACCCTTTCCCTTTGATTGAAGAGTCTTACTTTGACAAGCTAGTCTTTGTTGACTCACCCCTAATGAATATAACCAACTTTGGGTAAATCATTATTTCAAACATTACCTTATTTTTAAGGAGATACATTTTGACAAGATAGTCTTTATGGAGTTTATTGTTGACCATTTCCCTTTTTCTGAGAAGCCTCATTTTGACAAGATAGTCTTTGTAGAGTCCTTAACTCAACCTATTTTTGAAGAGTCCATTGTTCAACCCCAGGACATTATTAATCTAATACCGAGAATTCAACATAACATATTTATTGCCACACACAGATGGGGAGTCAACACTAAATTTAGGTTCTATATTTGAACTAATATCATATTTAGCATCAAAAGTAGAATCAACATCAGTCTCACCATTAGATTCATATTTTGTTGAGTTAGACTCAACTTCAAAATCACAATACATTTTTGGTTGTTACAACATTGGTTAAATATACCTTGTAAATCAATTTGAATACATTTTTTATCCTTCCATGGTTTTTGAGGATGTTTACTTTAGAATCAACATAAGTTATCCTAGTATCTTCTATGAAGATTGTGTTTATTTTTACCATTTCATTATCATTCCACATGCCATTAACACCAATTTACTTAGCCATTATATTGGCATTCCACCTCCCATAAGTTTTGACTGAGATTGATAGAATCACACATTGTTGAATTACATCCATGGTGACATATCAATTACAGACTATCAAGGGGACCAAGACCATATTCATGAATAAGAATAATAATCTCCTCGTGAAACCTTTTCAAAGGCATTAGAGGGTAATCAAAGTTTAAACTTAGCATCTTCTAGTGAAACATTGTTTGAGGTGCTAAAAGACAATCAATGTGAAAATTTAACATTCTTTAGTGAAACCTTCTCAGAGGTGATATGGGTCAATCAAGACAAATTTATTGGTGAAAACATATTTGAGGCACCAATATATGAGCACAATAATTATTCACTAATTGATGAAGACATTATCAAAGATAACATTAGTACAAATTCTATTCTATAAAATAATCATATGGCAATATCTTTTAGGCCTAAGTAATACAAAATCTATTGGCCCTATCGAGAGAAAAGTTAGAAATCTTTGGCCCTACCACAACCAAAATTATGTTAAATCTGGAATTAGAAACATTGTGTGTGCCTGTAAATATTGATCTTCATTTGTTTCCTAACCATTATACATACTATTATGATCCATATATCCATTTAAAAAATAGACCTTTTATCCACTATTTATCCATATTTACCATCCTTAGACACACTTTTATTTATAGAGGCTATGAATACATGTTGTCTCAAATTTTGTAGGAAACAAAATCAATGACCAATGAAGATCACAATAATATTATTAGAGTCCAAATCAATAACAGGTTCTTGACATAGAAGCTATTTAGATGGGGTGTGTGATAATGATTTAATTAGTTGATTATTTTTGTAATTTCATATGTTTATCAAGATGAACATCTCCACATAAATAGGAACAATAGAACCATTTGCCTTACTTTGTCATCTACCTTATCTTTTCCATTTGCCATTCACCTTGCCTTTGTTTCCTACCTTTCCATGTGCCTTACCTTTCCCTTTGCCTTCCCTTACCATTATTTCATACCTTTTCATACCATTGAACTAAATTTACTTGAGGTCCTATGAGACTATGTAGGCATTGCTCAAATTACATTGAGGTTGGCTCAGTTACCCCTTCACCATGTAATTGCCATTTTGTGAGCATTTTAAGTTTGAACACTTTCACTTTTAGCAAGAATTTTTAAGTCTTTCTCTCACCATTTTTTGAGTAAAAAATTCTCCATTGAGATGAAATTCCTATAAAAACCCAAAAACATGGCTACATATTAGGCCATTCATCTTTTATTCATGCCACTCAGAGCATGCATTTCCTAGTTAGAAGGTATAACTAAAGCATTCTCATGGATTTGATCATGACCATTTACATTTTCATAATTTATTTTTGGATAGTTTTTCATTCCATTATAATGAGAAATAAATTTGGTCTAAAGTTCATGTTGGACCTCATATCCATGGGACTATGTAGGAAGAATTCTGTTATCACTTAGATTTTGCACCCATATTTATATGGTAGTGTGTTGTGTAGTATGAGTTTCAAACTATGGGAAATATAATGACACAATGGGATCACCTCCAAGATGTAGGACCTTGGTTAATTGAGGTGAACCTCTATAGAATTCCAACTTCCTTTCACTAAGTTTGGTGTAACTGATAGTGGTTGTGTTCTTAACTAGGGTTTGACTTATGAGGAAAATAGTTTTAGAAATGAATTTGTATTGTTGAAAAATGTGATTTCACCAAATTATTATAGTGGAAATTAATGCTTACTTTTTATGAAAACATTAGCATGTTTAATATGTTAAGTTTGTTAAAGCACAATCTTGCACACCTATGAGATCAAAGGTAATATGGAATCTTTATCAAATAAGGAAAAAATTTATTTATTCTTTATCAACAAATTTTCAAAAGGGCACAAATAATACCATAGATGAATTTGTGTAACTAAAACAAGAATCAAATAATTCATAAAATTGACAAATAGCCATGCATACATAAATAAGACACCCACAAAGAAGGAAAAACTTTAATCTATTATCATTCTCTAGGTAAAAACATATAGATCAATTATTCAAAATGCAAAATAATTTATCCAATAACAAAAATATAGATGGGTTATGCTAAGGTACCCATATTTATACAAAATACTCTCTTGAAGGAGAGGGATTTATCAAAACCTTACTCCTTTGAGCTTGTATTAAAAATTTTGAACTGAAAGTATTTGATCTTGATGATTTATTGCTTCACATGACAATCTACTAAGCAAATCCTCAATGTCATAGATTATATCCATGGACTTATCACATTTAGCCTTAGCATTATTAATAGTCTTAGTGAGAATCTTGATTCTGAAATGATCTTCCCTATCCATCTTCTCATGCTCTACATCACTTTCCAATATCTTCTCTAAAATGAGGGTATCAATCTCAATAAAGTCAGTAGTTTAAAATTTTGTGAAAAATAGGTTCAACCTTTCAATGTCTTCCTCTATCTGCTTATTTTTGCTTTCAAGGATGCCCAATTATCTTTTAAAGTCTCATAATAGTCTATTGATAGCTCAATTAATCTATTTCCTTTCATGATAAGCTCCTTAACCCAATATTTTGTGGTCCTTCCCATACTGCTAATCTTTATCACTACTTCAAGTATTTTTTTGTTGGGGAACTAAGAAAGAGACTAAGTTGGTTGGGCTACTAGTTGGTTGGGCTACTGGCTCTATATAAATTTCTTTAGAGTAGTTGTCAATTACTCAAATTTATTATTCAATTTATCCCTTTTGACCTTGTCACTATCCATCAGCTCAAAAAGAAAGATAATGCTTGACTAAACATCATGTTTCAGTCCCTCTCTTATAGGATGACCTAGGTACACTTTGGATATTTGATAATCCCACACCAATATATATTCTTTTTGTTTATCTATTAGAGGCCTACAATTTCCACATATCTCTCCCCTATTGAATCATATGATATCCTAGATATGGTTTTAGGGCTTGCCTTTGATATTTTAGATGACTCTAATAGACCAAAGTTGAGTGTGCTGAGTGACACCATTTGTTTCTACTTCTTCATCACTAATTGTGTTAGCCAGCTTGGGGTGGTAACCTATGAGTCTAGCATTATTATCTATGAATCTATAGCTAAATTTTCTACACTAGTGGTTATTATGATGAGTGTTGTATCTATCACTAATGTTATCATAGAATCCATAGGTAAGGAATTTTCTATCTTTTTCTTATTTATGGGTTGATAAGTCATATTTATATTAATGGGTCCTTCTATCTCCACCTCCTAGGTGGGGGCTTGGGTTATTGATGGATTTGAAGAGATGAATTTTTGAATGGGTAAAGTGGGTATTGATGTGCTTACTAGGAGTATGGGATCTAGGAGTGACATGAGTGGAAGGGTAGGTATGGGTAGTTGAAATAGGGGAACCTACGAAAGTGTGAAATCTAGGGTAGTGAATGAATCAATCAAAGTGGTGGGAACACTTAGAGTTGATTAAATGGGGAATGTGATGGGAGATGAAAATGAATAAATAGATACCCTAATGGTTGGGATGGATAGTGGGATTGTAGTCAAGATGACTAAATTCATACCTATATACTATTGTGTGGTGTTAGTGATTAATGTAGTAGTAGTGGATATGGGAGATGAGGTGGAAGTGATTATGGAAGAGGGAGGTGAAGGTGGTGTCTGAGTGTCCACTTGTGTTTATTGGCTTTCTACCAAGGAAGTAATTTACATAGGTGGGTTAGGTGAAGGTGTAATCACTTACACTAGAGGACTAGTGGAAACAAGAGGGGTAACTATTTGGGTTGATTAGGTAATGGAAATAGGATATGGGAGTACTATAATTGGTTTAACATCAAAGATAGGAGGGAGAACTATTTATGCCTATTGGGAAGTAGCTATGTCTTGTGTGGAAGTTGGCATTGGTTGATCAATTTGTTGTGTTGGTTCTTATTGGATTTTAGATAGAACTTATTTAGCCTTTTGTTTCTACTTCCTCTTGTGTAATACCACTAGCCTATCTACCTATTCTACTTGGGTTCCACTACTATAACCCTCCATTGTTGTTACCACACTCTTCTATTTTACTTCTCTCAACTTATCACTGATACTCAAGGTCTCCTTAGTAACCTTGGCCCCTTTGATCCTTATCTAGTTTATTATTATGTTTATTACATGAGTGGTCCTATCCATCAATGAGAAGGATTCAAGTATGGACCACCTAACTAGTGGAAGAGGTTGGGAATAGATCTTATTATCATAGTATACCTTGAAAACTAGAGATTCATCATATTTTAAATCCTCAAAGACTAGTGCCATGTTGTAAGTTTTGATTTGCTCTAGGGTCATCCTAGAATAAGCTCTCAATCTCACTTCCTCTTCATCTTACATATCTTCCTAGTAATCTTCATTAAAAGGAACATGGGAATATGTGGTGATACCTAATATACTAGTAATGTGTCCAGTCACATCATAGAATAGACTTGCATTGAGATATCTTAAAGTCATTTGAGTCATCTTGGCATCTACACATTTATTTTTTGATTGGGAAGGGCATGTGTACCTCCCTATTCTAAAGGGGAAGTGGATCCTTGAATTATGTTTAATTGATAATAATTTGTGTTTTTCTACAAGCTACCTCACAAGTTTCATTAGCTAGGGCTCATCTGTCACTTACATACCTTAAAAGGGTGTAAGGATAACCACTAAAACCTTCCACTCTAAAGTATGAATATGTTAGGAATTGAATGAAATATTATCCCCAATTTATGATCTCAAAATTTTTGGCATCATATAATATTCTCTTTTTTAACTCCTTGTCAAACATAATTATGATGTAATATATGAAAGCAACATTGACTCTTATGAAATGTTGCTTTCTAGCCTCAATGGTGAGGTCAAGATAGTATTTAAAAACCTTATTGACCTAATCAAGCATTATGTTCAATCCTATGATTTCCCTTCCCTTTGATATTATGTATACCAAGTATGAGTTCACGTAGAACTTGCTTATAGTTTGTACTTCTATCAATTATTTGTGGATGGAGTCAAAAATCAATAGGGCCTAGTGGATATATTGTTTATTTTGGTGGATCACCCAAATTTATTGGTACATCCAGTATTGATAGTTCTTGGTATCTAGGTTCCCATTAAATTTATGAAAGAGTATGATTATGTTACCCAATTCATATTTGAAGTCTATTCTTGCTAGGGTTTTAGGCAGTATTATAGATGTGGGTCTGGAGGTTTCTATCCATTACTTGTTTAGAACCTATAGACATACAATATTATTATATTGATAAAATTTATTTGAAGAGTTTGGGGTTAGATCAAGATAAATCTCATATTTTGAAATCAAGAACATGGTATCTATGAAATTAGGGTCAAGTTTAAGAATTTTTGCCCCTTTATCATTCACTACTTCCTTCTTTTCTACATCATAGTGCTTTTCTAATGTGAGCAAAAACTCAAGGATCTACACTGATAGTGGGAAGGTTGTTGCTTGAGGCAATCCACTATCATAAATTCTTTGAATCCAATCATTTTTAAATTTAGAATTTATCCTATTTTGTCAATATGTTAGGTTTATTAGACTTAGATCTATGCCTATGATCTCATTAGTATTGGAGTTTAGGCTGAGTGGGACACAAGGTTCTTTTGATTTTAACTTGATTTCCTTTCTAAACATAGGTTCTAGGAAAATTGGTGTGGAAAAACCAATTGTAGAGTTGGCAAGTTTTGGACTTGCAATTACATGTAAAAAGTCTAATGGGGTTTATATTGTGTATTTTTAGTTGAAAAGTTTGATGGGTTTTAGAATTGAAAATTTCACTTGCAATGTCTGATGCAAATTTTGTTGGGGTTTAAGCTTTGCTATTGTAGGTAAAATCTCTGACATGGATTTGGAGTTATTTTTGTAGGTCATAGTTTTGTGGTGTCTAGAGTTGCAATTGCAATGGGGATTTATATAGGGTATATAAAAATAATCTCAAGGTAATATTATAGATTTTATTAATTTTCTCAAACCTTAGATTTATTACAAATTTAATTAAATGATTGGAAAGATTATTTGATAAGAAATCAAGAATGCAGATAGGTTTTTTTGAAAAATGCAAGCAAGCAAAATGAAAAACATAGAGTTTCAAAAATATGAATATTTACATGATTTCAAAGGAAAGGTATGCTTTGATGAAAAATGCAAGGAAAATAGAGGAGTATTGTGCTTGCATAGAATGACAATGGTGGTTTTGGAATTGGTGAGTGTTAGGAGGCATGGCTTGGTGAGCTCTTGAAAAAATTCTTGATATGCAAAGCTCTAAATCCATTTTTTCAATGTTAAACAATGTTTTCCAAAAAAACAAATTTTATCAATATAAAATTATAATAAATGATATTTAGGTCAGTGGTTAGTAAAATGGTAGAAGCGAGGTTTCAAAGTTGTGCTGTAATTTTGCAAGCTTGAAAAAATGCATCTTGCATTCTAACCTTTGCTTTCTACTAGTGATTTGGTGTAATGGATGTGGGAAAGTAGATTTTGATGTGAAAGTTACAACTTTGCAAGTTAAAAAGTATAGCTAGAGCTCTAGTTTCTATGGTTAGGGAAGATGATAAAAAGTGGAACTTCAATTGAACTTTGTAACTTTCTAAGTTATAATGTGAAACCAAAGTTTCAATTTCTATGGATGTGGTAAATGGTGGAAAGTAGGAATCAAGTTTCACTTTGTAAATTTGGAATTTGCAATGTGTAGCTAGAGTTCTAGTTTTTGTAATTGTAATGAATGGTAGAATGTAGGGTTCCACTTAAAATAAGTTGTAAATTACAAATAGAGTTTTGATTTCCATTGGGCATTAGGTGAGTGGGAAGTGGAGGTTGGGGTGCATTTTGGAACTTTTCAAAGTTGTAAATTACAATTGAACCTCCAATTCTACTAAGTATGTGAAAAGTGAGAAGTGGAGGTTTGGGTGTAATTTGTAATTTTTCAAGTTGAAAATTGCATCTAATTCTATGGTTTCTGCTAGATATTAAAATACGAGTTTCCTAAGTCACTTGAAGATTTTTTTCAAAAAAATAGTGGGTTTCCTTTAGGTTATAAGATGTTTTGACATTTTTAACACAAATATCAATACATCTAATTTCTTAGTGTATCTAGAGTCAACTCAAATATTCTTGGTGATTGATTTCATTCACCATTTTCTTAGATCATTCCTTTTTATAGGTTTTATAAAAAATTCTCTCACCATTTTATGAGTCACTTTTATGTGAATTTTAGGGAAAATTCACTTTTTCCAATCCATGCCACTACTATTGGGTGTGTGACCTTCCCTTTACATCCTTGCTTAGGGTCATTTTCCAATTCATACTTTTAGGCCAAGCTTGCAGCTTTTACCCTGTTGGGGTAAATCAAAGCATGGAGTATATACCAAGATATCTTATCTCGACATGGTTGTTGTCTTTCATATAGCCCTAATTGTGGGCACCATCTATTTATCATTCTATTGAGACTTCACACATAGATTTTGACTTGGTTAATAACATGATGCTTTATGTTGTTTTTATTTTATAACTTTGTGTGTATTTGCTTCATTCTTTATGCATTGTACTTAAGTCCATCCATATTCATATGTCAATACTATTATTATGGTTTTTATTAGTAGTGCACTATTTTTTATTATTTATTAGATTAGGATTCAGTCCTTATGTACATTATGGCTAGGTCATCATGATGTTTTGTATCATGGTGCATACTATCACATGCTATAAAAAAATATAGATTAGGGGATCTTACAAGTAATGGTGCCACAAAAATTTCTCCTTATTCACTTTGGAAAATCCTCCCATACTTTGTAACCAAATCAACCCATTAACCATTCTAGTTGTTTTAATTTGAATAAGGATGAACATCTTTGCATTTGTAGGTACAACTAAATCATGCACATTGATTAATTATTATTCTTCTATTCTATTCCTCATTCTATTTTCTCTCACTTCTTGGTGAACTACATTTACCTAAGGACTATTTGGACTATTTAGGTAGTGATTGGATACATGATGTATCTCATGTTAGCTTGACCACCTTTATTCTTCCATCCCCACCTTTTTTCTTCTAATCACTTATTTCATCACTTTGTATATCCTTGTGTACTTGGTTATTTGTGGCTTCTTCAGTCATTATACCATCACACCTACATTTGCACTCACTCATCTTTAATCTATGTGACAAGTTATATCCTTGATTTATGATTATCAATCCACCCTAATGGGGCATAACCAAAAACCATTATTCAATACAGGACGTCAAAATTATTATAACCACCTTTGGTTAAATTAGTGTCTCAACCTCCATTCCTGATTATAACTACCTTTAGGCAAATCAATATTTTAATCAATGTGTGTAAGCATTAGCTCAATTGTATTAATTTAATCCATGGGTTAATTTCATTCTTCTTCTTTATTCTTTTCAAGGGACTATCCATCAATCATATGTGTTGGCCACTCCCTTAAGGGGGCATCATAGGCTTCCCAAAAATTGTTTGGATCATCATTCCTCAATAATTATATTATTTTTATTCTTAATGGATTTTTCATTCTTTGAAAAGATGTTTTTAAGTCAATGTATTACAATGCCTTTTCAAATAGGGGAAAATTTTAGACACTCCCTTTTGGCTGCTTCCACATCTAAATAAGTACCAAAGTGACTTATTGAAAATAATGCAAGTTAAGCCTATAAATCAGTGGAATGCTCTAATTCATTATTACACATCATGTGTATCTTATAAAATTCATCAATGTATCCCTAACTAGGGAAATTCACTACACACAATCATAATCTTCCTCTAATTCATCTCTGATCAAGTTGTGTCCTAGAAAATTGACCTTTTTGACATTGTGTGAGGACAATTAACTTGATCAAGATTGTTTAATTGGTAAAACTCAATTAAATGCATAGGTGAAAATCCCATGGCTAATTAATTATTGAATTTATATTTTAAGAAATTCATAAATCTAGATTGATGACATCATAATGACATCACCTAAATATCTAAAATGATAAAAACCAATAGGAATCCAAGAGGGGAGTTATTCAAGTGTTAGTATGATAAAAACACACTAAATTTTTAACACCTCAAGCCTAGATACTCAAGGATCAAGATAACAATGTAAGTAACTAATAATGGAAGATAAAACAAGTATTCTTTACCTTCCTTAAGAGCAAGAGTTGCATTTTGCCAATGGAGGAATGTGATTGGTCATGTGCTCAAATATCATTTAATAATGGTGCTCCTTGAATCATTTCTCCTTGTCAACTTGGCAATGTTTGGCTTGGCTTTGGCAAGATGTAGCAATCTATCAATAATTTGCATTATAACCTTACAAGAATGTTTTGTCTCTCAACAATTGAAAATTATAACATTACACAAAAAAATTATTAAATGAATTCCTACATAATAACATTAAATATAAAAGATTATTTGAAGAATGGGTGAGGCCTTATATTTATAGCCTTCCAAAATAACACTAACACAAGTGTGGTTAGGTTTAGGAGGGGACAAACCATTGATATTTTCAATTAATAGGAATGGCTGACAAATCTAGATATTTGTTTGATATTTTGTGAGTGCTTTAAAACTCATAAAAGATGATGTCATGATGGTGACATCATTTTAGATATTTATGTGATGTCATCAATCTAGATTTATGAATTTTTAAAAATAAAAATTCAAAAATTAATTAATCGTGAAATTTTCACCTATGTATTTAATTAGGTTTAACCAATCATGATCCAATTAATCTCCATTTCTGAATTTTGACAAGTTATCCCCCAAGGATGGTGAAAAAGGTCAATTTTCTAGGTTTCAACTTGATCAAAGATGAATTAGAGGAAGATGATGATTGAGTGCAGTTTATTGCCCTAGTTAGATATACATTAATATGGTTTATAAGATGCACATGATGTGCACTGATGAATCAGAGCATTCCAGTGATTTCTAGGCTTAACTTGCATTATTTGCAACAAGTCATTATGATCTTCATTTATACATAAAAGTGGCCAAAAGAGAGTGTCTACACATGTATCTATCATTCAAAATTTCACATTTAGATTTTTTAATTTTCTTCTTTAAGGATCCATTCCAAGTCCAAGATATTCTTGATAAATCAAGTTTTTGGTTCCTAAGAAACATCCTCTTGATATTTTCTTGATGGACGCATAATTTTAAAATTACCAACAAGGCATAACTTTAGGTGCTAGTCTGGATTGAACTCCCCAACTTCCTTCTTCCCCAATGTGCATTTATTGATGAAATTATCAAACCCATAAGGCATATTTTATGTCATGAATAAATTAAGATCCATTCAATATTCCTTAGTAAGTGTGTCTATATCAAGGTTGACTTGAATAATTTTTTAAAAGAAACCATTTTTATTGAAGTCATCACCAAGCACTAGTTATAAAAAGTTGTTTATTTCAGTATTCCTAACACTTAATTTTGTTATCAGTCCCATACCACCAAATCAAAGACTACCCTCTCATGGGGAAGTACAATCCCTTTGTTGAAGAACCACACTCTAAGAAGGCTAGGTGTAAGATAAAAATGATAACTAGATGATATTTAACAATTAAAATTCATCATTCAATAAAAAAATCCTAGCCTAACACTTCACCATTTATGTCAAAACCCTCTATTGAGATGTAATAAAGTCAATCCTCCCCCTAAGATTTTTAGTGTGTTGATGGCCCTTGAAGGCCATGTTTTTCAATTTACTTAGCCTTATGTGAGTTCATATCCTACTGGGACATCTTCTACAAATGGTCCTACCACTAAGAGATCATGCAACCCACCCTTTAGTGGTGGTAACTCTCCCTGAGAAGATAATAAATGCCACTCAATCGTGCTTGGGGATTTCATATTACCAAACTAATGAATTATTTTGGGAAATGTTTTTGTGGATCTTGAATATATTGAATATAATTAGGGGACCTCCATATGCATGATATTCCCCAATGAATGTCTTATCTTGGAATGTTCAAGGTCTCATAAAGTCTTCTCATAAATTATCTATATAAACTATCTATGGAAAAAATTTGAAGCTTTATATTTTATTTATCTATAAGAAGTTAAAATTTTAGGGTTTTTAATACAAATTAATTTAAAATGTATTTAATATAATTCTACTCACTTTTAAACTCTACTTGAAAATAGTCATGATAGTGCCAATATCTTGGTTTCCATAAAAAATCACTCCTTAATTATTTCCATGGGAGGTGATCTATCACTACTAGGTTATTTTACTTCTCATTAATATTAATGGGCATTCTTAGGAGTTATCAATATCTAATCCCCTAATGATGGTCTTGAAAAATTAGCTTTATGGTGATATATGGTTGATAACCTAACCCTCACACATGGCTTGTCTTTGAATATTTTAATATGGTGGAGAGTCCCAAGGATAAGGTTGGCAAACTTTAGATGTGATGGTGTGTGATATAATTTTAAAAACTTGTTTTTATTTTAAAAATTGATGTGGTTTGGCGGACCCTCTCCTCCAATAAATTTAATTAGCTTCCACTAATTGGTTTATGTGGTCCAACTTCTATGTGAGTGCTAATAGGGTCCTCAAGAGATTAGACCATTATATGTTTTTAGATTAAAAAGATTATCTTTTTCTCTTAAGAATGGATAGCTTTTCATCATGCAATTTGATTATTTTCTCTCATAACACAATCCAATAATTCAAAAAGTGGAGTGGAGTAACAACCAATTCATAGTGCCATACAATAAATTATTCTTGAATACCTCCCTCCTCTACCATGAAACCACCATATATCTCATTTATTGGGTGTGTGATCATTTACCACAACCACTTATGACAAGATAACATGGTAGAATGAGGCCATCCTTCACACCACCACATTTATCTACCATTATGGTAAATAGATTTCATGTGTTCAGAAGTGGGTAGATCAGATTATGCTCAAATGATACTAGATTATATCTTATATCCTTGAGTTAAATACATTTGACTCACATATACAATATTAGGCTACCTCTCTC